>JAMAKO010000004.1:378154-717021 GCA_023628555.1 Chaetomiaceae sp. R4402
GGGAAAAACTTCCCCGCACTATCGTGGGGGGGTTCAAACCCCCCTTGGGCCGGGGCCCCCACGCCTATGTCCCCCCCCCCCCCCCCCCCCCAAAAGCCACGGACCGTAAAGGGCACTGTAAAGCTTTGGCCTAGAAACGGGGGGGCGCTGAGTCCCGAAAACTCTCAGAACCGTGACGGACCGATAGGCCCGGGCCCCCCTCCCCCTTCCTTCCGAGACTCCTTCGGCACGTCGTGAACCAGAGGTTCACATCAAAATCCAAGCATGCGGTACTTAGTATTACTATCACCCATTCCAACGAGGCAGATCATAGCAACCACAACGGACAAGATACAACGTGCCATGGATGCCAGGCGAGAGACCAAACGAGCACCGAGAGGACGGAAATCCTCCCGTGGGAAGGCAGGCAGGAAGCAAAACCACACTCACAGCGAGCCATCGTGCCATGCAATACCGTGCGGGTTCACCAAGACAAAGAAGTGCAACAGTCAGAGTATGAGAGAGACAGTGAAGGAGAAGCCGGAAACTAGGCAGAGAGGCCGATACACGATACCCCAGAGATTACCTAGGTACTCAATACACAACACTTTCAATTCACCCAGCCACGCTCCAAAAGGTTGTGTTCCCAAGACAAGAGAAAAGAGAAAAACTCCCAAACAAAAAACCAGTAGTGGGCGCTTGAGCAGTTGTATCCTCTCTCGCAAAAGATCCGAGTAGGCCGCCTGATAAATATCCCGACTCGAGCGGGCTGGCCGACCTGATTAAACGGTGTACACAAAAAAAGACACCACGCCTTCCTTCTATTCATCTCAGTGTCTCCCCTTTCCCCAGTGCATCCCACCCAAAATGAAAAAGATCAACCACCTTCCATTAGAAAAGCACCGCCATCCTCGCCGCATTCGTTGACGAGGGCGTCGCAGAGGCCCCGGTGCTCGCAACGGCGGTGCCGGTCTGCGACCAGCCAAGCGTGTCGTTCTTGAGGGTATCGTTGTTGGGTTGCACCAGCGGGTTGGTTTTGGAAATCCCATTGATAGTGTTGAAGAGGCTCGTCGGGACGCGGTCGCCGGCCACAATCGGCCCAACGATAAGGGCGAGGAAGACAACCAGCATGACGAAGTAGAGAACGGCGTAGCGGAAGACGCGACGCCTTCGGAGCTTGGTCTGCTTCATCGAGTAGATAGGTGGGCGGATTTGTCGGCTAGAGGAACCGGGTGTGTTAGCGATAAACGGCCCCTTGTCACAAGCCGCGCCGGAGGGGAGTGACCATACCTTGGGCGGAGCCAGAAAAGCATCATAGAATGCAGTTTGTCAACCTGCGGCACTATGATGATCGGCAGCATCATGAACAAGACGATATGGCCGAGGACGAAATCGGCGGCAAACATGCTCAACTCAGTGATCTTGCACAGGAATTCACGAGCCGGCTGCGACACCGAGTGCCAACCCATCGAATACCACTTGCCAGTCCAGAAGGCAATGTTGGACTGATCCGTCTTGAACTCTCTGGTGAGCGCCAGCGCGACGATGAGCTTCAGGACGAAGCGCTGGAGGGCCACGACTGCGATCATGCCGAGGAGCGTCCTGGGGAAGTTGAAGTGCTCAAGGACAAACATAACCTCGAACATGACGAGCAGGGCAATGACGGCAACGGCGTGTGCAATTGCTGCGAGGACGGAACCGAACTTCTTGCAGCACATGCTGAGGAGGGGGCCCATGAAGCAGGCCATGGCGAACATGGCGCCCAGAACACCAGCGTTGATACCGATTGGTGCGAACGCGACGATGGCAACGCGGAGCAGAGAGGCTGTCGGCTGGGCTGACGCGTCATTGGGAGTGTGGTTGGCGCTCGTGTTATGGACACCGGTCTGCGCATTGATAAACAGGTAAGGGATCAACGTCACCGCAACCAGGCAAAGCGGCGAGACAATCTCGGCCCAGAACATGTTGGTGATAGAGGCGCGAGGAACATCGGCCGACATCTTGCCAGAGGGATCTCCCAGGGCCTTGCGCTTGTAGCCAGTGATCCTGGTTCGAGAGAGGCGGCAGAAGGCAATCCACGACGAGGCGTGCGAGCGCGAGTTGCCACGAGACAGCCAGCGGAGATAGTCGCGATAATCGATGAAGAAATCGTTCCACGCGAACTGGTGCGGGTTGTAGAGGAAAGGCGAGATGATCAAGGCCAGCAAACACACCCAGAAGTAGACGAGGGCGGCCTGCCAGATGGTGACCGTGGCAAACAGCAGCATCATCAGCATACGGGCGCCGAAGTAAATGGACGGGCCGGCGAAACGCGAGTAGAGCACGCCGAAGGGAATGCGCGCGGTAGCGAAACCACGTCCGGTACCAATGTATCTGGCGCCTCCAAAGGTAATGTCCTGCTGCACCGAGTTGGCGTAGATCTGGCAGACGAAGACCTCGAAGAAGGGCGAGAACGAGCAGACCTGCTTGGCCAGACGGGTTGCCGCGCGCAACAAACCGCGCTCCATCAGTTCCTGGACGACCAGAGGCACGTAAGACAGGAAGAAGACGAAGAAAATCGACAGGACGCTGCGGTAAACCCAGTCCATGAGAGCATCGGTATTCGCGCAGCCGGTCGGGAGCATGGGGTCGGTGACGGGCACGTCCCGGTTGTAGAAGCAGGCAATGGTCTCGTGCCGCAGCGAGCCGATCTGAATGAGGCAGATCATGAACATCTGCACCGAAAGCATGATGAACATGTTGTTGATGTGAAAACCGGGATGGGCGTAGTAGAAGGAGAGGAAACGGTCGAGCGGTAGCTGCGTGCCGAGGTAGTAGTACTCTCTTGACAGCATCTGCTCTCCCATACCCGTTCCAATCTTGGTGGTGAAGTTCAGAATAGAGCCGAAACCCAGATCACGACCTTTGCCGCATTGGTAGTACTCGCAGTGCTTGATGCGCCCGCCACGTAGGAGAGCATTCATGCCGGCGTAGATATCTTCGTTGAGATGGAGACCCTTCTGCGCCTTGGAGACGCCACCACGCGTAGTCATGAAGACACCGTTGAGGAAATCGGGGTGACCGTAATGGAGCTTGCCGCCAATTTGAGCAAGAGTTCTCGCAAAAAGAGTACCGAATGTCTGTTCCTTGCCGGCGGCGACGTCACCAAGGATGCCGATGTTCTCCGAAAAGATGTATTCACGGGCACCCAGAATGGCAACAGGCGCATGGGTCGCGTTCTTGACTCCCGGGGTGTAAGGCGAAACGTTGTCCGTCTTCATCTCCTCGAACTCGGCAAGCACGCTGCGAATTTTGAGACACTCCTCGAGGTAATTGTCCTGGTTGGCGTCGATGAGCTGGATGTACTCGCCGCGATAGAAAATGAGTGCGTGGTTCTGGTTGTCGGACTTGCCGTCGCCGAGAATCGGGTTGCCGGAGAGCTGGATACGGAACTTGGGCCGGCGCATGCCGTTTTCCATGATCTCCGAGTGGCCGTCAATGAGAGCAGAGTAGAGACGCGGCTCCTCGCCCTCGGCAACAGGAGGCTCCTCGTCCAGGTACGCAATCTGCAGGTCCGGATAGGCGCGGAGCAGAAACTCGGCGTTCTCCATCTCCTCCTTCTTGAACTTGGCGAAGCGCTGCATTGAGACGATGAGCTTGAACTTGCGACGAGCCATGCGCTCCAGCTCACGCTCGAGCTTGTCGGAATTGCCCCCAAACATCTGGACGACCTCGGGGTTCTCGACACGGTAAAGAAGTTTGATGGCGCGGCTGTAGTTCATGAAACCGGAGACAGTGCGGTACAGCGTCTGGAAGCGGAGCGAAGCCCAGATGCGCGTCCTCAGGGTGTACTCGGGCGCCGACGACTTGAAGCCAATGCAGTAGAAAGGCAGATCGTCAATCTTGCTCTTGGCAGTGTCCTTCTCGTTCTTGTCCGCCTCGCCATTGAACTGCGACGTCTCATCGGCCAGGATCTTGGTGTCCTTAACGAAGCAATCCCACTCATGAGGATGAAGCTGCTTCAGATACTCGAGGAGGGTAACGCGCGAGTAAGGCTCGTCCTCACGGATGATCTCCCTGAGCGAGAGGAGGATCTTCTCGCTGTAGTGGGGGATCATCACTGTGAAGGTGGGCATGTTGTCGACCGGGAGCGGCTCGGGAATCGGCGTCGAGAGCGACTGCGCAAAGAAGGAGATTCTCCGCTCGGCCTCGCTTTGGCTAGGGAAGAACTCGGTCTTGAACGAGTGGTCCTCCTGCGAGACGAAGAAGGTGGGGGCCCGCAGGGTGCGTTTGCCTTCTTGCTCGGACGGGACCTGGTGGTAAAGCAGCTTCTGAACGTGCTCGATGGCCAGCAGATGCTCGCGATACATGGAGATGACAATAGCATTCCAAATCTGAGAGATGAGCACCTTGGGCTTGTACTTGATCTCCATGTCGGTGGTGGCCAAGATCTTGGAGTAGACCCGCTTGGGTAGGCGGGAGAAAACGTTTCGCCAGGGTGTCCAGATCGAGGAGCCGAGGTAAAATGACCGGGAGATCGAGCACATGGTGTTGAGCAAGACGTACCAAAGGTACGTGTCGAGGAAGAAGAAGAGCAAGTCGGTGAACATCATGAGCCCCAGCGTGATTTGCGGCTGATACTTGCAAAGGTAATTCTTCACAATAGAATCGCCCAAGCAGCTGTCGACGTTCATGAGCATCAGGTATCGAATAGGGTCGCGGAGTGACAGAGTGAGATATCCATAAGATGCCCCGAATTTGGCGCCAAAGATCACCAACCAGAGGCCGAAGGATAGAGCCATGTCGTTGCCCTTGAGGCGCGGGTAGCTGGCCGTGAAAGTTTGGCTGGCAACATAGCGCCTCGAGTTCTTGGTCAGATAGCTCCCAAACAGGCCACCGAGCGGCATGACGGCGAAGAAGATGAAGGTAATCAGGCCGATGAAGAACTGCGCAATGCCGAGTGCGAGTGCAGGTTTGCTCTCCTGTTTATCGATGAACGCTTGCGTGTTCTTTGCCGGCATGAAGACGTAAACGCCCGGACCGGCATTGATGGCGAAGATGGCGATGAGGAAGAGAAGGCGCTTGGTCAGGTGCTGGGCACCAGCCCACCTGCGAGGGACATACAACCATTCAGCGAGGGTCGCGAGAATCTGAATGAAGGACGCGATAGACCCGCCGAAGCCAACGAACGACCATACGGCCGGAGTCGGGGGGGATTGGTTTCTCTCTTGCTCGTAGTTGGGCGTGATCAGAGTCGGTGCGTTGAACGCCGTGTAGTACCAGAACATGGTCAGGTGGATGATCCAGATGCGGTTGAAGTTGACCAGCAAGTGAAACCAGGATCTCGTCTCCTTGTAGGTCTTGAAAAATACCTTCTTCCAAAACACATCCTTGAGTCTGAGGTACCGCTCAGCAGGAGGGATATCAACCAGCCGACTCTTGTCCTCGAAAATGATGCGCTCGATGCCCTCGGGATACCAGAACAGCTGGTTGCAGTCATCGTACCCAATGATTTGGTTGTGATCCCGCTCCCGGCGGACATACACCCCGTTGAGAATCTCGTATCCCTGGTCCCGGAGATACTGGTAGAGCGGGGTGATGACATTGTTGAGGTACGTAAACTCCTCGACTGGCTCGACCATGTTCTGGCAAGCAGGGGAATTCAGGTAGTCGTCGGCGCACTTGAAGATGAAGCACAGACACTCAGGCATGAAGCGGACCTGATTTGCCTCACCCCAGCACAGCAGATACAGCGCGAGCTGGCGCACCCGGTCGTGCTGAGACATGCGGTTCATTCTGGTCTTCCAGCGGTACTCAGCGGCTTCGAGCGAGTCATCGCCTTCCAGGTCCTCGAGTCCCTCGGCCTCATTCTCGGCTGCCTTCTTCTTCTTGTTCTTGCGGGTCCGGCGAAGGCCCTTGCCCTTCATGTTGGCGAACCCAACTGCGTCGTCGAGATCCAGGTGGGCGGCAAAGTACCATTTCCGGTAGTTTGCGTTATCGCCACCGATGTAATCGGCGTGCAGGGAGAGAAGTGCCTGATTCGGCGTCATGCGCGACGCGCGAGAGTCGAGCATGGTCATCAGGTGGTCGTACATGTTCCGCATGCTGTCCCGCTGGAATCCGAACTTGGCGGTGAGATCGAGAAAGATGTCCTCGACTTCCTCCTTCGACAGAGGAATCTGGGCATCCGATGTCCAGGCAGGATACGGCTCCCGTGACCGCTGACCGGCGGGCAGAACATTGCCGTAGTCCATCCCATAGTTTGGCGTGGACGCGCCGGAGGAGCGGTTCCCGCCGTACGAGATCTGCGACGAGGGGGGCCGATACCCCCTACCACCCGTCTGACCTTCGTTGTAACTGTTGTACCGCTCGTCGCCGCGACCGTAATAATCCATGTCGGTGGCTCGGGCCATGTCAGAGCGCATGGTGAAATCGCTGAAAGTCTCTGAGTCCTCTTCCGACCCGTTTCGGTGACCCTGGCCGTTGCCGTAACCGCCTCGCTCGTACCCCTGGTCGTAATACCCGTCATTGTTGTAGTAGCCATCCTGGTACTGATCGTGATTCTCGTAGTAGCCACCGTCCTGGTGGTACGGGTTGTTGGGGTCCGCATTGTAATAGCCGCTGCAGTAGGGTCAGCAGGTCATCTCCAAGTGCAAACAAGGCATGATCCAGTACGCACGATTCGTCATAGTACCCCTCGCCGTGTTGTTGGCCATGTGCCCCATGATTACCGCCGTTGTTGTCGTGGTAATGCTGATCGTCCTGGTAGTAGGAGTCGGTGTTGCCATTATGGCCGTACCCGTCGTCGTATTCGTGATGGCCCTGACCTTGGCCTTGGGCCTGGCCGTGGCCTTGTTGATATCCCGACATGCTGGGCAGCAGAGTTGTTTGACGTGCTGAAGCGAAAGCGTTAGGTCCAAGCGAACAACCACGGTGAGGCCGGCGACTTACTGAATCAGCGGTTCATGGAGACTCGTTCCAGGGGAAAGGGTGCGGCGCCTTGCAGAGCAGAGGATTAGGTGCACGGTGGTAGGCAGAGTGGCCGGCCACAGCACGCGAATGTGGAAGAGAGATTATTCGGCAGGTTGTTCGTTGCAAAGCAAAGCGAAAGTTGAGTGTGGCGGCCGCTGGCTGGTGGTTGACTGCACAACACGACAGAGCACAGCGATTGGCGGCGCGGTGGGGCGCAGCCTGCAGGTTGGCTTGGGGACGAACGAAGCGGGTGAATTCGGTCGAAATGCCCGGGGAGCCCTCCAGAGAACCGAATGAAAAATCGAGTTCCTCGTCCAAGAACTGTATATTCGTGTTGTTTCCGAGATCTCTTCTTCGTATGAACGATTGACGAGGTCGATTGTCGGTCAGGTTATGTGCCTGACTGCCTAGCGTCCGTCTCGGAATGCTGGCACGCAGGGAGCTGCGGCGGACACGACGGGTGGCTGACCTGGCAGGGCTCTTGGCCGCGCGGACTGTGTGGAATACCGCTGGACTGGCGCCGCTGCACGACCAGAAAAGTTTCTCAACCGATGCACCCAAAACGAGAGATGGGGGAGATGAGGGAGGTGCGAGCGAGCGTCGGGGAACTCAAAGAGAAAAGAAAGGGCTCCGGCCAAGGAGAGGTCGATGGGGAAGGAACAGGGAAATGGGGAGGAAAAGGAGGCATTCCAGGATTGGGTGCGTTTCGCCGCGGCGGGAAGAGACAGGGCCCCAGCCTGAACCGGACAGGATGGGGCGCGGCTTGCTGGCCACGACAGGGGTGGCGGCCCTCTTTTGCCAGGCTCGCCAGGGGCTGCGGATAGGGGAAGCACGGCCAAGTCTGGATGGCACAGTGTGGGTGACGCGCTATGCCAACCTGTACTGTGCGCGGCAGGAATTGCAGGCACCAGCCCAAGATTCCATCGTCCATGAATAGGAAACCAAGGACTCGAGCGCTGCTCAAATCGCCGAGGCCAGTTCCAGTTTCGTCCAATATTCTACACTACCGCTCTCACCATTCCATCTCCCATCGCCATCTCTCGCACCGGCAAGTCCTTGCGAAACGCGGAGTTGCTCTGTGACTTGTGACTGGCGCTGCCCACGCAGCCCATCTCCAATAATCCGCAACAGGGGCTCGCTGTCCATCCTTTTGCCACTGTTACGGTATGTAGGTCCGCCTTCGATTTTCAGCGTTTTCCGGGAGCTTTCTCCATCGGGCGTCTCGGCCTCTCGATTCTCTCTGCCCTGTGCTCTCTCAGGCACGGAACCTTGGCAGCTGCAGCGAGCTCCAAGGACAGGCCAGGACAGGCCCCTGAATGCAACGCTACCGCGCGGTACTTCCGGCTCATTCACGCCACGATCGAGCAGCGGGTTACAGCGCGTAACCGGCAGGCCGTCCAATGAGATGGGTGGATACGTCCAGACAGGAATTGCTGGCCCGTCGATGGCGGGCTGCTCCGGCCCTGTCGAAGCCGAGATTGTGGTGCGTCAGATTTCAACTGCTCCGCCACCTCGCCATCCCCTGTCCCCCTGAACCCAATGCGCGGCCGAAGTTTCGGCCAGGTACCTCCCTTGTACACTGGCGCTGGCTGGTTGGCCTCCGCAAAGCAGCCGATGACGCCAGTGATGAAGGCGAAATCAAGGCAGCTTGAAGCCTACCGACAAAACACCAGCCGCCGCTGTTTCGCGAATCCAGAGAAACTTCTGAACCTAAAGAAGAGAGATGAGTCTCCGAAGACTAAGTAGGTATAGATACTCCTTTGGTCCTTGCTGTAGTTGCATGCCTCCCCAAACCCGGGGAGGTCTCGACGTTCTGCAGGTTCTTCCCCGCGACGTCCACCTAGCTGCGGATACTCGAACACGAATCGTGGAGTCGCACCGCCACGGAGAATCGAACAATAGCTCTACGGCGAACACGAGTTTCTCAGTTGTGTACGCGTGAACTGTCTCACTCACTGCAACCATCACACGATAAACCAGCTGCTCGATTGACTTCCCGGAGTTATTCGAGAGTCGTGAGGGCGTCCACTGCAACAATTTCTGCAATGCGAGGTTTGCCTCCCGTTTTGCAGGCGCGAGCACCCAGCACCCGATTCTTCCGAACACAGTGCGCATTTCATGGGATTCATTCGCGGGAGCCACAAACTGACCGCCCCTGGATTTTACAAGTAATTCGAGATGCGCCGGAGATTGGTCATCAATCTTATTTCCAGAGCGGTGTCCTCAGAAAGATTTGTGGCCGCTTGCTATCGCCAGCTTTGCCAACTGTGCCAACTCTTTGCCCGTCCGGCTTGGTGCAACGGCCGCCATCCAACGTTTCCCAGCCGTTGAACCCCCATTCAGGCATAGTGCATGTAAGTCGCTCAGCCTGTTCAGGACCGATGACGATATTTGCAATTTAGGTCCTCCTGCTGGCAAGTGCGAACCAAACAAAAACCTTGGATCGACGGGGCGTCCCGCCATGGCTGGCCTTGGCGAGGTGAGTTGGCGATGCATGGTCTGTTTTTTGGCCCCGAAACAGGTCTTGCACGGCAGGAAAAGACGATATGCTTCGCTGGCTAAAGGTTTGCAAGGGTGGTGTAAGTGTCGTTGTGTTGTCAATACTCAGGATGGCATGTCCTGAACAAACTGACGGATTCCATCGCTTTGGTACGCTCCGTGTCAGAAGAGGTGGGATGCAGTTCACTGTGTGGATATCCGTATTCCGTACCTGCATCAACGTTTGCTGCTGCAGCTTTGTCCAAGCCTGGTGCAAAGGCGGGAATGCTGACCTTGATTGATAGCATTGATACCAAAGTATGCCCCTCCAATCTAGGTACGCAGCCCACTCCATCAGGCAGTCAGGACACGTCAAATCCAGTCGCTACACCGTAATAAGGCTCAGTGAGGGAACGCGCCGGGGTCCAGCACGCCTTTGAACTGCTCAGTTAAGCAGCGCTCAGGCTGCTGCCACAGGATAAGTGATAGTCGAATTTTGGCGCTCAAGCACTGCATCATCACTCGCCACGCATGGTGGAATAGGTGATGCCAGTGTGTCTCGAGATTTTTGAAAAGTGCCACCACAGGGTCCTCGCCCAAGAACCTCGAGAAGACGAGCGGATCGGTTGCATAGGTAGCTAGGCAGTGCACTGTGCAAGGCGCGAGAATGCCGCGAAAACTGATTTGGTCCACATGCCTGCTCGCCTTTCTGCAGCCCTCACCGACCGTGTTCTGAACCTCTGGCCTGGTATGTGGAACGGCCAGAAGCACCGAGACGTTCCGAAAGCACGAACAATTGAGGACGCATGGATTGCTGTGTTCAGTTGCCAGCGGAATGCGCTAAGGGGATGAAATCCGTGGTTCGATGCTAGGCACAGTCAATGTTCAATGCAAGAGCTGAGATGTGTATGCAGTAGGAAAACGAGCACCAATGTAAGGTGGTAGAAGTGAGGTGTTTCCAGAAAGAGCTTGTTTTGAGTGTGTGCGCAGGAGCAACCTCGTGTTGCCCATGGCAACCAATGGACGTGGGGTCTCTCTAATGGCCACCTCGACTTCTCAACCACACAGTTCTTGCACAGCATAGACCTACAGTACCTTACACTGAACAGACTTTGGCCAACTCGATTCTATTATCTCGGCAGATCTCGCACAGCGCTTGTGCGTTGTAAACATGGCCAGAACGAGCAAACTGTTCATTGACCGGAGCGATGAGGACGAAGACGAGTTTCCTGACATTCAAACTCTTGTGAGCAGGGAAAAGTCACAAATTGGACTCGATGCACCTGCGAAGAAGTTGCAGTTCAAGGCGCCCTTGACGAAGACGACACCGCTGAAGCCGACGACAACAGTAAGAAGACGAAAGCTAGGTGCCCTGGCGAGCAACCTATTGTTGATGCCATGGGCACCAGAAGGAGCCAGCAATGCGCGCGATAAGGGCGATTTAACTCAAGAGAAGGAAAACTCTTTAGAATTACCTCGACGGGGAGTCAAAGGCAAGACTGAAGAGACATTTCAGTCGGCCGTCGTTGCTTGCTCAAACAATGACGACGACGAGGAGTTCGTGTCGGCGCAGGAAGACGTTTCCAGCAGCGGGGAGGCTTCTGCCGCCGACGACACCCTCTATTTCTCGGACTCAAATCATTCAGTGTTTGAAGAAGACGGAAACGGCATCGACAGTGATGAGGACTTCATTCTGGGAAATCCACACTCAAGCCGGCCTTCAGGTCGGCCGAGGAACAACAAACGCTTCGAGCAACATACCATGACTCGGCCACAGAGACAAAATTCTACAACAGGAGTCGGACATGAGGGTGGAGCTAACAGGGTATCAACTGCCAAAACTTCCGAGCCACGTCACCCTGGTGCGCAACCTACGGCACAGAAAGCGCGTGGGATGGCCAAGAAGGTGGATAAGGACCTCGCCGACACGCTGTTCGGGCTTCGATTGTGCGTTTTGATCAAATACCACCCAACCGAGTTCTTAGCTGACCTTCACAGGAATGAACTTGAGAAGGCGCCGCGAGAGAGGGAAGCTTCAACCCCGGACGACCAATTTGCGACACCTCCATCAACACCACCCAAGTCACGACCGCGGCTTGTCTCGCCTAAAAAATTGCCACGGATTCCGAATACTCCGCACCGCCCAAGTTCCGACATGTTTTGGTCCCAGGATTTCATTGACGATTGGAACGACGAGCATTCCCCTCGAAAACAGCTGTTCCCTGACGCTATCACTGGCCGCGACAAGAGCCCAACCAAGCCGAGCCCAAGGAAGAGGTCTGAGAGTGCCGAAGCATCCAAGCGCCCGTCAGACCGCGAGGCAAAGAAAGCGTTCGAGAAAGCGAAGCACGACCTTGCGGAGAAATTTCTTTGCGAGCTCGACACAGTCATAACTAAGGGCAAGTTGGCTCAGCTGACAGCGTCTACCGGCGGTGTCCGGCTTGTCTGGAGCAACAAGTTGAAGACCACCGCCGGGCGGGCGCAGTGGAAAGGCGAGAAGATCCGCTCAGCAACAGCCCCTGATGCCGGCGGGAGCGACAGCAAGCCCGAGCATCGGCATCACGCGTGGATCGAACTGGCCGAGAAGGTCATCGACGACCAGGAGCGGCTAGTGAACGTGCTTGCGCACGAGTTCTGCCACCTGGCCAACTTCATGGTCAGCGGCGTAACCGATAACGCGCGGGCGCACGGGCGCGAGTTCAAGGCTTGGGCGGCGCAGGTGTCACGCCAGTTTGCGGACCGAGGCATTACAGTGACAACCAAGCATTCCTACGACATCAACTTCAAGTACGTGTGGCAGTGTGTGGCGTGCGGTGTGCTGTACAACCGGCACTCCAAGAGCATTGACCCGTCGCGGCACCGCTGCGGGGCGTGCCGCGGCCAGTTGGAGCAGATCAAACCGGTGCCGTCGAAGAAGAAGCAGACGGATGGCGAGCCGGCTAAGATCAGCGAGTACCAGGCGTTCATGAAGGAGCACATGCGGCTGCTGAAGGAGGAGAACCCGACAAGTCCACAGAAGGAGATCATGAAGATGGTGGCGAGTCGATGGAAGCGGTCAAAGTCGACCACGCCGGAGGAAGAGGCTCAAGAGTAACTCAGACTTTGAAAGCCAAGCTGTATGAGTATGTAGAGTATAATACCCCGTGTAAATCAGCACAGATCATCGACTAGACTGTGCAGTGATGGTCATGAAATCGTCGCCCGCCCTTCCCCCGTCCAACGCCTCTGCTCTCGGACCTGCCCTTTCCCGCCCAGCAACATACGATCATGGGAACGGAACGAGACACCACCTCCAACCCGCTCGCAGATCTCAGGGTATCGCCAACCCCTCACAAATAACGATGGAAGAACTACACAACATTGAACAGATTCCAGTCCCGCACCTCGAACGACGTCCAGATGCGCGCCGCGTACTCGACCGCGTCGCCAATCAGCTCGCCCTGCTTGCCCAGCGCCAGGTCGACCTCCTCTTCGTCGTATTCGCCCTTGATGTGCGGCACGTTGATGGTGATGAGCACGTCGGTCTGCTCCTTCTCCAGCCGCACCAGCGTCAGGATCAGTGCGGTGAAGTCGGGCGCCGTCGCCGATTGGTGCTCGTCACCCGAGGCCTTTTGCGGGGTCTGCGTCGCGATGAGCGTGTACGCGGGTATGCGCTCGCTGGGAGGGAGGGTGGTCTATTAGTGTGCGGTGGTTGGAGGAGAGGGGAGTGGGAAGTAAACGCGAGGAACAGGGGCGCCATACTCCAAGTGGGTGAACTGCGTCTCGGTGGTGTTCCACACCTTGACGGTGTCGGCGTCGTCGCCGACCAGGTCTTCCAAGTGGATTGTGAGGGCGCGGCCGTCGCGCTCAAGGGGATCGTTCCCAGAACCGTCGACGCGCTCGGTGATGTCGAAGATGATGGAGGTGAAGCCGTCCTTGTCGAGATAGACTTCCTGGTTGTCTGGAACTTTGCGAATCGTGCTGACAAGGGAACAGATTAGCATGCCTGCAGCCAGTCCCTGCGGGTGGTTGGCAAAACGTACCTCACGTCGGCGAAGTTGTCCGGCAAGTCGCACACGAGCGCCCCGCCGAAGAGGGATGTGTTTTTGAAGCCACGAGGCATGGTGTCTTTTGGTATGGGTGACTTTATGCGCAGGCTGTTTGGCGCGGGTTCAAGGGTAGGGTGTGGTAGACTTTGACTTGACAATGAGAGCAGATGTTGGGCGCAAGTGGTCTGGTGACTGGGATCAGGCAGTGACATCAACCGGGACGCGCCAACCCAGGATGGCGGGGTTGCGCGGCAGGCCCGTGGCGGGGTTCCATGCGGCGGCGGCTGCCGCAGATCACGGCTTCAAACCTCCATGGACTCAAATTTGAAGCTGCGATGACCTTCACCCAGTGAGAGCGGGGCTATGGACTTTGTATGGCATTCATGAATTTGATATGAAGACTTTCATGGCTGGTACTAGGTACTCTTCTTTCACCAAAGTTAGCTGTATCACCACGCTGCAAGTACGTGAAGCAGTTCACGTCTGGCCGTTTCTATGCCTTGTGCGGATCCGTAGAACCCCAGCAACGGTTGCTACCCCGCTCCAGTTAACTGTTCCCGCATCTGTCGCGTCTGCCGAGCCGCCGTACCGACCTGGTCCCAGAAGGTTTAACACACCGCGACGTCAGACGGCTTTCGAACATTGACTAGCAGGTTCCCGCCCGACATACCGCCGCCATTCGACTATACACGTTACCGACCCAATGGCAAGCAAGATGGCCTCCTGCATCTTCTGCAAGATCATCAAGGGTAGGAAATTCATCAAATCCAACAACCTCCTTCGGTAGCTCAGCAAGCTCAGCTCAGGCTTGTTGCGCCAGCCCTCTGCTAACCCTCGCCCAATCCCAGGCGACATCCCCTGCTTCAAGCTCTTCGAGAGCGACAAGACGCTCGCCTTCCTCGACATCAACCCTCTTAGCCAAGGGCACGCAGTACGCCAACTTCCCATGAGCCGTCACCTCCTACCCCACCATGTTTGGTTGAGCAGCCCCAGACTTACACCACCTCGCACCCTCCACAGCTTGTGATTCCTAAGTTCCACGGCGAGAAGCTGGTCGACATTCCCGACGAGCATCTGTCTGAGATTCTGGTACGCACTATGAGGCAAATCGGAAAAACGGAAACAATGAAGGGAACTAACCAAGGCCCCCGCATCAACCTACAGCCCATTGCGAAGAAACTCGTCGTGGCGACTGGCGCAAAGGAGTACAATATTCTGCAGAACAACGGGCGCGGGGCGCACCAGGAGGTTGATCATGTAAGTTGTTTTGGGCCCTGCATCTTCAGGAGAACAGAGCCACGGCATAACTGACTGCGGGAACTTGACAGGTTCACTTCCACATGGTACGTTGCAACAACAACACTTGAGATATCCGCGACAACGAGGATGGCCAGTACGTGCGGACTGGGTGACTAATAAGAAGATAGATTCCCAAGCCCAACGCGACGGAAGGCCTTGGCATCAGCTGGCCGCAGCAGAAGACGGATATGGACAAGCTCAAGGCGCTGTTTGAGGAGGTCAAGTCCAAGATGTAAACTGCGAAAGCGGAAGTAGGTTGCAGGGGGTTGAGGGTTCGGAGATGGCGTTTGTGTGGACAAACCCCCCTGACGAGACCGTGAATTGGGCCCCCAAGTACATGAGGGTGAACAATGCCACCGTTAGGCCCGGATGCCGAGTATTGTTGAATCTCAAAGGGCTACTCTATACGTGTATACATTTGGCTAAAACCCTGCCAAGACCGTCCCATCTAATCAACATCATCCGCCGACACCTCCGGAGCAGCAGCAGTCGGCGCAGGCGCAGACGCAGGCGCAGTCTCCGCCTCCAGATTCCAGCACAACTTCCCGCCCGGCAACAGCACCCCCGTCCGGTCGTAGTACGACCTCGCGCGCAGGTAAGGGTCCACATTCCAATAGTCCTCGCGCAGCCGCGCGGCGAGGGCGTTGCGGCGTGCCTTGATCTCGGCCGCCTTGCCGCTGTCGTCAGCGCTCTGGATCCACTCCATCGTCGCCTCCTCGTACTCGCGGCACAGCGCCTCGCGCGCGGCCAGCAGCCGCGCGCGGGTCTCGGTATCGTCCAGCTTGGCGTTCTCGCCCTCGGCAGGATCGACGTACTGGTACGTCCAGTCCTCCTCGCCGTCGAGATCCTTGGGGATGTGCTTGGGCGAGATGTAGTCTTCGAGCTCCTTGGCATTGTTGGTGAAGTGTACTTTGTTGGCGACCACGGGGTCGAGCCAGCCGCGGATGACCTTCCAGATGCCTCGTGGGGCGTTAGTGTGGGTAATTACAAAAAAAAAAAAAAAATGAATGCTGAATGCTTGCCTTGGAAAATCCAAGGGGCTTTGTGTACGAGCACGGCGCCCAGGCACTCCGGGTAGTTGGCTTCGAAGCACTTGATCATGAACTTCACGGGCGTGTAGTCCTGGCAACAGTCAGACAAAAGCGCAAATACAGAAACACAGAAAATAAGTCTTACCATATTCGCCATGGAGAAGTCCGTCATGTTGAAAACGATCGTCTGCTGTGGTTAGCAAGGCTGTTATTTGTGGCACGGGAAACGTTCGGCCCAACTCACAGCAGTGTCCACGGGCGTATGGATCAGCATACGGCACGTCTCAATGAGATACACGGTGTACCGCTCGAGCGCCTCCTCACACTGCTCGCCTTGCCGGTGTAGCCTGACGTTGACGAAGCAGAGCGGCCTCCCCTGCTTGTCGATGCCGTGCACGTAGCTGATGCCCTTGCGGAGCTGGCCGAGGAAGTCGTGCCCGACCTTCTGGGCCGCAGCGTCGGTGCCTTTCTCCGCCGCCAGCGCGGCCGCCTCCCCGTTCCGCATGATGTCCTCATCGACCTTCATCTGCTGCGCCCGCCAGTTCATAGTAGCGACGAGCATGATGAGCGCCTTCTCGACGTCCCACTTGCGCGCCCGCAGAAAGCGCAGCACGAGCGCGTCCGGGTGGTCGTGCTTCACCATGCTCCAGATGGTGTCCCGTATGGACTCGGGCGTCTGGTTGGCCAACGTCTCGTAGAACTGCTTGGTCTGGCCGTACTTGTCGCCTTCCCCGTCCTTGCCCAGGTTGAGCAGGACGGCGGGCGGGTTCGCCGACGACGCTGACGCGGAATCCGCGTCGGCGTCCTTCTTGCTCTTACGCGAGAAGAGCGAAAGGCGGCTCTTTTTTGCCTTCTTGGCATCTGCATCCTGCGCCTTGTCGCTCGCAGCCCCTGAGGTGCTGTCCGCGTCGGCGCCGTTCCGCTCCTGGCCGACCCGGCACACCTGGAAGATGAGCTGCCATAGCCGTCTGAGCTTCTCCTCCTGCTCCGGAGTTAGGTTGCCGGGACGTCCCGGTGATGCGTCTGCTGTCATGGCTTCAATGAGGTCTTGCAAGTCCTCTGTATCGTCCGACGAAGCCGCCTGTGGGCGTAGGGTATAGTATGCCGACAAGGCTAACGCGGCAGCAACAATCACCAGAACTTGAAATCCGTAGGAGGAGGCGGCCAAAGGTTCGCCGTGGGGATGTCGTGGGGAGCGTGCACCTTTAGCAGAATGGCTGAGACGGCGTTGTCCAACAGGTTTCCAGGGGAGCAGCGGCAGTGGCGCTCGAGCCGTCAATTGGAGTCGTATGGCACGAGAAAACTGGATGACGCCACGCCGGGCACTCGTCAAGGGGATGTGTGTTGAGAGGAGAGAATGAGCGGACTGGTATGGGAGCCGCAGTGACGGGCGCATAAGGAGAAAAATCACCAGGGATGCTGATGGCTGCGTATCATCAACCAAATACAGGTACCGGATGCTTGTCAAAGGGGCGCCAACGGCTCGTCAGGCTATCCCGGAAATGCCGTGTCGTGTCAGCGTCGCGGTGTGAGGCACAGAACAGACCCCGATGCAGAGGGCACACCACCTGCAGCGAGAGGCGTGACTAATGCAGCTAAGACAGGGCACGAGACCACAAATCGAAGCACATACAGAGAGATTTTGGCTGGTACAAAACAGGAGAGCTCGATGTCTCCAGACAGACAAGTCGCCTTCAAGAATTGGTCCCCCGTCGATTGCTCCACTTCGGGCCCGTTGTGACGACCGAAGTCTTCATGAGGGTTATCTGATTGTCCCAGGCTACGGAATGCCTAATGTCAAAGAATCGGAGGCCGCTAAACGAGGGCGGGAGGTTGGTTCAGGAGTGCAGAAGGGATATGGATTTGGTAAAATGGCGGGGCACGACAAGCTGATGCGAGCGAAACCGAGTGGGAAAACCTGCAGGAACAGCTGCCCTGGCCACAGAGCAGACGGGCTTTCGTTGAATTTCTTGCGCCCGAATCGCGTCCCGGCTGGCCCGCGAGCCGAAGCTGCTGCGTGAGCACCGAACAGCAGCAGGGTTGTGGGTTGCTGAATGCCCGTCAGACGGGTTGCCCCACTGCTGGCGCGTCTTGGCGGGCGCTAAGACGCGCCGGGAAATCCAAAGGCGACTGCGGGGGCAACTGCCAGTTCATTGACGTGGGGACCTTGACGAATCGGGCATGAAGCAAACAAACAGCACCAGCAACACCAGACTACGACAACAACCAGCAACCGACGAGATCGTAACGTCCAATTTCGCATCGAGATGGCCCCAGACGACCAGCAGCCACACAGCTCGCAGCGGCGCCCGCGCTCAACCTCGCGCTCCCGCCCGACGACCCCGCTGCGACCGTCCTCGCGGTCCTCGTTCCGCGACTCAGCGCGCAGCAGCGTGCAGGGCGACTCGGCCTCGTTTCCGCTCAACACCTTTGAGCCGGCGTTTGCAGAACTGTCCGATGCCGTGGCCGACCTCGAGGCCAACATGATGCACTTCCAGCTCATGCACGAGAGCCTGGCGCGGTTCAGCGAAAGCTTCGCCAGCTTCCTGTATGGCTTGAACATGAACGCGTTTTGTGTCGATTTTCCGGAGGTACGCTTCTGCACAGATGCGGGGAGCATCTAGACTGAATCTGACATGGTGAGGTTGCGTGAGACAGGGCCCGATGACGGAGTCATTCAGGAGGATGAAGGTGAAGGAGGAGGAGCAACAGCTTCACAGTAGGTGGTTCGCGAGCTGGGACTGGATGCAGGATTTGCTAACACATGGCCCAGACGCCACAAGGCTCCCCGAGCAAACAGCTGGTGAGGTTGACACAGAAACCACATTTATGTAAGGAGCGCATTGCGGGCCCTGCCGCCTTCGAGACTGACGGGTGCGTTGCAGGACAACGGACACCTCGTTTGTGGACAATCCCCCGACGTCATCCAAATCCTCACACAAATATCAAACGCCAGCATCAAACCGCCACTCACGGGTTCCGGCACCCGCAGGGTCCAACCGAGGCGCGCCATCTACCAGGGGAACAGCAAGAGGTGGGAGAGGAGGAACTGGAGGCAGCCGGGGGACGCGGCCTAGTGGGCTCGCGCGACCCAGGGGCCGTGGTATTAGGTGAAACGCTGTCCGGGCATATCGATGCAGTTGTGGGGATGAAGACCGAATTCTAGTACACCGGCTCTCTAGGGATAGCGTGTCGACGAGGAACATGGCTACGTACTGTGCGTAGTAACGGGCTCAAGCATGGCCTGGCACAAGTTAGTGCGGATACTGACCCCTAGAATGATGGAGGGGCCGAGGGAAGCATTGTCAGCGAACAAGGGACAGGAAAGACCGGGGTCTTGTGAACCTACATGAAGCTCAGTCAACCTTGAATGGTTGGGTCAAGAGTTGTTCACTGCCCTGTCTAGATGGTCCCGGGCCCGTTGGAGGCACGCCTCCTCGCCCAAGTTGACCCAAGAACCGACAGCAGCGACCGTCTTACTCCTGGACTTCAGACCTTGAGTGATTTGCAAGTCTGACTTGGGCAGGTCGAGGATCTGAGAGGAAGCAGTTAGGAGCGCAGGAACAGCATACCTTCTTACAGTTGCTCAAGGGATACGTGCCTCACTCAAGACCTCGATGACCGCCTTATTTGCCTCCAGCTCTCTCGCTTGTGCAGCGACGCAAATATTGACAGCCTCATGGTTGACTGACGCAATGCCCTCGCGGGTTTTACTAGCCCCGGGCTTGACGTTGCACTGCAAGTATAGTGTGTTGAGTGCCGACTTCTTCGTTGCCGCTGCGTACCACAGCGCTCGGGGAGACATGGTGATGGGGCTGGAGACAGTGAAGTGAGGAGATGCGCAATTTCTGCAGTTTGTTCATTCATGCATCTCGTGCCACAAAACCAAAACCTTGTCGACTATATGTTTGAGCGGTCAATTGCGCCGAGGTGAAGGGGCAGGGGGTTGTTCGATCACATGTAACCCCAACCCTGCTTGAGCCGATTGGGTGATGTCACTGGGACAACTACCAGAAGCAACGACCGTCGACAAGCCATCGCAACTCACTGTCTCACCTTATTCATCACCGACATCGAGCTGTGCCTCACATTGAAGTCAAAACCATCCCCTCCAACACCCGCCTCTCCCCGCTCAACAATTCCTTTCGTTACGACCTCCACCCAATCCAACCTCCCCAGGCTTGATCCCAAAAGCCAACCGCAAAGATGCTCCGCCCAGCCACCTTCCGCCCGCTCACCAGCACCCTCACCGCGGCGGCCCGTTCCGCCGTCCGGACATCCACTACCACCACCACCACCACCACCACCACCACACGGCGATTGTTCCACGCCACACCCCGCGCGCTCATCAAGCCGGGCGACCCGCTGCCGGACACGGACGCGCTGATGGAGAACAGCCCCGGCCAGCGCGTCAACCTGGCCGCCGAGGCCGCCAAGGTCAACAACATGCTGCTGATCGGCGTGCCGGCCGCCTTCTCGCCCGCCTGCTCGGCCACGCACGTCCCGGGCTATGTGCAGCATCCGCGGATCAAGGAGTTTGAGTTGGTGGGGGTGGTGTCGGTCAATGATGTGTTTGTGTGAGTACTCGCCTTACTTGACCTGTGGCGTGCCAACTCGTTCGTGGAGAGAGGTCGGGTGGCGAGGAAGGAGGGAAGCGCGGAAGTGGGCGATTGGGCGGGTGATTGAGTTTGTCGCTGATGAATCTTCGGCGGAGAACAGCATGAAGGCCTGGGGCGAGACGCTGGACCCGGCTGGGACGCAGGGTGTGAGTATCTCCCCATCTGCACCCAACTTCGAGCTTGTTCAACCCCTTTCAAGCTATCAGAGGTCACCTTGCTTACGTTTCCGACAGATCCGCTTCTTTGCCGACCCGACGGGCGAGTTCACGCACAAGCTGGACATGGCCTTCGACGGCTCAGCCATCTTCGGCGGCGACCGGTCCAAGCGCTACACCATTGTCATCGAGCAGGGCAAGGTCAAGTCGGTGGCTGTCGAGCCCGACAACACGGGCACGAGCGTCTCGCTGGCTGAGCACGTTCTGGGGTCCGCCTAGAGCGGCGCTTGTGTGACTGCTGTGGCTTCGTGAAGGATGTGTATCAGCGTAGCAAGATGTATTGGAGCTTCAACGCCCACCGCAGAGAGCAGACTGGTGGACATGTAACTGATTGGCTTGAATTGCCGCGGTGACATTTTCCCGGCATGACCCTGTCCCGAGGTATCTACATTATGTACAATGAGTTTCGCAGAGAAACAACAACCCTAAGTCCCCATGGATAGCCAAACTGCCACGCCCCCGGTGTAGATTATCACTTAAAGCATCGGCTTCAAGTCGTGAGCCACATGGAAGGGCGCCTCCGTCTTGGCCTTGATCTCCTCCACCGTCACACCGTCCGCAATCTCAATCAGCGTCAGCCCGTGGGCAAAGTCCACATCAAAAACACCCTGGTCAAGTCAATCAGCATAACCGTCCAAAAAAGTCGAAACGCAGTAGAGGGAAACCCACAAGCTCGGTGATAATGCGCGACACGCACGCCTTGCCGGTCAGCGGGAACGCGCACTGCTTCACAATTTTGGGGTTGCCCTTCTTGTCGGTGTGCTCCATGGTGACCACCACCTTGGTCGCGCTCGGGTTGCTGACCAGGTCCATGGCGCCGCCAAAGCCCTTCACCTTGCCCGGCAGCATCCAGTTGGCCAGGTCGCCCGTGGCGCTGACCTGCATGGCGCCCAGGATGGTCAGGTTGATGCGGCCGGAGCGGATCATGCCGAAGCTCTCCTCGGACCCGAACACGGACGCGCCGGGCTTCAGCGTGACCGTCTCCTTGCCGGCGTTGATCAGGTCGGCGTCCTCCTTGCCCTTGAGCGGGTACGGGCCCAGGCCGAGGATGCCGTTCTCGCTCTGCAGCATCACCTCGACGTCGTCGCCGACGAAGCCGGGCGCGAGCATGGGCATGCCGATGCCCAGGTTGGCGTACATACCGTTCTGGAACTCCTTGGCTGCGCGCCGCACGATGCGCTCGCGCTTGGCCTTGGTGTCGCCCGTGCCGAGCGCCGCGGCCGCCTTGGGGTCCTCGGGTTCGTTCGGGTCCTTGCTCCATGTGTACTTTTCGATGTTCTTCGCCGCCGTGCTCTGGATGACGCGCTTGACGTAGATGCCGGGGAGGTGAACGGCCTCGGGCGGGATCTCACCCGGCTCGACGATGTGCTCGGCCTCGACGATGGTGACCTTGGCGTTGCGGCCCATGGCGCCGTTGAAGTTGTTGGCGGCCAGGCGAAACTGACAGTTGCCCAGGCGGTCGGCCTTGTACGCCTTGACGAAGGCATAGTCGCCCGCGATCGAGTGCTCCAGCAGATAGCTCTTGCCGTTGAACACCTTCACGTCCTTGGGGTATGAGAACTGGTCCGGGCTGCCGTCAGCCTTGTTGCGCAGCGGCAGCTCGCCAGTTTGCACGACGGTGCCAAAGGCAGCGGGGGTGTAGAAGGCCGGGATGCCTTTCCCGCCGGCGGCGCAGCGCTCGGCCAGCGTGCCTTGCGGCGTCAGCTCCAGCTCGACCTGGCCCGTCAGGTACATGGACTCGAACGTCTTGTTCTCGCCGATGTAGGACGCAATCATCTTCTTGATCTGCTTGCTGCGCAACAGCTTGCCGAGCCCGCTGTTGTCGGTGCCCGCGTTGTTGGACACGGCCGTCAGCCCGGTGATCTCGGGCTTCTTGAGTACTTCGTCGATCAGCGTGTCCGGCACACCGCAGAGCCCGAAGCCGCCGCAGAGCACCGTCGAGTCGGGCTTCATGTCCTTGAGCGCCTCCGAGGCCGAGGGGTAGACCTTGTTGATCTCGCGGCGGCGGGCTGTCGCCGAGAAGGAGCGCGCAAGCAGGGCCGCATGCTGTCGGACGAGGATGCTGTCAGCATGTTGCACGGAGAGGTTGGTTGTCCGGGCTCACTGACATTCTGGCCGTACTTGGCGTACGCCCTCAGCGTCCTTATGCACAACGCTGTGGACGGCATCTTGGTGTGTGTGTGAGAGAGTGTATGTGAGGCGGACTGATCCAGGTGCAGGAGGGCGAAGCGGTGCGACCAGATTAGGATGGATGAACAGCAGATCGCGGACTTCCTTCGGCAATTGGCGGCAAGTAACACACACAGCCGTTGCGGGGAGAAGGGACGGCGACGACACAGACAGGGCGACGCAACGGAGTGGGACTCAGTTTTGGACAAGAAGAAAAGATGAGATCAAAAGCACACCAAGTCCGTCAGAGACCAGAAGAAGCCATCACAGACGCTAAATGCAGCGCAATGGCGCGCCTTCCCCTCTGCCCTTGCGCAGCACTGCAGCGAAGCCGGGTATGGGGGAGCAGCTATCCCGTGAATGGCCGAACGACAATGCCGTGGTCCCTGGCCCCGGCATGTCTCCGCCTCCCTCGGAAAAGGCGTTCGGCAAGCGGGTGAGAATTGACCCATTCGCGCTGGTGGCCAGAGCCAACCGTACCCCATGCCAGTCCAAGAAGCAGTCACGAGGCCAACCAACATCAGATGGATATGCTGAGCGTGTGGTTGGGATGTGTGACTCTATATTTCGTTTTTTAAGACATGCTTGCGTCGACTCTTCATGTTGTCCCACTGATTTGTCCGATCCTGAGGAATCGATGATAACCGACAGTTATCGACCGCTGCGTGAAAAAGACCCGACGAAGCGGCATGCCAAGCGGGAACTCGACACGCGATGTGGAGCCGAGCTGGACCCCCAAGATGGATCGTTGATCCGGGGCAAAGTCGGCCCCACGTCGTGCTCCCTCCTCAAGTTCATACGGCCGGGGCCAGGAGCTCTGTTCGATGCAAGACAAAGAAATCAATGTGGTCCGGATACTCGCTCTGCAAGTGATGATCGCTGATGTGCTCATGTTCAACAAGTCCAAATACAGTGCCCGTAAACCCACCGCCAGCCTCACGCCTGTTACCGCAATGCCATCCCCCAGTTGGAAGCCAGTTCATATATACACCATGCACCGTCGCCCCGTCTAACGTTATGCTCATGCATCGGCCAAACCGTCTGCTCGGCTGTGGTCTCTGTCTGAGCGGCTCTGGCGAGCCCCAATGCACCGTTCTCCCAAAAAATCAAACCGGTCAGTCAGCCTGTTGTGTCCGTTGTGAAAAAGAGCAAAAGAAGCGGCGCATCCCAATCATGGCAGCCAGCCAACCCATGCAGGCAAGAGTAGCCGCTGCAACCAGTCGTAGTCTTCTCTCCTGCTCAACGTCGCGTGCTGGGTCCGCCGTTAGCCGCCGAGCCGGTCAACTCGACGTTGAAAGACCATCGTCCTGGTACTGGTCAGCATCATGCATCCAGAGAGAAGAGAGAAAAGAGAATGTAGTTTCTCCATACCTTCAGCAAGATTCTGGGCCGTGTCCTCCAGGAGGATCACCCGGCGCTTGTTGCAGTACGACGTCTTGTCCATGATCTCGACCTTGAGCTTGGAGTCGGCGAGCTCTGTTATAGGCCGCTCAAACATCTCAGACAGGGCCTCGACCGCCATCTCCAAGTCCTTCTGGTTGTCCTCGAAAATCTCGGTCAGGTTGTTGCGCGCGAGATAGAAGGCAAACGCGTACGTCCACATCAGGGTCTGGCGGCACGTCTGGAGCGCCTGTGAGGCCGAGTTGAGGTACTGCACCTCGATCCACGACATGCCCGACTCCTTCTGCAGCTGCACCATCTTCTTCTCCGTCTTATGGTAGATGTCCTTGTCCAGCCGCGCCGACTGCTCGTGGTTGGCGTAGCGGTTGTAGTAGTGCAGGTACCGCTCCAACGACACGCGGGACCGCGCCTGCGCGTCGCGCGCATCCGTGCCGCTCTTCTCCTCAAACCGGTTGCAGTTGTACCAGCTCGTGCCGTGCTCCGACCAGAGGCCCATGCACATCCAGCAGAACTCGTGCTTGCACTTCCGGCACGTCATGTGGTTGCATCCGCCGTTCTTCTCGATCGTGCTGTTGCATTTGGGACACTCCTTCGTGTTGGCCGAGATCCAGTTAGCAGTCTCGGAGTCGTCCGCGCACTTCTTGAGCCACTTCTTCACCAGCTCGCAGGGCGCCGGCTGGTGGTCACTCAGAATGCAGCCAAAACAGAACCGGTGGCTGCAGAGGCAGGACACGGTGGGGACCACCTTGTCGAGGTCTTTTCTTTTGACCGCGCACTCGATGGCGTTCTGGCAGTCCGGCGCGGGGCACCACTTCAGCGTCTCCTTGTCTTCCACGTACGTCCGATGAAGCAACTCGTGATATCGCTCCGTTAGGTCCTGCGTCACGAGCAAGTCCAACGACCGGGCGTCGATGATGAGATTGCACCCTTCCGAGGGGCACTGGATGCGAGCCGCCTCGCCCTCCTCACGGATCTTCTGCGACAGGTAGTGGCGGTAGCAGTCCACGCAATACCTGTGGCCGCACTTGAGCGCGAATGACTGGAGCCCTGGCTCATCCTCGCAGCAGATGTCGCACATGAAGCCGGGCACGACTTGCAGCTTAGGCGGACCGACGGAGCCTTGGGCAAGACCCGCAGCATCCAGAACCTGCCCCGGCCTATCCATGTAGTCCTCAATCAGCCGTTCCTTATTCCACCTGAAGTATCGCAGCAGGATGGCCGCCTCCTCTTTCGAGATGTCCAGAATCATGTTGACCTCGTCTATCAACTCATTTTGTTGCCTCTGGAGGTCGCCTGGCCGGTACACTTTGAAGCTGATGTCGTACACCGCCTTCTTCTTATGTCCTGCGTCCTTTTGCGAGTCGATGTAGATATCGGGTTCGTCGTCGAAGTCGAAGTCTGAAGTCTCACACATCAGCCTCACAGCCATGAGAACGTCGACCAAGACACGACGGTGTAATCAGTCCAACTGGGACAAGCCAAGCCGCCTAAAAGCCCAAGTAGTCGGCAACAAGCCTCACCTTCATCACCAGACATGTCGTTGTCGCTATCATCGGGAGGCATGTCGTCTTCGCTACTGACGTTCGACATGAAGTCGTCATCCGAATCCATAGCACCGTTGGAAACCGTAGTTACCGGAGTGGGCGGTGCTGTGTCGGGGCCGGCTGAGGCGAGAATCCTCTTGTTCGGAGCGGCGGCAGCAGAGGATATCGTCGCCTCAGCGGCTTTCCGCTTGCGCGTGGTGGGGGGAATGGTGCCGGCTTAAGCGTGCCGGCTGGAACTGCGTTCCAGCGCCACCTGCCGAGACGGATAGGGAGTTTGCAAATCCAGAGAAGGATCTGAAGAAGTAGAGTCAACGGTGGATGTGGCGTTCAACAATCCGCAGCGCAAACTGTTGCCTTGATAATTTCCCTGTGTTGTTCGAGGCTGAGGAGTGCCAGGCAGCGATGGGAGGGAGAACCAGGGTCAGGGTCTGGGGTCGTCTTGATGGCCTTCCAAGCCGGAGATATGGGGGCAGCGGAGTACGGATGAGTGAGGAGATCTCTAAATGCCGAGGGCACAGTTAAGCACAGGCCAGACGAAAGAAATGAGTTGATGCGGTCGGGTTGGGGCGGCGAGGGAGGTGCGGGTGTATTGGAGGACGGGAAACTGGGCTTCAAGTTGGACGAGCGGGCGGCCCCCCAGGTGCACCTGGGCGCAGCGGAGTCATTTGCTCATCAATCCACTCGGGGCCGCCTGCCACAGCAGCTGCCACCGCCTTGCCGGCCAGCCCGAGCGGCTGCACAGTGCAGAATCGCCCCCGCAGGCAGCCACTGGTCGGGCCCACACTGCCAAGCTCGCCCGATGGAATGGCGCGACCGACAGTAGCTCGGCGCCCCACTGCGCCCAGGCAAGCCGGCCAACAGATAATATCACAACACAGCAGACCAAACTCAAAGAAGCTTCGACGACCAAAACGACCGACCCCTGCTGCACCTGCCAGAAGTCACAATCGCATCAGCAGGCCACGATCTTAGGAGGACCCGAAGCAAAGTCGCAATCAACACCTATTGCAATGGACGATATCAGGCCAGAGCGCGACGAATCCCGATCCAATCGCAGAAGATACGAAAACGACTTGGAGGATGACAGGCCTAGACGCGATGGCAAATTCCGAGACAGCGAAACCGGCAACCGCAGCAGTCGGCCTCGCTCCAGGGAACGGGGCTATCGACGGCGCTCAAGAACACCGGCTGCGAAAGATCGACGGTCACGGTCAAGGGAGCATGAGAAGCGGAGGGACAGGGACAGCGAGCGAGACCGTGGCAGCCGCAGACACGGGAGTGAGGAGGGAGACGGTGGAAGGCGGCGACGAGAATACGACGACGATAGAAGAGATTGGCGGAGCCGGCGGAGTCCAGACGGCAGGCCCGCGCGACAGACGCCGCGACGGGATGGCGAAAACGACGCAGCCACGGCCGACAGTCGACGGAGTGTCGTCAAACGCTTTGGCCCCTTGCCGTCGCAAGGTGACTCCTTCGCCATTAGCAAGGGCGAGGAGCCCGAGAAGCCGAAAGAGAAACCCAACTTTGGGAACTCGGGGGTGTTGGCAGCAGCTTCGAACTCGATTGTCCAGGCCGACGGCACTACGGTCACACTGAAATACCACGAACCGCCGGAAGCCAGAAAGCCACCCGCACGCGACGCTTGGAAGCTGTTTGTCTTCAAGGGTCAAGACATCATCGACACGGTTGAGCTCGGCACACGCAGTTGCTGGCTGGTTGGGCGAGAGCTGGCCGTCGTTGACCTCCCCGCCGAGCATCCCAGCATCAGCAAGCAACATGCCGTCATCCAGTTCCGATACACGGAGAAGCGCAACGAATTCGGCGACAAGATCGGCCGGGTGAAGCCGTACCTCGTCGACCTGGAGAGCGCGAACGGCACGCTGCTCAATGGCGACAAGGTGCCCGAAAGCCGGTATTTAGAGCTGCGGAACAAGGACATGATTCAGTTCGGGAGCAGCACGCGGGAGTACGTGCTTATGCTCGCTCCCAAGGAGTGAGGGCTGTCAAGCACTTGGCGTATCATGCGAGACTAGCCATTTCGGACGGACTGCTCGCGAGATACTACTGTCCCGCTCGACATTGAAGCTGTATCTGGCTCCGCCTACTCCCGACTCATTCGGGGCCTCAGTTGCCATATCTCTGTGCCGAAGCAGGCCGCGGTGCCGGCGTGGTATCACGCGGCGTATTCGCCATAGGTGCAGTTACACGAACATCCGAGTTTGCTCTGCACCAGAGCCGCTGCCACGGCTGATCACGACCTTGGACCCAACAATGGTTTTCCATTTGCCCCGGATTGCAGCTTTTCACAAATGATGCGGCTCTATCACACGCCCACGTCACGATCATCTGAGACCTGCGGCTTAGGCTCATCGTACCTGCATAGGGCGTCGCCGACGCACCGCCGACTACTCGCCGATCTATGCAAACTCTGGAAGTATCCGATGGATACTCTACACCTTGTTAACTATACGGCCGCGCTGCATCTCTGCAGCTTGAAGGAGTTGGCGATGTCGTAGCATCCATGATAGCCGGCCGAGACAGTGACGCCATGAATTCTGAGAATACCAGTCTGTCGCGCAACATGAGCCGCGGTCAATAGCCACAAACAGGTAGTCATACCGACCCGTATTGAGTCACCGCCGCGCCTTGGAGGCAAGCAATGTGAGCAGTCTGCCTTCGTGGCCTTGCGTGGGTTTCCCATCAGGCGGACCTCCAGGAGTGGGTGGTATCTCACATAATCGAAACTCTGTAACCCTCCTTCACGAGGTTCCTGCTTGTCAAAAAAAAAAAAGGTACGGCATGTGCGTTATTCCCGTTTGGCACCTGATGCCCGATATCAAGTTTCCTCGGCCGAGATACCCCTCTGTCACTTTCGCGATTTGACACGAAATCCAGGGCAACCTTGTTGAGGCGGCACCATGTGCTCACCCGAACCCGATCACTAGCGTCGGCAGTGGTGAGCACCCCCTGCACGATCGGCTGGACCGGAACAAACCCGGCATGGGCTCTGAGTGGCTCCCTCCCAGGAGGCGTGGTCAGCCTGACACACACCGAGCTGGGGTGCTCAAGGACGCATGCGACAGTCCCATTCGTGCAAAGCTCCGACGTGCAGCGCCCTCGTCTTGCAGCTGCGTCCCGCCCCGTCGAAGCGGCAGCCCAGTGATGGAATGACAGGAGGAATGCAGGAGGCTTGTTTGGAGCGTTTGGGGAGGGTCGGCGCCAGTAGGTCGCAGTGACTGGCTGGGTTGGATTTTTCTGCCGGTTTACTCGATGTCTGTCTCTCTGTACCCGGACGCTTTGAGACAACTCGACGCTACCCCAACTTGCTGATGGGAGGGCCGCCTGTGAGGGGACGGCTCATCAGCTGCCGCAGCTGGTCACTTTCGCAGCCCGCCTCGTGACAAGGCACTTCACTTGCCCACGGTTTCTTCAGTTCCTCGCACCGTTTGCAGCCGGGGGCGAATGTGTTCTATGTCGGCGTGTCGAGGTCCAATGATGGAAGATCAGTGGGCACTGTCTACCATACATGCCATGCCAGCAGCGAGGACGTGATAGAAGGTAGGAGGCAAAGGCCCTCGCGTCGCACCCTCTGCTGTGGTCCTACTCTCACCGATCGTTGTCTTCGTGTTCTTGGTCCTTTGCAGCCTTGTTCATCGGCCGGTGGCTGAGCGTGCAGGCAACCTCTTGTCAATTTGTTGACCTGGTATAAGAGAAGCAGCACACACATCTTTCTGGCGTCCGCACCTCACAAATCCCTGGTTCGTTCGGTGTTGAGATTCAGGAATGACCACCCGAGCCTTTCCCTTCCCCTCTTGGGTCATCAGTGGATAGCAAAGCATGGTAAGTCATGTCCCATACCACGCTGGTCTGATTCGGCTTTCACTCTTTGAAGCGAAGAACTCTGTTTTCCTACGCTACCTCCCGTCACTCGTTTCCTCCATCTCTCTCGTGCCGTCACCGTGGCTGAGGCGCCTGCCACCATGCCCTGGCTCAAGCAACGATGGTGGACTGACATGTACCAGGCCACCATCAACAAGCATCCCGACCGCTTTGAGCTCACAGCAGTCTACCGCCACCCACAAGCCAAAGCCGACATCGTTCTAGTCCACGGCCTCAACGGCGCTCCAGGGAAGACATGGACGGCCCCGAACGGAGTATACTGGCCGACCGACCTGCTGCCTGCCTCACTGAAAGAAGAACACGCCAACATCTTGGTGTACGGGTACAACGCCGATGTGTACGGAGGGTTCTGGGAGCGGCCTGCGAAGCATCCCAGTAGCAACTTCATCCATCACCATGCTCAGACACTCGTCACGACGCTCACCAGCTACCGCAAAAGCGAGGGCACCGAGCGCAACCCCATCATCTGGGTAGCCCACAGCCTCGGGGGCATCGTGACCAAGCGGGCGCTGCTGTACTCCCACGATGTCCGCGACCCTCGTCAAGAAGACCTCCGCTCCATCGTCGTGTCGACGTACGGCATCATTTTTCTGGGCACACCCCATAATGGCTCCAACGCAGCCGCTTGGGGCGGGATGATTCAGAATATGGCAGATGCGCTCGTTCCGAGGAAGATCTTTGAGTCTGAGTCGGTGCTGCTCAAGTCGCTCAAGAAGGATAGCGAGACGCTGGAGCAGATCAGCAGCCACTTCTTGGATATTTACCAGAATTTCATGATTCACATGGCGCACGAGAACCACAAGACGGACCTCAAGGGAACTAGGTAGGTTGCTTGCTCTCGAATCGGAGACATTCCTACCCTCTCCCTATCACCAAGTCCGACGTGACACTGGAGGAACGGGTGACGAGGTCAGGCAAGTGTCGGTACAGGGACTAACCTTCCCAGGGCCCTGGTCGTGGATGCGGCATCCGCCAGTCCCCAACTGCCCGGTGTGACGTACTACGGCATCGAAGCAACCCACTCGGGCATGTGCAAATTCTACAGCGACCACGCGCCGGGCTACCGGACCGTTTCGACGGCCATCCGGGAATGGGTCGCCGCCGCGCCGCCCGTCATAGTGATCCACTGGGAGGTGGAGGACGGCCAGCGACGGGTGAGAGCGAACCTCGAGAACTTTGAGCGCTCGCGTCTCTATGTAAGTGCTGCTTCTTCTCTCCCATAGTGTAGGCGAGCGGGCATTTAGGGTGTCCTTCGGTGCTGACCTCCTCTCAGCAAGGTTCCGCACTCTCATCCGCCACGCACCAACAGACAGTCGGTAGGTTGCTGTTACCAGCTGGGCCGGGGTGGTACCAAGCGTGGCCCGTTCACAGGTCGGCGCAGCGTGTAGCCGAGGCTGCTCAAGAGCCGTCCCACGGCACGCCCGAGCGCAGCCCAGACCCTCTTCCACGGGGCACGCGCTGATTTGTGTTTTGTTTCTTCTCTAGTCGTAGCTCAGAGCAGCAATAATGGGACCGTTCCACCACCGTCGCAACCATCCTCCTTGCCCGAACCGCCGCGACATGCCTCAGCGCCGCTCCTCCTAACCAACACCGCAGACTCCACGACGACGACACCAACACCACAGTCACCTCAACCACAGCCACCCGGTGGACCCGCCGACCCCTCTCCCACCAACGATGACCACCCGCCCACCACAGAACCGCTCTTCATCCACCCGGAGACCTTCCGCCCCAACTCGTACTTCATCGGGCGCGAGGACGAGCTGCGCGGCCTGCACGAGATGCTGATGGACCGCGGGCGGCGTGCCGAGGGCACGTCGGCCGTGTTGATCCGCTGCCTGCCGGGGGGCGGTAAAACGCACCTCGCACGCCAGTACGTGTTCCAGCACCGGGGGGACTACCCTGGTGGGGTGTACTGGGTGAGGGGGAAGAGTAGGAGTGAGTTGGAGTATTGGTATGTTTTAACCTTGAGTTGTGTCTTTTTTGTGGGGAATGCTCTGAGGCTTGGAGAGTGTGACTGTTTGACCGAGCTGTGGCTTTGGTCGAATCATGGCATTGCTGACAATTGCTGGGCAGGTTCTGGCGCATCGCACGCAATGAGGCGTTAAGGGGGCTGCTGGAAGTAGATCACCGCGAGGTGGACGAGTTGAGGGATCCGAAGAAGATCGTGCAGATGGTGCGACAATGGCTGAGCAGGCAGTCCAAGTGGCTGATGGTGTTTGACGGCGTGCAGTTCGACATTCCCGGCCTGAGGGAGTTCATCCCCGACGCGAGGAACTCGAGCCTCATCTACACGTCAACAGAGCGAGCCGTCACCGGCGATCCGCGGTTCGACAACCCACAGGTCATGGACCTGGGCCTGCTGACAGCGCAGCAGGCGCAGGATTTGCTGCTGCTGGAGATGGAGAGAAAGAAGCCCTGGGGCGCGGACGACCAGGCTATGGCGCTTGAGCTGGTGCAACTCATGGGCAGGCTGCCGCTGATGATCCACGTTGCTGCGCAGCACATGAAGGCGACGAGGGAGCCGCTCGCTCGCTATCTCAAGTCGTACCGGAGCCGGCCCAAGGCGGGCGATCTGCCGGCGTACAAGGCGGTCAGAGAGCAACTCGCAAATAGGGGCGAGTACGCGGCGCTTAACTTGATGTCACTGTTGGTCTTTTTTGACCAGCATGTGCCTGTCGAGATGGTCTCTCTGGGTACGTTTGCGTCTCGTTCCAGTTTTGGAGGCGTGTGCTAATTCTGACTGCAGGCCTGTCCGCTCTTGACAAGATTACCCCTGTGAAGACTTGCGATGCCATGCACCGCAAGGCGAGTTTGAACAATACGCTGAAGGTCCTTATTGCCTTCGCCCTGATTGAGCGAACGGAGAGCGAGGAAATCTCACCCACCAGCTCGCGCAGCTCCAAGAAAAGCTTCGATCGGCAGGTGGAGTATCTTGACTTGCTTCGCATACACAGTGTCGTTCAGGCGTTCTTCACCGACTACATTCACGAGCTGCATCAGATTCCCTTTTGGCTGGAGCGGGCGGTTGCCGTGTGGGCCCGTTCCTACGACGAAGCAGATCGTCGGATCAAGGAAGATCCACGAGTCGGGCTGCCGGACGACTACCGCCGGTTTCTCATCCACGGTCAGAAGCTACTGCAGAATCTCGGACGGTTTGAGAAGCGATATCCGAGTCTTGGGAAGGCAAGGCTGCCCCTAGAACAGAGGCTGGACAAGATCCGGGGGCAGATCGACGACTTGTCGCACTCCATCCAGAAGAACATTGTTGAGGGGAGCGCTGAGGAGCACCCAGCGTCCGTTTTTGACCGCGTCAGCACTTCTTCTCAGTCCGATGCGCCGACGATGGACTCGCACAGTAGTCAGCAGAGCAGGACGCAGTCGTTCGGTGACGGTGACGCCGAAGAACTGGTTCAGTCTCCAGTGGCAGTGGCACAATTCCCGGAGCAGGAACTCGATGCGGACATTCCGTACCCCACCACCCCTGTGATGCCAACCGTGCCGGAGATCAGCGAGGACGATGATCAAGAGACGGTCGTTCAGTCCATGTCCGGGACACAAGTCCATATCGGCGGCACCGAATTTGCTGAGGTTGCCTCGCAGCCAGCGGATCCCCTGGACCACCAGCCGGTCGAGACGGACCCTTCCCACGGCTGGCAAGAAACCATCCCGCGCCACAGGGTCATTGCACGACAAGAGCACCGGCGATATCACGACCGTGCTGGGTCTTGGAGAGACAAGAGTATTAGTGATCCGCGTATTGGACTCAGCAGCGAGTTTGCCGTCGGCTCGATCTCGAGTAGGAGGGGTTCCTCCCGGTCACCGTCGGGACCTCGCCTGACTGCGCAAAGCGAAGCGGAGATGGAGCTGAACAAGCTCAGACTGACGGCCTTAGGTTCTCCTGCTTCAGGGACCAGTCCCAGTTCCCCGACGTTGAGTCGGCCCACGACGACGCGCGGGAGGAACAGCTGGAAGCTGCCGCAGACCCAGACCACGCCGGATACCCCGGCAGTCGACATCTCGCCTGGGGGGTCACCCAGCGGTCTTGCACGGATCTGGTCATCCCCCAAGAGCTGGACTGAGGCGACCATCAAGATGCTGAGAAAGTCGGTGGTCTCTTCTGAGAAGCCCACCCCCGCGTCGCCGCCACTCCAACCACCGCCGCCAGCCGAGGAAGAGTTCATCGTCCCTCCCGCACCCATCTTCCGCGGCAGCCGGTCCGCCAACTCCAGCCCCGCGAGCAACTCCTCCCCTTTCCCTCCGCCGTCCTTCTCAACCATCCCCACAGAGGAGTTGATGCCCACGCCCGGTGTGCCCATCGTCGTGCGTCGCTGGGACACGGTGGTCTACCAGCCTGACGGCACGCCCATCACCTCATCGGGTGTCGAGTGGGCCAGCACGCCCGACCCGCTCTCGCTCTCGTATCCCTCCATCCTTCCAAGCAGACACCACGCTCTCCCTCAACCCACCGGAGCCGCCATCCGCCCACCGACACAGCAACTGCTCCTCCGCGGCGGGCCCGCAGCGGGCTACTCATCGCAGCCCATGTCGCGCGACGGCTCGCACCAGTCCATGCCCAGCATCAGCATCCACCACAGCCCCCTATCCGCGCACTCTGCATCGTCGCGCTCCCCCTCGCCCTCACCTACCGACACCACCGCACCGCAGCCCCTGCACCACCACACCACCCAACCCATTCCCACCCCCGCCGCCCGGCTCATGCCCACCTCCGCCTCCCCAATCCCCTTCGCCCGCGCCCGCCCACCAGCCTCCTACACCGAGACCGAGCCGTCACCGAGAATGGACACACCATTCTCCGACGTGGACACAAGCTACCAGCGCTGGGGTCAGCACCGACATGCCGACGACAACATTTTCGCAACGGGCACGTCTTTCCCACCCTCCACGGGCCCATTACAGCCGCCCATCCGAACCGGCACTGGCACTACCATGACAACGACGACTGCCAGCCCGTCGCGCTGGCGCCCCACCTCCCGCGGCGCGCGTTTCTTCCGCGGAATGGGCAAGAGCAGCAAGCGGTCGCAGTCTGTTTCACCATCACCTTCGCCGCTGGGCAGTGGTGGCGGTGGCGGTGTTGGCGGTGGGTCGCCGCCGATCGGAGCGAGGTCGCCGCGGCGGGGGTCAGCAGCATCCATCGGCTCCGGGTCTGGGTCGGGATCTTCGTCGTCATGGGGAGCGCGCGGTCACACGGGCCATGTCAACGCGAATATGCAGCAACACCATAGCCAGCTCCACCAACACCCGCAGTTTCAGCAACAGCAGCAGCATCATCCGTTAGCGGAGTGGGCCGCGCCGCTGAACAACGGCCGCCCAGGACAGCTTGCCGAGGGCGGGGCGGGCAGCGTGGGTGTCGGCGGGGAGGCCATGGCACGGACTGCGTCTGGCGGTAGTGGGAGTGGGAGCATTGGGGCGGCGGGGATCAGGATGGGGGACGGGACGGTGGTGGAGTTTGGGTCGCCTGTCTTGGGCGGGTCAGGGAGTAGTTTTGGCTCTGGCTTTGGAGGCGGGAACAGGAGTGGTGGTGCTGGGCACACTACGACGAGGCTGAGGAGCGGGAGTTATCCGGGGATGGGTACGAATGGGTTGGGGATTTTGGAGTGAGACTGTGTCCCCTTGTATATACACGGCAGTGTGTTTGTGTGTTTTGGGTTGGGTTTTAGGGCAGACGCCGGGGAACAGGGAAAACGTTATTTCTTTTTCGGGTTTGGGCATATTCCAGCATGAAGATCCACGTACAGGATCGCTGGATAGAAGTTGTTGTATATGTCCTACTATTGGTGGTGATAATAGCGTACTGAGTGGTGAGCATGCCCGAGTACCGCTCAACCGGTTCGGCGAAAAAAGCGGGTGTGAGAGAGACGAGGCGTTGTCCGAATTTGCAATGTAAAACCTTGATGTGAATATCCCGGCGAGTGTGTCCACGTGGTATTCAGCTTGACAGACGCTACAGACCTCGTCCCAGCTCTCACCTCTCGTCCCTGGCAATGGCCACTGTCTTATCCTCACAACTTCCTCCCACTTCCATTGTAGCCATCTCGTCTCGCTTTCGACAACAAGCACCGAGCGGCACCGCTCACTATGCAACACTAAACTCGGGGATCTCACCCATCTCTTGCTTCACCTCGCCGCCGACTTTGTACGCCACCCTCCACCTTAGCTTGATCGCCTCAACCTTCTTGTCCTTGTTCCCGGCCTGCCACACCTTGATAGCCTGCGTCACGCCCCGGCTCTGCTTCGGCTCCAGCGTCCTCCCGGACTGCGGCTTCAGCTGCAGCTCGTAGCCCTGGCAAACATTGTGAGTGCCACATATCAGAAGCAGCAGGATACCGGGGCCGCTTACCTTGGTCACGGCCAATTGGAAGTGGAGTTCAGAAAGCGGCTGAGCCGTGTTGTTCGAGAACGCGAAGAGCAGGCTGAGGGAGGGGTCCGTGTCGACGTTCCGGTTGGCAATCATGTCAATCTTCAGACCCGTGTTGGCGACCACTGTCTTGTGCTCTCTTGGTAATTGTGGCGCCTCGGGCGGTAGCGCCGAGGAGAAGTTCCACTCGTCGTCATCGTTGGCTGCGGCAGCCGACTGCATGGGAGCAGCTGGTTTTGACCCGAGAGAAGACAATGCAGCGAAAGGATCCGTGGCTGCTGGTTGCGATGGCGGCGAGAAGGCCGATCTTTGAGGGGGCTGTGGGGTGGCTGATTGAGACCCAGGGGGGGAGGTGAAGGAAGAGAAGTTCGAAAACGGCGCGGGAGATGAGGTAGACGCGGGGGGTTGCCCTTTTGCGGTGTTACCTTGCGTAAGAGAGGAGAGCAAAGCCGGACCGGGTATATCTGGCACTGTTAGCAATACTCGACTAGTTAGGCTGGGTACTACTCACTCGTATTCGCTCCGAAGCCCAAAGCAATGCCTCCTGACTGACCGTAGCTGCTCGTGTCATCTATTGACAGGCCAAGGAGGTCATCCTCAACACCTGCTGCCGGGGCCGAGCCAGCTGCAGCGCCGTTCGCACCCGCATCGTCAAGGTCAATCAGGGAGAGCTCGTTGGCTGCCCCCTTGGCGCCACCCACCGGGATCGGAGCGCCCTTGGCTATTTGCTGCGCGCCCTCGACATCGCCCTTCTTGAGCAATTTGTACCGCTCCACTGTTCGGTGTATGCTGTCGTTGATCTCAAATAGCTTCGCAACGGCCTCGTGGTCGTCGGATTCCTCCTCGCACATCTTCTGAATCTTTGGCTGGGCGCTCGAAAGCGCGGCGGCGAGCTCCGAGAAGACGTCGCCGTCTACCATCTTGTCCCCAGGCTGGAAGGCCTCTAACCTCTCTTCCAGTAGCCTCGCCTTCTGCTGAATCTTGGCGACTTCCTCGGCGGCCTTAGCGCGGTAGTCAACCTTTGAGCGGGTGTCGTAGCCCGCCATGACCTTCATCAGCTGGTTCGCTTCCCGCAGGGCGTCGGGCGTGCCTCGCCGGATAAGCTCCTGCAATTTCGCCGACTGAGCCTCGCGCTCCTCCTCCTCCATCTCCTCGGCCGATTTAAGGTTCTACGAGTGTCAGCGAAATGAGCGACGCGCGGGCTTCGGGGCGGCACACGTACGTCGCTTGGGTTCAGCACAGCAGCATCCTCTCTCCTGACCTCGGGGAACGTGTACCCCTTGTAGCTCAGCAAGCGGTGCATGTCGCGGATGAAGCCCAAGTCCTCCCTGTACCGGCTCGTCTCGCAGATGGTGCCGCGCCATTCCTCAATGGCCTCAAGAATCTTGAGCTGGACGCGCGAGGGACGGATGGGCGGGCGCTCGGGGAAGCGGCGCACCAGCTCGTTGAGGAACTCCTTGGTGCTAATCTGCAAGTGGAAAGGGTAGCCACAGTTTTTGACGCAGATGTCTAGCAGATTGAGGGCGAGCAGCGAGACATTTGGGTTGCGGTGGTTGATGTAGTTGACGATGGCGACGGCGGCCTCGCGCGGGGCGGACCCCTTCTTGGCGTTGATCAGGTCGGCGATCTCGAGGTACAGGGCGAGGTTGGGCTCGTAGTTGTCGGGGCTGCAGGCCGCCTGAATGAAGCGCAGCAGCTGGGAGGGCGCTGGGTTGCCCAACTCCCCCCAACGGTCTCTTGCGGCGTACCGCGCCGACGCGGCCTCCATGATGACGCCGAACTGTCGCCAGTCGCCCTCGATGCCGGCGGATGCAGCCTGGATCAAGAATCAGCGGAATGTCCGGCCACGACAGCTGTCGCAATGAAAAACAAAACCAGAAAAGCGCCTAGTGTGATCAACAGAGCTCGGATTTAGCTGCGAAGAAAGCACCTACACAATATCAGAGTCGGACAAGCAGCTGTGAGCTTGGACCCCCGTGGTGGGTTCGGTCGGCGGCGTTGACGGGAGAAGCAGGAGGAGCAGCCAACAAGCGACCCCGTTGCATGAATGTCGAGGGACAGGGGAGGCACCAAGAGTCCAGTTCTACATTGGAAGTGGGGCTTCCACAGGCAGCAAACGGTGAGCTGCTGTGCGTTAGTGGGGGGAGGGAGGCGGGGTGGTTGCTGCCTCACTTCTTATCACAACTGGTCACCCCACCATTCGCCGCGTGGAAGCATCGATTCTGATGCGCATGCCCAAGCTGCAGGGTCCAAATATCGCAACGCGCTACACAACACAGGTCCAACATCTCGGTAAACCTGAGGTTGAGCCACAGACACCGACCGTAATTCAAAGGTTTCAGATCTTTACCCATTATCGAGTCGTGTTTGGCAGACATCCCGAAATGGTGCGCCACAAGAAAGACAATTTTTCCTCGCGGGGCAAGCACTACAACCGAGGGCCGCCCCGGAATACACGGCGATCGGAGGCCGACAACAGCAACGACGCCGATGGAACTTCAGCGGATGCTGCTCACTCCTCCTCCAACTTTCGCCCGGCGTTCAAAGCGGCCTGCTGGGACCTGGGCCACTGCGATCCGAAGCGGTGCTCAGGCAAGCGGCTCATGAAGCTGGGCCTCATGCGCGAGCTGCACCTCGGCCAGCGCCACTCGGGCGTCATTATCACACCCAACGGCAAGCAGACGCTGTCACCCGCCGACCGCCCGCTGCTCGACCAGTATGGCGCCGCCGTCGTCGAGTGCTCGTGGGCGCGCACCAAGGAGATACAGTGGAGCAAGGTCGGCGGCAAGTGCGAGCGCCTGCTGCCCTACCTGGTCGCCGCCAACTCGGTCAACTATGGCAAGCCGTGGCGCCTGAACTGCGTCGAGGCGCTGGCCGCCGCCTTCGCTATCTGCGGCCACCACGACTGGGCCGCCCAGGTGCTGGCGCCTTTCTCGTACGGCTCCGCGTTCCTGGAGATCAACGCCAGCCTGCTGAAGAGGTACGCCGCGTGTGAGGACGAGGCGGGGATTAAGAGGACCGAACAAGAATGGATGGAGCGGCTGGATCGGGAATATGCCGAGAGCAGAGAAGAGGGGGATCCAAATGACTTGTGGGCCGGCGGAAACATGAATCGGAGGGCGCCGGTAGAGTCGGATGAAGAGGAGGAGAGTGATGGGAGTGACAAAGATGACGACGAAACCGAGGAGGAGGATGAGAATCAAGACGACGACAACGGTAGCGTAGACGGCATTTATCTTGGCAGCAATCCACCTCCAACAGCATCAGGGGAACAACCATCGCCACCAGAAAAAGACAAATATGCCCTTTCCTCCGACAGCGAAGAGGAAGACGACGACGCCGAAATGGAGGCGATCCGCCGCAAAATCCTGGCGTCTAAACCCTTCTCCAACCCGGAGCCGGAGGAGAAGAAACCGCTCGAGACGGTACCGCGGCCACAACAACAATTCAAACCGGACTCGGACGCTGAGCCGGACTCCGACAACGGGTCGGACAACGACGAGTTCGACAATATCATCAGCGCCACACCGGTGACCGATAGGATAGGGCTGGCCAAGCTGGAGAAGGAGCGGTCGCGCATCACCACGACGAGCAGGACATTTTCGTCTGGCGGCGCGTCAGCGCCAAGCAGGTGGTGAGGTCAAGTTGTACATGGAGGAATTTGTATCAAGTGATTTATTATACACGTCTGCATGCATCTATGTCGACGGCACAAGGACGCCGCCGCCCCAGCCAGTGTCTAGAATAGCCCACGACATGACCATTCTATCGATGCGCCAGATCCATGCCCATAAACCGTGTGCTATACAAGGCACAAGATTGCGCACCTCGCCCCTTCTATCTTACAACTTCCTCTTCTCGGTATACACCTCTATCACCTGGATGTGGTCCCCGGCCTGGAGCTCGTCCCAGTCGGCGAACGACAGGCCGCACTCGGAGCCCTTCTTCATCTCGTCCACGTCCTTTTTGACGTGCTTGAGCGTCTCGATAACACCTACGCAGACCCGTTAGTGTCAGAGGCACACTGGGAGTTGTGAGTGGGGAAGTAGACGGAAAGGAACTCACCCTCAAAGACATTCTCCCCGCCCCTCATCACCCTCGCCTTGCTGTCCTTCTTCACCGACCCGTTGTTGATCCTGCACCCGGCAATATTCTTGTACTTCCGCCCACGAATATTAATGGGGAAGACCTGCAGTACCTCGGCCTCGCCCACGACCTTCCTGATCACGAGGGGCGGCAGCGCCTCCTCGAGGCGGCCGCGCACTTCCTCGACCAGGTGGTAGATGATATTGTGGTCGAGCACGGCAACGCCCGCGTCGGTCGCCAGCCGCTTGATGCCCGGCGGGGTGGCGTTGTTGAAGTTGATGATGGCGCTGCCCGATACGGCCGCCAGCTCCACGTCCGACTCGGTGATTTGCCCCGGCGCGGCGAGGAGCACCTTGGCGCGTACCTCGTTGTTGCCCAGCTCGAGCAGCGCGGCGGCGACGGCTTCGACCGAGCCGTGCACGTCGCCCTTAACCACGAAGGGCACGTGCTTGATGGTGTCCTTGGTCGTCGCGGCGTTTTCGTCGTCGGGATTGGCAGCGAGGTCTTCCTTGGCCTTGATGGCGGCCTGGCGGTGGTGGTGGCCGCGCTTGCGGCGGTCGGTACCGTCGGCGAGGGCCTTCTCGAGCTCACGCTCGCGTTCCCGCTCGCGGCGGTCTTGCTCCTGCTGCGCCATCTGGGAGATGATCTCGCCACGCTCGCGAAGCTCCTGCCGGTAGCGCACGGCAGCTTTGGCGGTGGATTCGTCGGGCGCCTGGAGAATCTGGTCGCCCGCCTCGGGGGGCTCCTTCCAGCCGAGGACTTCAACGGCGGTGCCTGGCGGCGCCTCGTCGATATCTTCGCCAGCTTCGTTGCGCAGCGAGCGGACTTTGGCGTGGACCCGCCCAGCCACGACGAAGTCGCCGACCCGAAGCGTGCCGCGCTTGACGAGCACAGTGGCAACGCGCCCGATGGGCTTGATGGTCGATTCCAGGACCCAGCCTTCAGCTAATCCGTCCGTCTCGGAGCGGATGTCAAGCATCTCGGCCAGTAGAAGAATGTTCTCCTCGAGGTCGGCCATGCCTTGGCCAGTCCTGCCGCTCACACAGACAACCTGCACGTCGCCGCCGTAGTCCTCGATCTCGACGCCGTTCGTGGCGAGGTCGGCCTTGACACGTTCAATGTTGGCCTCGGGCTTGTCAACCTTGTTGATCGCGACGATGATGGGGACCTTGGCAGCTTGGGCATGCTTCAGGGCCTCCAGCGTCTGCGGCATGACGCTGTCGTCGGCGGCGACCACGAGGATTACGATGTCGGTCACGTTCGCGCCGCGCTGACGCATTGACAGAAACGCAGCGTGGCCGGGCGTGTCCAAGAAGGTGATCTGCTTGCCCGATGACATATTGACTGAGAAGGCGCCAATGTGCTGCGTGATACCGCCGTGCTCCTGGGAGACGATGGAAGACTTCCGCAGGTAGTCCAGCAGCGTGGTTTTACCGTGGTCGACGTGGCCCATAATCGTAACGACGGGCGGCCGCAACGGCAACGAGGAAGGATCCTCAGCTGGGGGAGCCGGCGTAAGATCCTCGTCCTTGCCGGTATCTACCGTCGGTTCGAAGCCGTACTCCTGGGCCACAAGCGCTGCCGTCTCGCCTGTCAGAATGTTTTCCTTGCTGACCTCCTCAAAACCCAATTCCTCTAATTGCGAGACGAATTCATCAGTCTTCTGCCCCAACGCGCGGGCCAGATTCGACACACTGATGAACTCGGGTAGGAAAATGGGAATGGGGCCTTCTCGCTCAGCGAGTTTCTGCGCCTGGCGCTCGGCTCTCCGCCGACGCCGCTCCTCGTACGACTCCTCGTCAAAGTCATCATCCTCGTCCTCGTATCTCTGCCGCTGCTTCGGTTTTTTGGGCTTTTGCCGCCGCTCCGGCCGCTCCTCGCGCTCGTAGCGATCCGTCCGACCATAACGCTCTCCTCTCTCGTACCGCTCGTCCCTCTCGAAACGTCGGGCCGGGGTGGTGTCGGAAACAGCAGCCGGCTGGGATGATTGCTGTATCTCACGTGCAATCCTCTGCGTTTGGAGCAGCTTGGATTCCTCCTGATATTGCTCGGCCCAGTCCCAACTCTCACCGGTAATAGCTCCTCCAGCCTTTTTTTCCAGCCTTTTCTGCTCGACAAAGCTCTGCTCCATAAGCTTCCACGGGTCCACATCATCGCGAGAGGCGGTGCCCGACGCCGCCTGACCGACTCCAGCAGTCCGTTCCAGTGCTGCCCATGGGCCCGCCGCAGCATTCGAGCTGCCCCTTTGAGACAACGGCATGGTTGGTGGACGCTGCGTATCGGTCATCTTGAACGGCTCGAAATCCAGGGACGGGCTGCGCTCACGTCGGGTCAGATTTTTCCAATCGCCATCGTCCCATATTCCTGCAAGAGGGCTTGGTGACCGAGGGAGAGGAGCATTCGTAAGATTGAATGGCCGGAATGGGCCGCCCTGTGGCGCGCCGTTCGATTGCGACATACGATCAAGCGGCGCGGAAGCGTTGAGCGGGGTGGTGGCGGGTCGAGAGTTTGGGCGAGCAGTGACCTTATCCGCCCGCTCATCAGGGAGAAGGGAGGCTGGCGAATCTCTTGACCCCTGCACACGCAGGTCTGGCGAAGGTGCCAACGGATCAGTTGACAACGAGGGTACAGCAGCGGCCCATGTCGGCGCCATGATTTTGCGCTTTGGTGTCGGCTTAAGTGGTGTAGTTTGGCGCGGAGCAGCCCCGCCACCGCCAAGGTGCTGGGCTGCCTGATGGGGCATCTGTTGAGAAGTTGGTTCGGATCGAGGCTGAACAATCGTTCGGGGTGTTGACTGGGTAGCCGGTTGAGGCGCGGGCTTTAACACCGGCTGTGACATGCCTGGAGATGCTGGTTGTGACGTCTCCGGAGGCACCGGTTGACGCACCCTATATCGGTTGACAATATGTTGGGCCGTCGGTTCGAAAGATAGTTTGGACGCCGACGGGGGCGATGGGTAAGGCGCAGGCTTGACCACCGCCTGGGCCGCGCCATGAAACGGCGGTTGCGGCGCCTTTGAAAGTGCCACTCGACGTATCGGGAAGCGGCCGTCAGTCCGTTGAACTATCGGTTCGAACGCCAGTTTAGACGCCGATTGAGACAGCGGTTGAGGCGCCGATCTAGACACTGGCCGGGACATCCTTCGAGGTGCTGACTGCGGCATGCTTTGAGGTGCCCGCTGACCTACAGGGGAGGGCATACGCCGGGCTAACTGGCTCAATGCCTGATCAGAGATCCGGCCGGGCACTCTCCCAGGGGCCGCCTGGATTGAAGGGTTAACCACATCTTCCGAGGGCGGCGGAGGCGGTGGTGCGCTGGTTATGGTCTTCTCCCTGGCGGCGCGTTCATGCGGGAGAGATCCATCAGTGCTCGCAGTCGGCTGCTGTGCTGGCTGCACCGGCTGTGTTGACCAGCTCGGCATGCTGCCGGTGGACAGCGACCTCCGGAATACTGTCCCCTCGGCCGACCTCCCCAATGCCCCCCGCAGTCCTCCATGGCTCGCCTGGTGTGCCGCGACGGAGGGTACTCGGGTCGAATAGGCGGAAGACGCGTCATGGAAAGGTATTTGGCCATCGACACTACACGGCAGGCGAGGCGCGGCGCGGGTGAAGGGTCCGTAGCCGTAACTGTAACTGTAACGGCATAGCAGGCACGCAGACGGGCGCTTCTGCTTGCAGACAATCGGTTAGTCTGGGTGCGGCAGGAGGTCGGCGGAGAGATTTGAGGAGTAGCTGAAACACGCACCTGTTGCCATAGTCCACGTCGCATCATGGTCGAGTCTGGCGGGACATGGCGCTCTCCAACGAGGAAGAGATGCTGTCCAGACGCTGGTTGGAATCCGAATGGTGTAGAGGTACGGAGTCTTGAAGGCAACTAACTCCCAAAAATTCGGCCAAGCTCCCGCGCGGCTGCACTGGGATGGCACGGCGTTGGACAGGGGTGCGGCGTGCCCCACTTGTTCTTTGCAAATGGCCCAGAATTGTAATTTACCCTGTACGGGAATACTTTGGCTTTTACCAACGACATCTCTGAGGACACGCAGCCCAGCCCAAATAACGTCACCGAAACGCAGTAGAGTCGGAAATAGAATTTAATATGCTCATCCACAACAGACTGTGCTTCTCAAACATATGAAGAATTTGCTATTCACCCCCACCGGGTCGATTGGAGGTTGCGGCCAGGCCCTTCCCGCTGGAAACATCGCTAGGGTTGGGGTTGTTGCGCAACGCCGCCGTCATCTCCGCCGGTTTGGATGGACTGGATCCTCCTGTTTTCATCGCTGGACGGTTGATCGGGTTAAGGTGCCAGAAAACCCTGGACCTCGCCGAAGACACCCTCCTAAACATTATTCGTGCTTCTCATCATTCCAATTGACTGACGGGCCCTCCTCGGGTTTTTGCTCCCCCCTCGCCGTCTTCCTAATACCTAGCTCACCATCATCTCACTGTCAACGCCATTTTCGAACCGATCAAATATCAACAACTTGAACCTTGGGCGGACATAACACGCAACACAAAGTCAACATCCGCAACCATGCCGCCTCCCAAATCCCGCCTCACCCCTTCCTCCTCCAAAAGCAAACAGCCCTCTGCCCCCCCGCACCCCTTCAAACCCGCCCCGGCCGCCCTCGCGCCCTTCACCGCGACCCTGCCGCAGTCCCACGTCTACATCACGCACATCGACCCGCGCCCGCCCGCCTTCAAGCGCAAGATCTTCCTCGTGCCCGTGGCGCTCAACCTGGCCGTGGCCGCGCTCTTCCTGTGGCGCGTCGTCTACATCGCGCCCTTCTATTTGGACCTCTTCGCCTCCGCGCTGCTGGGACAGGCCAACGCTACCACGCTGCGCGCGGCCGACCTGTCATGGGCCGAGCTCTTGCGGGCCATCTTGCGCCGCGCGTTAACTTTCTTGCTGGATTTTGTCTTGGGAATGTTCGTCTGGCCGTGGCCGTACGAGTTTGTCGCTGGGGCCAGGGGCAGGGGTAGTCCCATTGCGTGGCGGTGGGCGGTTGGGTTTCGGGAAAGGGAGCTGTATGTGCGGCGGAGCAGGGACAACTGGAGCACGGTGCTGACGGGGTTGAAGGGGGTGGATTTGTTTGAAGAGGGGAGTAGAGAGGCGAGAGAGGCAAGGGAGGCGATCATGGCTCGCGTGCGGCAGGCGACCGCGCCCGGGCTGGTGCAACACAAGACGGGGTATTTGACCATGGACGGGGAGTGGGATCTGGACTGGCGCGCGATGGTGGATGCGACGAGATTGGTAGACAAGAAGGAGGTGCCGCTGGAGGCGTTGGGGACGGTGGTGCTGCTACATCACGAGCGGTTTGGCTGGCTGACGGTGGACTTAGGGATGGGGGAGAATGTGGAGCAGGACGAGCGTCGGAAGCAGTTGTTTGCGTTCAGGGATGCGCTCGCGGGTCTGGGGAAGGAGGACCTGTTCTTCCGGTGGGTTGAGATGATCCAGTTCGAGACCACGCAGCCGGGCGGGTTTACGGCGGAGAAGCAGGTGGAAGCGGCGAAGAAAATCAGGGACATGTTCAAGACGAACGGGGTGGACTTTGACGGGCTATGGAAGGAAGCTGTGGGCACGGAGGGATTGGCCGGCATGCCTTGAGCCGTGTGAACTATACCTGTACAACCATGAGCCGATATTGGCGTCGTTGTGGCGTATATTCGGGTGAGAGACAGTTTCATCTGCAGAAGCGGGCAAACACCAAGCACGCAAGACCAGGGGTTGAATAATAGATCAATGATAGATATGAAGATGCCTCATTTCTTCTTCGGCTTCTTCGGACCAAGGGCAGCCTCACGCCTCTTGGCCTCCCTCGCCTCAATCTCGGCTCGTTTGGCCTGGTCTTGGGCTTCTTTCTCCTCCTTCTCGGCCTGCACGGTCTGTCAGTATCCTCGCCTTCCACAGACGCGGTCCAGGGGCAGCATACCTGTTTCCGAGCCGCCTCAGCCTCCCGCTTCTCTCGGATGAGCCTAAGGCGGGCGAGATCCGCCTTGGCCTCGTCCGTCTTGCCCGCCTCGTGCAGCTTGCGGTACCTCTCCTTGGCCGCCGCTGCCTCCATCGCTTCGCGCTCGCGCCTGCTAGGCGCCACGCTCAGCTTCTCAACGCTCTTGGCGGCGTCGTCGACGCTGACCGGCTTGGTCTGGTTGCGTGCCGCGCGCGAGTGGTTGGCATTTGCGGGCGGAGCCTCTTCCTCGCTCTCCTCGTCCGAGTCACTCGGCGGCAGGTCGCCGACTTCCACGTTCTTCTTCGCCTTGGCCGCAGCGGCCTCCTTGCGTGCCTTCTTCTCCTGCTTGCGGGCCTCCCGGCTTAGCTCCGCGGCGGCCTGACTCTGCGCCGACGGGCCGGCCTCGCCAGACTCATCTTCAGACTCATCCGACTCCTCCTCCGACTCCTCCTCGTCGTCTTCGGAGTCGTCGGCGTCCTTCTTAGCATCTGCGTTCCACATGCTTACTTCGTTTCCGTCGGCATCAAGAGGTCGCAGGTTACGCGAAAAGTGCTTGCCGCCTAATGCAACTGTCAAGGCCTGTTTGTACGAGAATGGGATCGTTGTACTGACCTCCACGCGTGTACTTCTTGAACTTGCCACCGCGACCGCGGGAGTTTGCGCCTGGACCGCCACCTGCCATCGTTGCGATGTCTTTGTTGGGGTAATTGACAGTTGTGGTTGCGAGCGATAGGCGCGGGGTAGTGAAAGCCGAAATCGATGGAGGCTGCAGGCGTGAACGGGGCACTCTGGACGGAGGAAGAGGCCGTCTTTCGTCAGCGGGTCGGTGAGAAGAACGTGTATCAAGTGATACCTACCTGGAATTAATTTTGAGTGCGAATGAAAGCCGAAAATGGCGGGGCGACAGGCGACTTCAAAGCAGTTCAGGGTCTGCGAGAACTCAGAGAGCGACCCCGCCATGCCGCCCATCGCGGGGCGGTTGACTCACGGCGGCGGAAAGGCCAGCGACCTGATTGGCTGGTCTCTGCTGGCTGTCACACCCTACTGTTGCCAGCGCCAGCGACTTCCCATACCTTACTTACCATCTCAGGTACGTACTACGTAATGACTTCATGATAGAGGGGTCCTTGTTTTTGATGATGTGGTTTGAGGTCCCTATCTCGCACTCTTACTCCATTCATATTCCCGAGATAATCATTTGTCGCGCCGGCTGCCTCTGATACCCGGTAAGGCGGTACACCTGCTGTTGTTCGTCTGCTGGTGTGGTTTCGTACCTCATGTAACGATCGGTAATAATACGGTAACCGATACGAGCTACAGCCGATTGGCCCTTTCGCCCCACAACGAGACCCATTAAAAAGTTGACGCGTCGGCTCTCTTTCGTCTTCTCTTCTCTTTTCTCCTCATCATAAACTGATTCCTTCATATTCACTCTGGTCCAAGTCTTACGCCATGGCATTCTAGAGGGGAAATTGGAGGATAGACCGACTTCTGGCACTTACTCTGCCTCCGGCAGCTTGCTGCGCCCTCGGGGAACAGAGAAAGTTTTCGCTTGATACATGCCCAAGTGCGTTTCTTGGCTCTGTGATGTTCATTCAAACTGGTTCTTCCTACTCCGACAAAAAGGAAAACAGTTACGCAGAAGAGGAAACAAACAAGAGATAGTGATAACCCAAGCCCCTGCTTCGTGCTCAAACTTAGCCGTGTCGGTTACCGGCACGGGTCGATGATCGCCTCAGGCCTTTTTCGACCAAGATGCCATCATCATTGTGAGCTGGTTGGGTCATTTGAACGACGTGAGCAAGTTGCCAATATTCTGCTGTTTGCGCGACCGGAGATCCGTTCGCTTGCTCTCCTCTGGACACTGCTTGCGCTTAGCCGGCGGTTGAGGGGGGACGCGCTCTGTCTTCGGCCCCGTTGCTGAGCGGGGTGCCGGGCTCTCGTCCTCGGACTCGAAGATGCGGGAGAATATGAGTCGGTTGGTGTTCAGGGCTCCCCGACGGTGGTTTGCGATGTTGGTTGGGTTGCGCAGGCGGAGGCTCACGAACTGCTTTTGCATCAGCGTCAACCCTGCTGCTTGTACCGTTGGGCTCTCCAATCTGGGATCGTAGTCCTGCTGACCCAGCAGCGACAGGAACCAGAACGCTTCGTCGTCGGACAGGTCGCCGTGCTGGACGTCGTTATTCGACTGCGTGGCGGGCAGCGCGGCACCAGACAACGCATGGGTGCCTGCCAACAACGCCCGCCAGCCATCATCGAGGTAGGTGCTCAAATATGGCTGGCTGTATAACAGATCATGGTACTCGTCATCCGAGGAGTATGGGTCTCGAGGCGCCAGCCGTTTGTCGATCTCGTCGCGGTGCGTCTCAAACATGTCCTGCCGCGGATCACGAACCAGGGCCAGCTTCTGCCTGTCGTCCTCAAACACCGCCCTCAGATGGTCGGTACTGGTCATGTTGACGGCTCCCCGTTCGTCAAGGTACGCTTTAGCATACGAGACAAACAATGACCCTTGTGGGTCAGAGACTTTGAAGCCGAGCTCCCAAGCGGTCTGGTCTGCGTTGCGCCACGCCGCGCGCGGCACCGCGGTAATGTCATATATTTCCAGCTTAGGAAAACCCAGGACATACTCCAACGAGCCCTTCGAGACAGCATGCACGTCCGATGTGATCTTTAGGACGCGCAGGAAGGGAAAAGACCTGTCAAACTCGCTCCATCCCTTAAGCAATCCGTCGCTGATGCCGCTGTTCGACGCCTCCCACTGAATCAACTCCAGCACTGCCAGCTGATGCATTGTGGCCAGGGAGAGCAGCTCTTGAGTGCCAAAGTGCAAAACATTGTCGATGCAGAGGTACACGAGGCATTCGTCCATGCTGCTCAGCGGTGTGACGTAGACTTGCAGCGCGGAAGGCGGGTTGATGATTTCCTGGCAGTACCGGTGCATGGCCATGGTCAATCTGATATCTGCCGCGCGGCGAGGCTGGTCTGTCATGGACAGGTCGCTCAATTCCTTGACTCTCTCTCCTCTGATGATATCGGTGAGAGAGACCCACGCGGCTAGCGGCATGGTTCTACGTCACCCGCGTGTCAGTAGGCACGGCCAGCCGGGGTGAAGCAAGTGAGGACGGGCTCTCCGAGTCGCAAGCCAGGATGGGAATATGCTATTTCGCGTACCTTGGCAGCAGCTCTTTCCATAGCTTTCTCACCAGATCATATGGGATGTTCAAGCGTGCGGGCGAGGCTCCGGCGAGCACGGCATCCGCCAGCGCGCGGAGGCACACGGCGAGTAGTGACCGGGGGCCCATAGTCCCTCTCCTGCTGAGTGCGCGAGGTAGGACAACGGAGTCTTCGCGCACTCGGAACCAAGCAGCGTCGCTGCTGTATGGCGCAGTGAGAGTGGAAAGTGGCTCCCTCAAAGCGGCGAGGGGTGGTTCCGGGTTCCTGTACGTCGCCATGGTTGGCGAGGTTTTACGGTGTCTGCAAACGCGTCGTGGGCTCGTGGAACAGGTGTTGTTCGTTGAATGGATGCGTCAATGAAAGACGACGTGTTCTGCGCGTTGTTCACGCTGCAGGTAATGATGAGGTAAGGGATGGCGGCGTGGCCGGGCTGAGTCAAGGTCTGCGACGCGTCTGGTGTTGTTGTGTCCAAAACACCAGGGCGGGGGGACGCGATAAAGACACAAGGTGGCTGGGAGCTCTGGCAACGAATCAGCTCGACCTCGTATCACATGACTTTCAGCCTCGGGTTTACTGAACAGGGGAAGCGCAGCTTTAAACATATCAGTTCTTCACGCTTGGGGCTGGACCTGGGGGTAGGGCCAAGCTTAGGGTCAGACTTAGGGGTAGGGCTGAGGTCAGGGTCAGGACTCACTCAGGGGTATCGCTTGAGGTTGGACACAGGAGCAGGGCTGGTATCTCAAAGACACAGGCGAATACAATTGGAGGCCAACACCTCCAGGAGTCTAGACAGGTTGGAACGGGTGACGCTCTTCCACCAAGGAAACTCTCGGATAACCGGAGGGTGGAAGTCATAGGTGCCAGACCTGGCGCAGAGACCTGCTTCCCGCCCATCTGGGAGTTAGCGCTGATCCTGAGAAAGGAGTTACGCCTTGGTCTAGGTGTTTAGGAACTTCAGTTGTGCCACGAGGAGTCCATGGCCGATATGGGAAGCTTGCTGCCAGAGTTGAAGGCTGAAAGAACGTCCTGGTGGATACCATCCGTAGCTACGTAATACATCGATGAAAAGGAGTGCGCAGTTCAGCCTGGACCGTCAGAATTGGCCATATCATTCATCTAGTTCATCCTTCAATGCTGTGTGGACACGACCGTCTACCACGGAAATACCCCTAACACAACGCTGATGACAACGGAGCTAGTTCCTCCACAGGTAGCACAAGCGTCATCGGAATCAAAATTCATCTAGATGAAGGGCTGTGTGTCCCCTAAGAGAGTTGATAAGGTGGAGGAGTTCTCACTTGCATGCTTTGACCGATCGGGTGGACGTCGGGCCCATCCCCTGAGTCCCCACGCGCCAATCCCACTCAAAGAAGCAGTCAACACCAACTTTAAGAAGCGGCAGGCAAGCAGGTAGGTAGGTAGGCAACACTGGCATTCTTTATCCATTGCTGATGCTCGCTGCTACTCGACAAGACAACAAGACAGCCGCCTGCTTCGCTCAGCCAGACGCTCATCCATGCTCTTTCTTCAAGCAGCCAGGCTATCTTCTCATGGCCTCGTTGACATTCTTCTTCCCTCCAAGCGCTGCCAAGGCGGCCACTTGGCCCGCCTTCTTTTCACCTCACCCGCGACCCCAGCCAGCCATATCCGGCACATCGCGCCAGGATAACGGCCTCACCCACTTTCCCCTGATCCAAACCATCCCCCGCAGGAGAGGCAGACGGAAGTCACACTCTGTGCACGGCGCACATAGGGCGCGCCAGAGCCTCTATCGGCTCCTCTCTCATCGGCGAAGGAAGCAGGCAGACAGACGGGGCTTTCACACCCTTCATTATCTCCAGCCTCCTCCCTTCCCAGTCCCATACTCCAGCAGGAATACATATCCCGCTCCGCAAGCGCCATCATCACTCACTAAGCACGCCCCTCCCTCTCTAGCCCCTCCAATTCCCTCAGCACCGTCGCCTTAGTGGCAATCTTCTTTACCTGCGTATCCTCCAGCTTCTCGCCGCCCGCATGCCGCATCTCGAGATCCTCAATCGCCCGGATCTTCTTCTGCAGCGCGCGGATCTTCTTAGCGTTAGGGTTGCTATCGCCGCCCGCCGCCGCCAGCGCCGCCGCAGCCGCCGCCGCCGCAGCAGCAGCAGCAGCAACAGGCGCGCCTCCGCCACCGACCGGCGCACCACCGCCGTTGCCCTGCGCGAGGTGGCCCGGCCGGCTGTGCGAGCGGGCGCGCTGTGTGTTGCTACGGTTGCGCGGGCCGTTGCCGCCGGGTTGCAGACTGCTGTTGTTGTTGTTGTTGCGCGAGCGGCTGCGAGCGTGATGCGGGCCATGCTGCTGGAGGTGCGGGGCGTGGTGGTGGGCACCGCGGCGGTCCGGGCTGCGGCCGCCGCTGCCGCCTTCGTTGACCGAGCCGTTGGCATACTCGCGCGGGGACGGGGCGAGACCGGCGCCGCCGTCAGCAGGAGCGGGGCCGTTGGCGTCGCCTTCCCTAGCAGCCTTCTTGCTGCGCTTCTTCTTGTTCTTCGCGGCGGTCTTGGACTGCGCGTCGCCGTCGGCGGGCGCGGCGCCGGGGATCGAGGACCGCTCGACGGGCTCGGCCCCCGGGACCAGGTGGCGCGGGCGGCCGAAGCCGTTGGGGCCGATCGAGGGCGTGCCGTTGCTGACGATATGCGCCGCGCCACCCTCGTCCTCGCGCTTGAAGTGCAGGGGTGTCACGGCGCCGCGGGCGCCGGGCGGGCGGTAGGCGCCCACAGGCTTGGACGGGGTCTTAACGGTGCCGAGGTAGGCGAGGGCTGAGTTGTGCGGGGTCGGCACGGGGTGCAGCGGGTCGTCATTCGGCGGCAGGCTGCCGGGTGGCACGGGGCGCCAGATGACGTTGTACAGCTCGACCATATCTTCGTTGTACATGATGCCGCCGCCCACGTGCCAGAGCTTGATGCCGTTGTCCACGCGAAGGCGCGGGGAGGTGGTCGCGGTCATGATGTAGCGGCTGTCGGGGCTCCAGGTGCACACGCTAGGGTTGCCGCTCGCAATGGTGCAGATCTTGCGGTAGTCCCTCTCGAGATCGTAGACGTCAATGTCGCCCGCCAGATTTCCGAAGCCGGCAACCAGGGCGAAGCGGCCGGTGGGCGAGAAGATGATGGTGTTGCGAGGACCAATCGGGAACGAGTGGATCGCCACGCCGCGATGGTTGAAGATGGTCGTCTTGGCGGGCATGAACCCGTAGATAACACCGAATTCGGTCGAGTTGGGAGACCAAGCAACGTCATGGATGGGGCCGTCCTTATCCAGCGTGATGCGGGCGTCGAACGATCCGTTGGCGCTCAGGAGGTACATGGTGGTCTCCCCATAGTAGCTCTTGTTCGACTTGTCCACGTCCGTTTGTGCCAGCACAATCAGGCTCGTGCCCAGCCCGTTCCACTTCAGCTGCACCTTGTCGCCCTTGAAAAAGGTCTTCTGCGAGATGGGAGTGTTGAACGAAGGGACGTTGTACACCTTGACCGCAGCAGGTTGGCCCTGTAAAGAAAATATGTCAGCATCCTGCAGCAACGAAGTTTGTCAGGATCGTAGAACTTTGCCTACCTTGCGCTCGGGCACAAACACTGCAACGTTTTGATTCAGGCCGGGAGCGATAGCAAAATCGGTCACGCCCTCGACGCGCAGCTTGTTCCAGACCGCCGAGAAGTCATCGCTGTTGTAAAACTGCACCTCGTTGGTGACGGTGCGCGCGCAATACATCTCGTCGGCTGTGTACTGCAGGTTCCAGCCTGACTGCGACTTCTGGACAAACTTGCCGAGCGGCTGCTTCTCGGCGCCCTCGGCAAGCTCCTCAATAGTACGCCAGATCTTGAGGTTCTTGGTGGCGTCACCGTTCTCGTCCTTGGCAGGGCGCTCCCAAGTGCAGAGATAGGTGCCCCGCGGAGAAAACGCAAGCTCGTAGACGGCGGCGAGCGAGAGCGAAGTCAGCACGTGGCCGACGGAGGCATCGACAACGACGACGCCGTCGTTAGAGACGTAGGCGAAGTAGCGGCCGCAAGGCGAGTACACACAGCACCGGAGGTTCCCTTCGGGCATGACGAACCCAGGAAGGGCTTCGTAGACAGGCGCGGCATCAAAGACGCCGATGGCCTTCTGGGTCCGGTAGGCAAACTGCAACGGATTCGCCATGACTAGTCAAAGCCACAGGTGGTCGCGATCGCAGGTTCGTGTCGGGTTACTGTTGATTGCTTGATTCCTCTTGCTGTCCCTCTGCAAGCGTAACTGCGGCTTCAATCGTGCCAGGCCAAAACAACGGATTCCTGGGTTTTGAGCGACTCGTGGCCAGATGTCGTGCTTTGGGCACGCGTTCAAGTCAGTCCCGTGCAAGTAAGGCGGCAGGACTCTGGGAGCCTGGATCGGGAGCAAGACAGTCGACTGAAGCGCGCAGAGAGCTGGTCTATTGTCTCAGAATGCCGTATCGAGTCGCTACCTGGAGACAGATATGCGAAGCGCTTGTTCAAAATGCAAAGCACGTCGACCACGCAACAGCAGGCAAGTCGATGATGCAGGAAGGCGGAGACGCGGGAGGCGGAGGTGGGCCGTAGGGGATGTTGGACAAAGAGGCCGCGCGGGGATCCGAAGGATGAAAACCGACCGACCGACAGGAAGAGGAGAACAGTAAGGGGGAGAAGAGAAGCGCCCTGGGGGAAGATTGGCGAAGGCGGTGCGTGCTGGACCGGATGGGGCTGGGGGAAGGAGAGGGACGGCGGGAAGGGAGACGGCAGGAGGGACGGGAGTTTCCACAACAATCGTTGGATTTTATTTTTTTTAGCTTTTCTTTGCCCGCAACGCTGATTCAGGCCAGGCGATGCGGGGCCCGTCGGGTGGCGCTGCAGGGCTGGTTGGATTGAGGCCCGCTCCCAGACCCGCTTGAAACCCCTGGTCAGCTGTACGCCAAGCCCAGTTCGCCAGGCGTTGCGGCGTCGAATGTCGCCTAGATTCAGAGAGGTTCAGCATCTGAAACGCACACACTTGTTGTATGTAGGTACCTTAGGTTTGATACATTGTCAGCCTGTTTTGCGGTTTTGAAACTGAAATGACAACTACCCTCAAACTGTAGTTGTTGTGGGGAGTCCACTGTCATTTCGACCTCTCAGCACTTCAGTCCCGGCAGTATCATCCATGGATGGATGGCTCTGGGCAGGTTGGACAAAGAACCCTGTTCACACTTCAGTCTAGGTCCTCGGCTTGAAATCTACCATGCTCTGGAACCATCGGCATAGCCCACATATAATTCTTAGACTTGACCTTCAGCGCGGGTCGAGCGCCTGGCGAGTTGAAGAACGGGGACCACTGGGGAAGTGGTGAATTTCTTGCAGAGCCCGAAAAATAAGATGAAGGCAATCAACATAACTACAAGTACGGGGTAGAGCTAAGAGCTTGGGTGCATATGCGCTGAAAGGCAGGGATCTGAATAAACTCAGCTAGTAGACTGTTGTGTCTCTGCAAAGCTGTCTTGATCATCTGAGATTTCAGGTTCCTGCCATTTCTCAATCCAGAAACCAGGCATTTTTCCGCAACCCTGTCGTGAGGTGTCGTCTCCCTTTGGCGTCCGATGGGGCCTCTGACAGCTCAGTCGCGTGGGCGCTTTTCTTGTTTGAGATCTGCGCCCAACAGTCCAATGCCGAATTGGCGGGGCTCGCCCCGGTTGAACCGTTGTGGGGCTAGGCAGCCAAGCTCTTGGCGCTAGTTCCGTTGGCGGCAGCCCTGTTCAGCCGCATCAACGTCCACCATCAACATCAACGTCTTGCTGACGACGAAGGTTAACAACAACCTTCCATGCCCACGAATCTCAACTGTGACTTTCCCCCTATTATTTTTCTCGTATTCTCCAGACACAAGAAAGTAGACAACCAAGTGGTGTGCAAGTGTGTTCCGTCTTTTCACTTCTTATCTCTTTGCTTGGTTTGAGTTTTGTTTGTTTAGACCCCTTTTTCGCGGCTCTGGGCTTCACGCATTTTCCAAGCACCGACTGCTGACTGTAACATCCCAGTCTGGCTTTCTAGAACTCTGCGTGATTTGACATTTTGCTAGCGCGCGCGGCTGTTCCGTTTCTGAGCAAACCTTTGTTTGACAATCTGGCTGAGAACTCAGCAGTCGGTGCATACACCCAACTCTAACATCACTCGCACTTGGGACTAGCGGCAGGCCTAGCAGGTTGGCTCTCTGCAGTGGCTTGGAGAGCACCTCGAGTTCCTACCACTTCTGGTTTTTCTCCGTCGTTCTAAGGCCTCTTCGGGTCTATCCGGGTGCTTTTGGCGAATATTCCTTCATGTCAAGGGCCAACATCCGAGGTGCGTACACGCCACACGGTTGGGTAGGCAACAAGTACTAGCCCAATAGGACTTACACATACATATACAAAAGGCAATGACTCTCTGTCTTCCGCCGACAAGGCGGCGCTGCTTCGCGCTGTGCCAAGCCGCCTCCCCCTTTGCAAAGACTTTCACACGTCTGTGGGCCCACGGAACGGCATACATTACTGCAAGCGCTCAACAATAGCTGAATGGGTTTTTGCTGCTCAAGCACTACCGCGTCACTGAGCGGGTAGACAGCATCATGCTGGACACACAAGCAACAGTTGTAGCAGGCCCCTTGGGGGTGACGTGCCGTAATAAAGCATCGTCTGGGGGTTCGGACGGAAAACAGCGTCGAAGAGGGCCACAGTGCAGGAAGGCACGCGCATCTCCTGACGCGCTTCCCTGTGAGATGGCTGGCATCGCGTGAACCGTGCGTCTGTACATGTTCGAGATTTCAAGATCGGTTGTGTTTCCTGATTTCTCTCTTCCTCCACCATCGCCATCTCCATCTTCGCTTGTTGTTGTTGCCGCCGCCGCCCGACTTTTTTCGAAGTTTTTACAAGAACAGCAACAGCAACAGCAACAGCAACAGCAGCAACAACAACAACGACAACGACAACGACAACAACGTAAGTCCATCTCTTCTGTCTTTCTATCGTCTTGTTAGAAAAAGCGGATCACTTCCCGACGCCGCGCGGGTCGCTCTCGCACCCGCGTGGGCTCGGCAGAACGCAAAGACATTCCGGCCGAGCAGTGACAGCAGATCGTGAGGGCAGCAGCGATACAGTCCGTGACGGGTCTGGCGTTTATGCTTTAAGACATTGTCGTTTATCTGTCGGACGCTGTATTTTCTTCGCTTCACTTTGCCGTCGTTGCAGAGCCCTTCGTTCTCTCCATTACCGCACTTTTCAGCCGCTGTCAGACAATGTGCTAATTGATGGCAACACATAGATGGAAGAGCAGCACCACGGCGCTGCTCGAGGCGGGGGTGACCCCCCTCGCAACATTGGCCGGCCGGGCCTGTCTCCTCCGCCCGGCTTCGAGAACCTGGTGCCAAACCAGGGGATCGAAGCCGGCGAGGATTGGTGTAAGTTCAGTCGCGGAGAGGAGAGCGCATTGCGGTTTCGCCAAGAAGGCCATCAAGAGAACTCGCCAAGGGTCTAGCCACGAGCAACAGCAATGCAAGCAGCCAAGGAAGCAGCCACCAGAGCGGTCCAGAGGGTCATCGAGACAGAGCGTGCCCAGTTGTTCAAAGTTGGATTCACACAACAACCACAGCAAAAAAGAGATCACCCAGGCTTGACGGTGCCAGTGAATATCCACAATACATGTGCGCTGTGGCTGGGGCAGTCACCGGGAAACCATCAGGGTCCAGGCCTTTGATTCACTCTTCACGCTCTGTTCAACCAGCATTTTCCGCCCGCATGAGACCGGCCAGTAACGTGCTGCACATGTCGAGCAGCGGACCCGCGCCTGCCCACAAAACTGCTAACTCTTGATGGCCTTCTGAAATTTCCTTCTTCTCGCTCTCTCCCTCACTCTCTTTTTCTCACACTTGCGCAACAACAAGACAAGCTGACCTTTGCTGTGCGAACAAGCAGTGTTCAGCGCTGAGTCTTCCCCCCGTGGATCAATCCACGGTCTCTACCCTTTTCCGCCGGCGAGCGACTCACCAAGGTCGCCGCTCGAGTCCGAGTCGGACTCTGTCTCCTCGTCGACGCGACCCGAGGTGTCGAGCGAGTTTACCGACCGGGAGAAAATGGAGGCCACCAACGCCTGGCTCTTCGACTTCCACCACCCGCAGGTGGTGGAGATGATGAACCACAAGTTCAAGGACCTTGTGGGTTACGAGGAGACGAAGAATCGCAAGATTCTTCACATCGATTGGTAAGTGCAACCGATTGAATCAGATCTTCTGTTGTCCACGCGCGTAGAACGCAACAATGGCTGACGAGTTTTATTCAAATCACTAGGATCGCGGGCAATCCCGAGGATCCCGTCAAGAAGAAGGGCAACGAGTCTGCTGCCAGTGGCGGCATGAGTGCTGAGGACCGGAAGCTCAGCGACAGCGCGGCCAGGTCGGTCATGCGCATCACCCACGGCGTCGAGGAGTGGGATGAGAACTTGGTCGTAAGTATCTCAACCGATTGCTCTACATTTCGAAAAAATCATTCGCCCCAAAATGTCATCTGGAGAACTCAATGCACTGCAAATCTCGAAGCTAACCAATCGTTTGTACAGTGGAACAAGGCAATGTTTTTCGGCGACTGGTTGAGGGACCACAAAGGCCTGGACCAGCACTACCTCGAGATCCAAGTCAAGCGGATCTCTGGCGCCGACGACTTGCTTCTTCAGCAGTGCGGCATCAGCCCGGAGTATGTCTGGCTGTCCCTCCACGACGACAAGGCGGCCGCCATCACGCCTATCATCCTTCCCCCTCTCATTACGACAGGTCCTCCTTGTGCGCTCCCCACCTCGCACGATCAGACCTCCGAGATGGTTCCCCAGGTTGAGCAAGCGGAGCATGTTGTTCCCGCTCCTGTGCCGGTGTCTGCTTCGCCCGTCGACAAGGGCAAGGGTCCTGCCATTCCGGCCCCTCTTCAAGCCAGCACCGACCATGCTGCTTCTCCCGTGTCTGACACTAACCCCAACCGTCAGCCGGTCATTGTCTCGTCCGACTCCGCCCAGTCGCCCAAGCAGCGAACGCCCCTCCCCAACATTGCCAACCTCGCTCTCCGCCAGCAGGCCACAGTTACCGCCGCGTCTTCCGTCGCCGCCGCGTCCTCTGCTGCCGCCGGCCCCAGCAACCCACGCACTGGCATCCCGCGGAGCCAGAATCTGCCGACTACAGGCAGCTTCAACTCCCTCGCCGCTCCCGAGGTGCCCAAGCAGGCGCCCACTTCCCCCGACGATGTCCCCGGAACCGACGACGACAACGACACCGAGGGCTCCATCTACCTCGCGGAGGGCGTCGATCCCTTCGACGCGCTCATCCCCGCGCACGAGACGCCCGCGACGAGCGCGGCCGACCTACACCGGCGCCGGGAGGAGTTCGACCGGCGCGCACGCGCCAAGCGCGACGAGCTCGACCGCCTCTTCGCCTTCCTCGCGGACCCGGCCTTCGCCGCGCGCAAGCAGCAGTCGTTCGTCTACGCCGTGCGCGTCGTCGCCATCCCCGACCCCAACGGCAACTCGGTCAACCGCTTCACCGGCCCGCCCGTGCGCCACCGCTTCGGCACCATCCTTGCACAGGGCGGCTGGGTGGTTCCGCCCGTGGAAGAGCGCGTCGCCTGGCGCGAGGCGCACAAGCGCGCGTACCGCAACAAGGGCGCCAAGCTGGGCAAATACGAGGGCTTGCCGCGCCCGACCGTCCAGCATGCCATGCCGGTGGTGTTTGATTGGTCCGGCGTGCAGGAGCCGCGGTATTATGGCCCGCCGCCGCCGGTTTGGCGCGAGCTGTGCGAGCCGTGCCTGGAGGATATCTACTGGATGGTGTGGCAGCTCGTGAGCGGTCGCCAGTATCTGGGGTTTAACCCCGGTGTGGGCTTCGGCGTGGAGCAGCGCAATGTGGCCGGCGATGAGGCCTTGCTGGCGCAGTGCAAGTTCAAGTGCCCGTCGGTGGAGGCGCAGTATCACGGTGCGTCGTATCCGCGCGGAAACGAGACGAAGAAGAACTAGGTCGACGTCACTTCTGGTCTCTGCTGGGCTTCAGGTCATATTGCGAGCCTTCATCGCCACCCGTTCCCTTTTGTTACGGACCACGACTTCGCGAGGTTACGAGTTACGAGTTACGAGTTACGAGCTACGACCTTTTCTTCGCGACGATTCGAGCGACAACATTCCCATTTCTGCCGGCATCTGTGTTCCGCCTTACGAGACAGTCACGACGTCACGACTTATGTACATCTTGAAGAGGTCACAGCCGACGATCACTTGTCATACGGCCGGCATGTCAGGGTCTCATATTCGCTCTTATTTCTCCCGATGTCTCGATGAGAGAACACATGCGATTATCTTTCCCGTTTTCTTTCTCTTAACATGTTCTTTACGCGCCCGCCGTGCGACCGTCGAGTCAGCCGCCCGTTGCGCATACCATTTCCTTCTCCTCTACACTTAACGAGGACGCGGAATTGTGTGTTACGCTTGGGCATACCATCCATGGCAAGGCGTCACGGCGCTGGGTTTATGGCACGCAATACTGAGATCCTAAAGGACGGATCACGAGCGCACTAGCGACCCACGGTTTATCACGGCACACATGAGGTCGTTCATCGCTTCGAAACGCATGCCATGGGAAATGCTGGGGCTGGAAGTTGATTGGGATTGGGGAGTCTCTCTCAATTTCCCTCCTGTTCTCGGCTGTCGTTCGGGCATGGTAAAGATTGGTCTGGACCAGGGCGTTTGGGCTCTTATATTCTCTCTCATCCTCACTTCTCGATTCTCCTGTATTTGGCGTTGAAGAGGCGGACAGGTTTCGGGGTCTGGTTGTGGTTGGGGTTGGAGTTGCTTGTGAGCATGATACCCCTGGGTCGTCTTTCTAAAACCGTTGGAGTCGGCTGGCAATGCTGTTTCGGTACTCTTCTGGTTTTCCTAGCTACGGAAATCAATTTCTCAACCTACATGTGTGGCCTGCGGTGGTGCAACTGTGATTGCTGTCGCCGGCACCCAGAACCGTCAGTCAGACACTCTTGTGCGTCGCTCAGTGCCAGCGAATGGATCCCGTGTTCTAACACTTGCTGATGGACAATGTCTCTTCTCTAAGATCGTCTCCCAAAAAACCACTCGTATGGCTAAATAAATCCCCGTGTTACTTGTCTGTCGGTTGATTGCCCGAGAGGGGCGGAGATCGGCGACATGCAGAGTGACGTCGTGCCCCCATCCACCGCCGTGTCGATCACTTGCCCACCTCAGCTCAACAGCGGATTCCCTTCTGCGTCTCTCAGTTTCGCGATTGCCGCTTGCACTACTACACTATGTGACTATGTAGATGTCCTCACGCGAAAGAAAGCATTGCTGGGAAACCCAAATCACGGAGAGAAAGCCGATGGGGTCGTTTGGCTGGGCGACTGGAGGAGCTGAGGGGCTGCCAGAGTTACCCCTGATTGAATGAGCTGAAGGCAGGCTGGCTGATTCACCCTGTCACCGGACGGTCTTCGCAAGACCCTTATCTTCCGGTTAACGACCAGCTGTGCTGATCAACACCACGGAGTTCTATTTTGAGTCGGCTGTATGCGACTGAGATGCATGCCGTTGCACTCGATGGTCACCCCTGATGGCGAAGGACCGCCGGATGGGAAAGTGACCTCGGTACTTCCCACTTTCCGAGGACCCCTATCCCTTCCTTCTCCTCTCATTCTCGCGTCGCCACCACCACTACCAGCGGGCTCCAGGCCAAATCGGGCCGTCGCAAAAGAATTCTATCCCTTTCCCGTCCCCATCCACTTCGCCGATCCCTATCCCGAGGTCCAGTCTGCCACGGTCACGGCCACACACCCGACTCCGCTACGTGCTCGGATAATACAGTACACACATACCTGAGCGTGGTGGCCACTAACCCCGGCCAACCGTCTTACACGTTGGGTACAGAGACATGTGTTTGCCCAGGTTTACGAAATACACCGTCCTGCATCCTGTGCCATACATACGCGGTGTAACGGCGGCAGTCACGGCGACCTCCTTCCAAGAACAGCAACTCCCTCGCCGATCGTGTGGCGTTGTCGACGACATCCTCCCCTACGGCCTGTGGCTGGAGTGAACATGCACAGCTGTATCGTACCCAGACCGGTAAGTATGCGCATACCGGTGCTTTCCCGAGGGATCAACAGTCTGTAGTGTACCGGTACATGTGCCCCCGCCCCTCCGGTCTCTCGGCACAGACCCTTCGGCTCTGCACACACGCCCTCCCACCCCCCTTTCATCTCAACTGTCTGTTGAGAACCCCACCGGCGGTGCCACAGTGCCACCGAGCCACAGTGGCTGTGTGGCTTGCGAGCTTGCTCATCTGATAGAATTGCTTGTACGTCCTCGCATGATGCAGGCGTGTAAGTGAGGTGGTGGTGATGGCATGCCAGCCTCGGATTGGAGAGTTCTAAGATGAGCCGGTGGCAAAGAAACGAGCACGGAACTTTAGCTTCGTCAGGGTCTTCACGCCGACTACATACCTGCGCGGGACTTTCCTGAAGGGCTTTTCTCGGCTTCCCCTATTTTCGGGCTCCATCCGCCCATTCGGCGAAGTAGCAAAGCTTCGCGTCAGACTTTCGCCTCATGCCAATAGTCCCGAGGATGGAAGCCAGGCCGCTTTCATTCTCTCAAGTCATGCGGAGGGAGCTTGCGATGAGGACGGGAGCTCAGAGGATAGTCGTGGGTGTGGTCTGCTCTATGGCAGCCACCCACTCGGAAGCAAAATATCGTCGTGTTTGTCCCAATGTAGACACCCACACAAGATCTAAACGCGGGCAAATGAACAACCAATTGTCTCAGATCTTCACCCTATCCTCTTCCACCCAGGCGTGTTCTCCGGCTCGTAGTATGCCCAAGCCCTGACATACGTGGCCTGCCCCTATTCCCAGTCCCGCATGCTACACAACCACAGCAACGGCCAGCACAAAAGCCCTGCGGTGACACCGACACCAACCAATTCTCCACCATTGGCCCAGAACCACCGAAGCCCAGACGCACGCGCAGCAGTCTCGCCCCTCCCTTTCCCGCGCACCCCCGCGCAGAGATCGGCGCCTGCATGTCCCGATCGGGGAGCCTGCGTCCGTGACCTTTGACGAGAGGCGTGACTGTAGGGGAAACCGATAACTATGGTTGATATGAGCAGTGAGACAGGAGGGGCCCCGTGGCAGCGGTACGGGAGGTCATCTTCCTAATGATTCTCGTCGTGATGGGGGCACAGAGGGTGTCGTGTTGTCCTCTGTTGTCTGCTTGATACTGGCCATGAGAACTCTCTTCCGCTCTATTCGTCGGTCGAGGGCTCAGATAGGAGCCAGATAAGCTATGTGACCTTGTGTGAGGGGGATGGGAAGGGGTTGGTTGCAGACGCGGCCCGCGATTGCATGTATCGGAGGATTTTGCGTAGACCCGGATCTGACTTGCATGCTGCATGGCCTCCCAGAGGCTTGGCGGAGGAACTAGAGTAGCAGCAAGATTCGCGGCTGCTGCGCGTCGAATGGAGGGAAAATACAACGAAGAGTTTAGACTGATATGCACCACCCGTTGGATGAGCACGTCACATGTCGTTAAGAGGTATTCATCAGCGGAACAACACCGGGGAACCGTAGGTGTATCGCAGAAGAACACCGTTGCCAGAAGAGGGTGTTCAGCATTGCGTACCTCGTATCTACTCACGACCGTGAATCTCTTCGTCAGATGACTAGGGAACAGGAAGTGGCCCGGTGGCTAAGCTGTCAACTGCCCTTCCCCGCGTCCTCCTTCAGTGGCACGATCCTGACCAGGACGATCCTCTCATCTGTGGTGTCCGAATCAACAACATGACAAAAGTCAAAACCATTGGCGTCTATGAGAAGACTGGAGGTCCCGCATCGCCTGAAAGCGGACGCTCTCTGGCCCAAGCCCGCTGGTTCTCTCGCCTTCAGCCTCGGGCCAAGACGCGCGCCGGCGTACCTTGTCGAAACCGGGATCGATCATTGCATTGGGCCACATATTCATGCTGCTCGGGTTGACGTCGTTCATGAAGCCACCAGGTGTTGTCTCCGGTTAATCGGACCTGAAAGAGGCCGTGGAGATGCGCACCTCGGCGGCGAGCGACCCGTCGGGGACCCATTGGCTGTATGTCTGAGGCCTCTCTCCCTCTTTATCAAGGATGGCCTTGACCCCACTGACGGTCTCTGTGGCATCGTTCTTCGTGAAGGATACTGAGTCCTTGGGAGAAATGGAACCTTGAGATCTTGCTCATCGGCATCCTTGATGACAATTGGGTGAGGATCAAGGACAAGCATGAGGCTAGGAACAGTCCTCTCGTGATAATGTCAAATGGACTGCTCGAAACGCTTGACCTCGAAGGGGGAAAGAAGTGCCCCAGGCGGTATTCGGCATCGTCGAACCCGCCATCGCGCATGCCGCGGGACTTGCGCAGGTTCGATTCGACGTATTGATTCGCGTGCTCGCAATGGTATCGTGGGGTTGAGACGTCCTCACCACCGCGTTGCGGCTCCGTCTCGGCGTCGTCGCAGCGGCACACGTAGGCGTAGCTCTTTATAACCAGCTCTTCGTCAAGGTCGTACATGCGCTGGAAGGAGTCGGAAGCATAGTTGATCCTAGAAGGCGTGAACCCCAGCCAACGGATTGTCTCCTCTATCGCCACGAAGTACTCCTCTTTCTCGGCGTCAGGGTTCGTGTCGTCGAATCTGGTCGTGGTGGTGTCAACAGGTGAGTCGGCAGTACAACGAGTCCGAAAAACGAAGTCGATACGTCGGGCATTGGTGTTAGGAGGCTGGATGCGTGGCTCACCCCGCATGTTAAGAGTACAAACTCGAACTGCCCTGCCCAACTCAAGTCCCTGCAACGACACACGCGCTCGATCTCCAGAGCGTGCCAGATGTAGCTTCAAAATCCGCTTACACCGAAGTCGTCTTTTGAAGTCAAACCCGAATTTTTCCCTCCCTATTCTCAGACTGAGATTCCCCAGCATCGTCGCGAGACTTTGCTTTCGAGTGCCGTGACCGACCAGAATCCTGCGTTCCCTCCGTCGAGGATACCCTCTCAATTTGGACCACCTCCTGATGGACGATAATGTCCGACTGCGAGAGGTCACAACGGCAGACCACAGACTCGTTCGTGAGTGAGCGCAACCTGCGCGGGCCACAGCGTGTCCCTGGGGAAGTCCTGTGTCCCGCGTTCGGGAGAGCGTACGAGTCAACCGCAAGCCTGGGAGCGTCTGAATGTGTACTTCGACCTCCTTCGACACAACGCCCAGGCCTCACTATATAAGGAATCCATCCGAACACCAGAGAGCCGCTTGGGAGCGAGGACAAACGCTCTGCCATCATCGTAGGCTTTGAGCACGCGTGGCATTGGTATGGACGTGGCGTGTCGCAGAAACGTTAGACGGGCAGCCTCGGTCTGGAGCCGCGCATAGCCTGGCTCGGGCCTGGCTCCTGGTGGTGGAGCAGCCGTCTCTCCACGCAGGTTCACGACGAATTCATCGGGCGCAGGCTTCTCCTGAGGTCGGCACTCGTGGTTCTTCAATATCAAAGAGCTGAGAATATTCTTCCATTGCAATGGTGAAGCTCTTGAATATACTATGTCAATACAGTCTTGCAGCACAAGGGGTTGGCAACCTCAGGAACTTCCAAAGGAGAGGAGTCTCCCACCCGCAGGTTCGCGTTTGTTTCCGTATTAGATGCACGTATTTTACACAATACACCCTCGCCGGCAACCCCTAGCCTGACATCTCGGAGCTTTCTCTCCGTACCCCTTGCCGATGTGGACGTGGCAGGGCACTAACGTTACTGTATTATACCCTCCAGAAGCAAATCCCGGCTAAACCACAAGACTCCTCTCTCGCCTCTCTGCCTCATCCAATCGCCAGGCCGCACCCGCACCAACAGTTTGATGAGCCGTTCCGTTTGAAGGAGGCTCGAGGGCTCCCGATCTGGGCAGATTTTTTTTTTTCGCTAACTCGGCATCGCCGGTGCCGGGGTGGGCATCGCGATGTACGGTATACTGTGTAGAACAATATCACTCAACAGGGTCACGCCGTGTTCGTGGGCCGAATGCATCTCGATCTCTTCTCATTCCGGAGCTTCTCGGTCCTCTCTTGTGATGATGGCCGAGATCGCGTATCATCCGTGACTCTCATGAAGCCCGTGAACCCATCACCCATTCGTTCAGACATCACCGTTCCCCTTCCCAGCCCCAGCCCAAGCCATCCAATAAGAAATACCATTGTGAGTAGGTGAGACGGTCTCGGATATCGGTCCCAAGTGTCTCAAGAGATAGTGGCCATCACCAAAATTGTTTCATGAAGAAAAAAAGAATATTTAAAGGGTTTGTATAAGCAAACAAGGAGATGAGGCAAGGAAAAGAAGACGGCCGTGAAGCCAGTGCCACAATTGAACACTAATCCCCGTGGGAGTGGGCTGAAGAAGGATAAACTGCCATCCCAAATAAAACCCAGTCATCTAAGAATGGAAACGAACAGGACAACAATGCGCCCGTCGAGGGACTTGGTATCTCAGAAGAAGAGAAAGGCCGCACCAAAGAAACAAAAGAAAACAAAGGAAAGAACCCCCCGCCATCTCAACGCCGCTCACGCACGCAATCTTTTTTTCATGTGCCCAACCCGTAATCCCCCTCTAAGCGACCCCCCTTTCCCACCGGAGCCCCCCTGCCTAGCCGATCCGCAAACACCGTGCCAACCCATCACGCATGTAGAACCCACCGTCATCGACAACACTTGCTACACCTCTTCTTAATCCCCTCGGTAGATGGGCAGATCGTCCCAGTGTGAATCAATACCGCAACCGCAACTCAAACGTCGTCAACGTCTGGCTCTCGGGCGACGGCAAGTCCGACTCCCCGGGCGCGTCGACCGCCATCTCCCACTCGCGCTTGACGGCGCCCGGACTGCCCACCTCCGCAATCTCGAGCGTCATGTCGACGCCCTCGGGCAGCTCGCGCACCACCTCGTCGTCCATCTCCACTTCCAGCCCGCGCGGCTCCAGCACGTGCACGGTGCGGGCCACGCGCGACGCGTCGAAGCGCCACTTGGCCGCGAGGCGGGACACCAGCTCGCGCAGCGTGCGCTGCGTGAGGTAGACGGCGCGGTGCATCTCCTGCGGGGCGCCTTCTGGAGAAGATGAAGTGGTGCGGCGCGCGACGTAGAAGCAGGCGACGGGCTTGGGCGACTGGCGGCCGTGTGGCGGACGGTAGGAGGCGTCGACGCCGAGGGCTTCGATCCAGCCCGTGAGGTTGCCGGCTTCGTCGATCTGGCGGACTTTGGTGGGTTGTTGTCGGTTGTTGTTGTTGTTGCTGTTGTCGCGGTCGGAGCCGCCGCCCATCTGGTAGTCTTGCCATTGTGGGGGCTTGCCGCCGACGGAGGAGTGCAGGGAGAGGGAGCTGGGCGAGGGCGAGACGAGGGAGGAGCCCGCGACGGAGCTGCGCTCACTACGCCAGGCGTTGCTCTCGCGCGACTCGATCTTGCTCAGGTCGAGGGAGGACTCCCCCGGCAGGGAGACCGGGTGCGCGTCCGGGTCGTCGAGGTCCTCGCCGCGCAGGTAGAGCACGCTGACGGGCCGCGTGCTGCTGAACATGTCTTGGAGGGTTTGCAGCTTGAACTGGAGGTCCTCCTCCAGGGGCAGGCGCGGGCCGCCGCCGGCCGAGCTGGCCGACGACATGGACCAGGTGCGCTTGTGCTTCTGCACCTTGCCCGGCCGCTGCGCGCTCTGGCCCTTCATCTGCGCGCCGCCTGCCGACCGCTTGCGCTTGCCAAAGTCCTTCATGCCGCTCTCGGCCTGGGCAATCTGCTGCTTCAACTTCTCGATGGTCTTGCGAACGTGCGCCACGTCGTTGGAGAGCTTGCGCTCGGCGCCGTGGTCGCGGAACAACTTGACCTTGCAGTAGCAGATCTCGGCGGTGGTGTCCGAGGCTGGCGGCGACGCGGAAGAGTCCGCGGGGAGCTGGTGCGTCTTGGCGCACAGCCTGACGGGAATGCCCTTGACGCCCTTGGAATGGCTGAAGTCGGTAGACAGGAAGTTGAAGCGGACGGCGATGTTGCACTCGACGGCGCCGTTCACACCGGGGGTCCAGATGACGGAGAACCCGTCGAAAGAGGACGTTTCCAGCTCGACGCGCGTCTTCTTGTCGTCGCCCTCGGCCGGCTGTCCCGCCTCAACATACTCCACAGCCTGCAATTTCCCTCCCCTTTGATGAGCCTCGTTCGTGCCACGGCCCTCTTTCCACAAACTCCAGCAAACCCCAGGTTTCCGACGCTGCTGCTCGTCCTCAAAGGACACCCTCACGAACGTCCGGAACCGCGTACCCGGGGCGATTGGCAGCGTAGGCGTCGTGTCGACGATGGACAACGAGTAGGCCTGGCCCTTGTTCAGGTACGTCACGGGAATCTCGTCGGCGTGCCTGATCATGGCCGTTGGTGCGTTCAGGGCCGCGTGGAAGCGGAATTTTTCGGCCGAGGCTGGGAGAGGCACAGACATGGGCATCCCGAACTGTCTCGCCTGGAACGCCACCATCGGAGCGTGGCCCTGGAAGTTGCTGTCGATGGACCCCACCCGTTCGTCCGCATGGTCCGAGTCCATGGGCGAGCCGTCCTGGTCCATCGTCTCGTAGCCAGTGTCCTGGTGCATGAACGAGGCCGGCGCAAACGACGGCTGCGGCGCGGGCGGCTGGATGAAGGGGTTGAATTGCTGGAACTGCTGCGAATGGAAGCCGTGGTGAAATGCCGTCATGTCTATCGTCCCCGCACCCGAGGGCACCGCCCCATCGGAATTGGGGAGGGACAGCGGAGTCCCTAAACCCATCCCAAGTCCCAAGGTTGGCGTGTGCAGGTCGCCCGCCTGAGGGTGGTAGATCGTGTTGGTGCCCCCGGGGGTGGGTGTGTAGTACCCCGGCGGCTGGTTGGCGAAATTGGTGAAGGAGAAGGACCCTGGGTCCAGCAACGACGGCGTGAACCGCCAGGGATCGTTCGATGCCCGCGGCGTGGGATCTTGGTCACGGAACGCTTCATGGCTTAAGCTGTGGGATCTGCGCAGCAACAGGTTTTAGCTCACACACTGCATTGCCTCGAGCCGGCGTAGGGACCGCATCGGCAACAGAACATAACCCCGTGTGTCCCAATCGCGCGGAGAGTGAACGCACCTGTCCGGTCCGGAGACAGGGACATCATGATGCTCTGCGGTGACCGTCCTGGCCGGGGCCGCCGCAGCGGTGGTTGCGCTAACTGCTGCGGCTACCTCAGGGAACTGCTGCCTGAAGTTGGCCAGCAGGTCGTCCCCGGGCTTTTGTGAACTTGTCCTGTAGGGTGTCCGGAGTCAGCGACCGTCCGTGTGAGATGCGCGCAGTGGCCGCGTGCCCGGATCGAGGCGCGGGGCGAGCGCACAGCCCGACTTTGGACGAACGTTACCTTTGGCTGAACATAGGGGCGACAAGGACCGGTTGTCCGGAGCGGGCGGGAAGCGGCGGCGCAAAACTCGAGATAACTCCGGGCGAAGTTGATTTTATCGGCGCGCGGGGGTGCAAGGTCAGGTTTCTGTCGAGTTGTCGGATGCGCGCAGAGGCGGCATGGGATGTAGTTCGCCTGTTCCTGACACCGACAGCAGCTGGTCGAGTACCTCAGGTAGGTAACGGGCGTGCGCGTGCGCTATGTACCACCACGGTGTGCAAGCGAGCAGGGGTTCTGCTGGGGAGCTGTCGGGCAGATTGCGCGTTCCTGGGCAACCAAAACGAGAGTCGGGCAGAATGCGGAAACGAGAGAAAACGGCCAGGCGCCAGCGGATTTTCCCAAAGACCAGAGTCGAGAAGGAAGCACTGCAAAGTCGAAAAAGGGTCGCCGCAGTACAAAGTAAGGGGGGGGGGGGGGGAGGAGGAGGAGCGGGCGGGAGTCCGGGGCTGTCTGTATATACTCTATGCGCCACGGAACCGATCGTTCAGGCACTCAGACTGCAGTCCAGGCAGTCCATGCGCTCTCCACTGTCAAATAAAGGCGAGCCGTGAGCACAGAGTCTGCGGAGCGGAGGGGGGTGGAGCAGGCGCTGGAAATGGGAGGAGACAATGGAACGCGCAGCAATAATACAGGCGATTTAGGTGCGCACCGGGGGCCCTGTCGACCCCGGCGAAGGGACCCGGGGCACAGCGCGCGACCCAAGGGAGGGACCGAGATGCGTGGTGTCGGGGGTGTCGGGGGTGTCGGGGGTGGGTTGTGGCGTGGCTGCTGCAGTGCTGCTCTCTGCTGTCGTGGCGGGACGGAGGGGGGTGGGGTCAGAAAAGGCGCCAGAAGTCGCGGTACTATGAGCGGACCCTGCCTGAACGGGCTTAACGGGGGATGGACAAGGCCAGGGGTGCGGGGAGAGGGGGCAACAGCAGGGTTCCATACTGGTAACGGGCCGAGATGGGTGGGTGAGACGTAAGATACCGTCAACTCGGCTTTTGGCGTAACAATTCTCCAACTGCGTTACACTGCTTACTTGACTAACAGTGCACAAATCCCTACTTCTATGCCCGTATCAATATGTCACTACTACTCGAGCACTTATTGAAGAATTCATCAGCTAAGTTGGTGCGTAAATATAGGAATCGAGCTGTGATGGTTATGTAGGAAAGTGTAGATAAGCGCTTGGCTGCCTGTTTCTTTGCGATGATACCAGATCGATGTCGAAACTTGGGTACCGATGGTACGCGACACAGCGTAACGGGGTGCCACTTCAGCCACAGCACAAGGCTCACTCGCTGCTGACGACAACCGTTGGCAGGGGATACATTAACGAAATGGGCAAAACCGTTATGCATGGCTCCTACACAGTACTAGTATAATCCTCAAGGCCGGCGGTTACGAGTCCCATAGTCACGCACCTCATGGCTCGGCTGCGCTGCCGGCTTGCTTGCACTCCGGAGTATTAACACCCAGCTGTTATCGTACAGGAATCCCCATGCCCGGCCGGCACGCAAGAGGGGGGCTCGGATACAGTACCGGTACGACATACCGTGTACCTTTATCGACACCCCGCTCCCGTCGCTCTGGCTCCCGGACGGCGTGGCTGTGCTCTGTCAATTTTGCCCCAGCGATCTCATCCTGGCGCCACACCCTCCGACTTGTCAGCCACTTGTTCAGCGCTCTCCGTGTCCTGTGATCAGGATGGCGATTTTCAGACACCAGGGTTTGCCGAGCACGAGCGGAATATTGCGCGATGGCGTGGCGTGAACATGTACTTCGACTTTGCGCCGGCCGGATTGCGTCTCTTGTGGCTGGATAGGAATCCGAATTCGAGGTCAGTCCGAGTCCAAAGTAGCCGCGATACTCCACCACGACCCGCTAACATCAAAGATAACATACTGCGTATGTAAGGCCGTTGCGCAACCCTCCCGTTTGTTGCTTGGCATGTAAGGGCAAAGTGCAACGTTAATCCCGGCTGTGCTGGCTCGTCATTCGCACAGTATCTGGTCAGCTGTCCGCAACATGCTGTTTGTGACCATTGCTTGCCGACGACTGCCATTTCCAGTCGTTGCCGGTGCTGTATGCTGTTCGATTGCCTTCGTTCAAGTCGTACCAATCTGAAGCTCGCCTCCGCGGTAAACGCTTACTCAGGAACGCTGCCAGTTTCGGAGGCTTGTGTGCGGCCGGGTCCGCCGCGCAAAGCGGAGCGAAACTCACCTAATTATGACGTCACAGGGCGGTTATCCCATTCTTCGAACTCCGCTATTGTTTCTCCCCAGGCCCTCGCTCCGAGAAGGGAAAGCCACCCTTGCCGTTGTCCAGACCTATCGACGCTAACAACACAGCAATCTCCAGGCCGATATTCCTCGTTAACCAGCATTCTCTCGATTGGCTCAGTTTCCTTAACCTGTGTAAAACTGACAGCACCTGTTGCCGCCAGCTCCATAGCATCGTTGATGCACAAAAGTTAGCTAATGACGTGGGCTTCATGCAATGAACGGGGCCATTTCCGGAGGCCAACGGTACGTCTCCCACAATTCAAAATGCCTATTTCAGGTCCCGAAGGGCACCGCAATCGGGATGAACGGTGAGCGAGTCAGTCTCTCCCAAATCTTGGGAAACTCGGCGTTCTGAGAATCAGCAATTCCGGGGTCCATCCAGCTTCGGCATTTCTGGAAGCCTTCCGAAGCTGATGTCGATCGCTGACGACCCCGATGACTGGGACGGACGGCCAGCGTCGCAGACACTCTACCTTCATAGGTACATTCATGGCTTTGTACTTGATGTGCACTTTTAATTTACTTCCTGCGTAAGGCTGAAGATTGCTTGCATACTGCGTACAAGTAGAGCCCCCGAGCACGCAACGCACGCAGCAAGTGTCGCCGGCCGCGCGAGCAAGTGGAAGCACACGCGCGAAGCCTTGAGCATTTTCAGTCCTCGCAGCGATTGAGATCGAAAACGGATTGTCGCGCCGAAGCCCGGTAGTTCGTGCCCATCGTCCCAGGCCCCCCCGGCATTTGCAGAGCCGGCAACGCGGTATTGCCGACATGCAGAGGTTCCACTGCCGCCGTTCGAGACCTCGGGCCCAGATGAACGTTCGGTGCGAGCGAGGTCATGGCTTTCGAAGCCCTGTGGAACGTTCGGCTGCGACGGTGCATGGACTCGAAGTCGCTCGCGATCGCCCCGCCAAGAAAGGGGTCCGATCTACATATCGCAGGTAGTGTACCCGAACGTGAGGGCATCCTCTGCGCCTCGTCCACACGCTTTTCAGCTCTCGGGCAACCCTGTCTGATTGGGACACTTGAAGCCGGCCGGTCGCGCCAGGGCTCACAACTGCCGCCCGCTTCCCCCGCTCCCAGGTTCCACTGATTCTCTCTGCGTTTTGCTCTTCTGCCGTTGAAACTTCCGCAATGTACGCCAACGCTCATCCGACCAAACCATCCTCCAAACACTGGTGCCGGCAACGGCTCCGGATTGCGTCTCGCACATTAGCGTCCACGGGCCGGTGTGATGTGAGCTCCAACTTCTGGCTGAAATGACGTCATTGTTTCACCCCCCTCACTCCGCGTCAAATTTCCCTTTTCGCGCTGTCGCCGTTTGGGGGAAGAAGAGCCTCGCAGGGCTGGATTGGGGGGGCACAGCGACTGAGGGGGTTCCTGGGGAGCACACAACAAGCTGTTCCGCACACCCCTTCTGCTACGTGGCATATCCGTGACATATCGCTGATGCGGCCAGCGCACAGTAATGAATCGGCTGCGTTAATGCTCCTCTCCTGAAACGCCCAGCAAGTTCGTTTTCTACCCGAGTTGCTGAGGACGTGGTTGGCCCCCAACGAACAAGCAGTTATTAACCTTGGAGTATCCATACAGTCACACGCACCCCGCGCGCATGCTCACCGCTCCCCGCACCGTCGTCGCGCCAGAAATGGTCGAACAGCAGCAACCATCACCTGATCAGCACGGCGTCGCACAGCAGGGGGGCTGCCCCGTCCATGTTCGCGTGCAATTCGTTCGCCCGCGCGTCGGCTCCTGCAGCCGCTACGTCATTTCCGGCTGGGAGCGCGGAATGCAATTGTTGACAAATTCCCATCTCAGCGGCTGCGCCCGTGGGTGTGCCGTCCCTTCATCTCGCTACCTTTGCGTGGTACCGGCCCGTGGGTGGTGTGTTGTGCCTGTGTTCTAGCGCGAGCTCGCAAGCAGTCCCCGTTTTCCGTTACGTCTGGCGCTCTTGGTAACGCGGGCGTCTGCGTAAGAAAGAAAATGCGGTTAAACCACAGAAGCGCCCCACTTAGCCTTCTCCGACGAGAGACTGACGTCATCGCGGAATTGTCTGCAGGAGGGCACGGATGTTATCATGCGGCTTTTCATTTTGTTTCTGACATCCCCGCTCTTTCGAATGTTTCCCAATCTTGCAGGCATCGTAATCACCGACATGAGTACTGTGTATCTTCCACACGAAGACTTCGACAGCGAGCAGTACATGAAATGGAACTCTCTCAGTCAGGCCAAAGCCACTACCCAGAGGAATAATGTCCTTCGCAAGAAAGGCAATCAAGCGCTCCATCGTCGGCGCGTCGATAAATGGGAACATCCCCGTTGTCCGCTTCTTCCCTCTTTCGGCACTACCCCCGAGGCGGATCCGCTCGCCGTTGGGCCGGCTGCATGAGCTTCTTCCATTGTGTTCAGCCGGCGGCCTGGGACTGGCTAGATTCTTTCCGCGCCGCAGCCATCTGGAAGCCGCTAAGATTCCAGGTATGTATGCATGTAGATGGGGTAAGGCGGATACTGATGGCTTCATTGAAGCTTCCGTCGTGCCATGAACTCGTAGGTACTTTGAAGACAAAAGAGTCCCATACTTCGTCACCGACATCGAGTACCCATCAATGAGCTCCATACACCCTGTAGGATGGCTCTCTTATGCGCATCAGATTCACTTGTTGTTTCCGTTTGCGTTCGTACTCGGATTCCTGGGAGGGGTACTGAGTATCATCTTACAACCACGCTAATACAGTACACAGCTAATCACTAGGTACATACTACATTAGTACCGTCGGGAGAGTCTCTCGCGCCAACTCGGCCGGGCAAAGATCATCGCTGCACAGAAAGGTTGCATTCCGACTGCAAAATATGGAAGCTGCTCCGGCATTCGTCTGCTAGGCTCGCTACACTAGGGTGCTACTGGACATCTCTAGGGTGCCTCAATACGTACAAGCACGTGGGGTGGTGGACGAATGGCTGGCTGGGAGCCCAGTGCTGTACTGTATGTACATGTATAGTATGAATTGTGAGTACTGTGCTGGTGGCTTTGACTGCGTCATAACTGCTTCCTTTCTGGCTCTTGCTTGTGGCAAGATATTGAACAGGTCCAATGTCGCTATTTGCTAGGTGCATGAAGGAATTGATAGTGCGGCTGACTCCGTGTCAACGCTGATGCAATCTTGATTCAGCTTGCAGCTCTGATGCAGGCCGTCCGAGGGGCGATAGCAGATCTCCCTTCTGCCGTCAGGAAAGCGGTCTGCAGTCGGAGCTGGGCCTCAGCTAACCAGGTGTTCTGATGGGCAACCATCTGCAAAAAATATCTTCAGCTTGCCGATCATGTTGCCCCAAGCTTGCGCGGCAGGAATCATGCCATTCGTATGCTCCTCACTCTCACACGTGTAGCTTCACTCGAAGATGCACTATGTAGGGTAATAAGCCTCTCGTGCGCTCTGCGGGTCAACTCCATCTCGCCACTGCTACTGCTACCCAACCAGCCAACGCACATCATGTGTTTATTTTTGGGGAGATCGACATTCAGCACCGGGACAGTTTATCAATGCCCGTATGTACAGTAGTGTATGGCCACCTACTCACGTGTACCCCATGCATGTAGCGTATTTTCCGTAGCAAGCCCTGTTTTTTTCGTGTTACTATGTACATACTGTGTACGTACCACCGTGATTCCCACACAACACGTCCAGCGCCGGCACTACCGTGTTAACACGGCCGTCGATCGGCGAGCTCGGCCCCTCCCCCTTCTTAGCCGTCCATTACCACCCGGGCGGGAGTAATCCGCTCCTGGCCGGATGTTGCCTCTTCCCTCGTATTCGGCCCGCTTTCCTCTCTCGGGGCCGTCCCGGTGTCTCGGTTGCACATCCTTCTGCCGATCCCCGGCCGGCTTGGGCCACGAGGGCCGGGGAAGCCCGTTGGGACTGCCGGGCCGGAGTATGTGGGGAGTGGGTGTAGTAGAGTATGGAAATGCTGGAGCGACAGGCGGGAGGGCTTCAGCCTGGACTCGGAGGCGTGGCCGGCGTGTAACACGGGAGGGAGGGGCTGCTTGCAATCGCTATGCGAAGTGTTGTTCCTGGATTACACTATGCCCTGCTGGTGAGGTGTCCAAACCCCCGGAGTAAGAACAAGCTGGACAGTTGCGAGAATGCTGTTTTGCCATACTAGGCAGTGACACCGTGCATCGGCATGTAGCATTTTGTCCGGCAAGTAGGCAAAAACCTGGTGCGGCAAAGCCGACTCAACGCCGATGCTTCGGCGTTGTCAGTGCATATCTCTCAACGAGCACTACCTGCGCGCTGATGCAGGTCAATGAGTCTCATCAGCTAGATTGTCCTCTCTTCACCATACCTATTGAAATCTCGATAACTAGGCCACTGGGCCAAGGCATAGGGACTGAGGTGATTACTCATAAGTCGGCCTCAAGGCTGTGAGCATGACATCTAAATGTGGCAGTGAGATATGGTGTGAAAGCTCAACACGCCACACCAGCCCTCACGCACTTCGCGGTTTTGAGACTAAGTTCCTTATGATGGCATGTCAACAGACCAACAGTTTGATCTCACGATGACGAAGCCGTGGGAGGTGAACTGGTGTAAGTCGGTGTTAAGGTAAGGTTATGTCTTAGCGACGTGTGGGTAGTGGGTGGTCAGCGAAGCGACGTAACAGCCACATCAGTCGTTGTGCTTGTTGATATCAAGGTCGGTTTCCTGACGAGTTTGTCACACCATCTGCTGTAGGCCGGTGTTCACTGTGAGGGTGTCACAGCTGATTTTGTCGTAACCGACAAGGACCAAAAGACTCTAGGCTAATTCAACATCGTGTCTGAACCTCTTTGACTGACGACAGCTGAGCGCTGTACAAGTAGATTGTCCATTGTACAATACAGGACATGCAGTTTGGTGCCCGAGCTCTCTGTTTTCGACACGCTCGTCTGGCCGTTAATCCAGCACCGTGCTGATTCACAGTTGAGTCATTGGCCAGAAGCCACAGCAGGAGGGGTTGTGAACCCGACATGAAGAGTCGGAGGTGCTTGCATTCCGCAGGGCTCATGCCGTCAAGACACCGGATCCCGCAAACCGCGCTCGTGGCCAGATGATTGGCTCGTGATTCGTTGGCAGCCGCCGACCGTTGGCCGTGTTAGCGCCGGGCGCTGACTCCACTTGCCATCGCAGTGCGTCTTGCAGACTTCGGTGGTGTATTCTGTCGTCGATTCAGGCTTGCTTCTATCCGATAGAAAGGAGCGATATGACGAACAAGTCTTTCTCCTTTTTCTCCTTGGCTGACCGGACAACGACGAGATACACCTAGCAAGATGACGATACACAAAGTCATCTGAACATTGGGTGAACGTTGAAGACTGCTAGCCCAGCCCTTGGCGGGGTGTTTTAGAACCCCTCCAAGTCATCCCTTATCGGCGAAACTGCGCCTTATCGGCTGCATTATTATAGTGGCGCTCGGCTGCTGATCGGCCTTCTCCCCGGCCCCTACCCGCTAATAAGCCGACGGCAGTCTGGGCCCTCGACCGCCTCCAACTCGATCTCTCACCTAGAGCACAGCACAACCTGCTTGTCTACTGCCCGAACTGCCCCGCCCAACCAGCCAGACTGGAAGACACGGTTCTTCAAATTCTGGCCAGACGTTCACCGTATCTTCCTACAGCACCCGTCTCGCCGCGCGGTGTGCCCAAGGGGGAGGATAGGTACCTGTTTCGGACAGCCCTCGACCTTGAGCCATGTGGGCGTTCACTTCCTCTGCGTCGCCGTCGCCAGCGGCATCCCCAGCGGCTACCGCGGAGCCAGCGGAGGAGAACCAAAACGAAGGCTCGAAGCTGAGGACATTTATCTCGATTCTCAGGAAGTGAGTGCACCGGCCGCTGGCGCCATCCTTCTCTCTAGTCTACCTTCCGCGCGTGTTTCAAGGAGATGGGCAGTCGGTGAAGCGGAGGATGCCTGTGACTTTCAGTTCTGCTTGAACCAAAGCATTCAGGTAGTGCGTGGGAGAGCCAGATGGGCGTTAACAAGCTCTGCTTTTCAGGTTCATCGGGGTTGCTGACCTCGCCTCTGTTCGATTCTCCCTTCCGTCCCAGCTCCTCGAACCGACCCCGAACCTCGAGTATTGGAATTATCTCGACTCCCCAAATGCCTTCGTGGCTATCGGCACAGCGGACGACCCGGTGGACCGTATGCTGGAGGTCTTGCGGTTCTGGTTCACGAAGGACCTGAAGTACGCCAAGGGGAAGCCATGCAAACCATACAACTCCTGTCTGGGCGAGTTCTTTAGGGTAGGTAGACGCCGATGTTACGAGGGCTCCGAGAGCCGACGAGGAATAGAACAGCGACTGACGGATCCGGCGGTTAGTGCAACTGGGAAACCGAGGATGATGCGCCAAGGATTGATACCGCAGTGCTCCGGGAAGCCGTCAGCTCACCAGGCAGCAGCGCCTCCAGCACCAAGTCGACGAAGTCAGCGAAGTCGGCCAGACTCTTCGTGCCTGCCGGGCTCGGGTCAGGCGACGCCCGTGCCGCGTCCACCGTGTCCGTTTCCCAGTCGGCAGGCAACCCGACGAAGCCGGTTCGAGTGTCGTACTTGACGGAGCAGACGTCGCACCACCCACCCGTCAGCGCATTCTACATCGACTGTCCGGAGAAGGGCATCCACGCCAAAGGCTTCGATCAGATCACAGCAAAGTTCACGGGCACCTCGATCAAGGTGATGCCGGGCGAGCACAACCTCGGCATCTTCATCACCGTGGAGCGGCGAAACCACGAGACGTACCAGCTGACGCATCCCGCGGCGCATCTGGGCGGCATCCTCAGGGGTGCGCTGAGCGTGACCGTCGGCGACATGGCCTACATTACGTGCCCGGAGACGAAGCTCAAGGCGATCCTGCACTACTACGACGAGGGCTGGCTCGGCCGGACGACGAACAAGGTTGAGGGCATCATCTTCCGCTACGACCCGGCGACCGACGACAAGCAGAAGATCGCCGACGTCCCGGAAGCAGACATTTTAGTGCGCCTCGGCGGCGCCTGGAAAGAGAAGATTGTGTTCACTCTCGGGCCCAAGCCTCTGGTAGGTCGGGTCCGTATCAACGATAAGCAAAACTGCATCCTAACAACCCTCCGCACACAGAACGCCCACCCGCCAGAATCCCAAATCACCATCATCGACATCGCCCCGCTGACCGTCGCCCCCAAAGTGCTGCCCCCAACAGAGCGGCAGCTGCCCAACGAGTCGCTGCAGCTGTGGGGCGAGGTGACGAAAGCCATCCACGCCAAGCAGTACTCGCGCGCGACGACGGTGAAGCAAGAGCTCGAGGAGGCGCAGCGCGAGAAGGCGCGCGAGCGCGAGCGCACGGGCGAGGTCTGGAAGCCCGTGTTCTTCGAGAACGCCACCGACAAGGCAGGCAAGCCGGCGCTATCGGAGAAGGGCCGCGAGGTGCTTGCCCGGGCGCAGAGGGGGGAGTGGAGCATGGAGGGGATAGTTCCGTGATTTCATGTTTCCGGTTGTTGGCCGTCTGGCGATGAGGATGGTGGTAGTTGTGACGGTGTGGGGTTGTGGTGGTGATGATGGTGCATCTCGGCATCTAACTGCATCGGACGTGCTTGGTTATAGAGGAGATGATGGTGCTGCGCGGCGTCAAATCTTTTGTTTGGGGTTTGTCTTCATCTCGGTCGGTTGCATAACACTCCTTTTTTATACCACGGCTCTGCTGGAGGCGGCTCTGCTGGAGGGGGCTCTGCTGGAGGGGGTTCAGCGTTGGCTGCCGGCTCGTTGAGGAAGGCCGGGTTGTTGGAGACAGTGACTGGGGCGCGACACTGATACACATTGCATCCGGAGGGCAGCGTTGATGATCACGGAAGGACATTTTGCAGGGTAGGGTAGGAGTATACTTTGGGCCTTGCAACGCGGGTTCTCGTTACCTGAGTTTTGGAAACAGACTTGGAAGCTACCTAATAGGGAAGTATGCTCTTCCTCTTGCAAAGTCGCCGTCGGCGGAGGGATTGCTGACGGGGCGGGTTTTGGGGGGGGGGCCAACGGGCCATCGCCTGTCTGTTCCAAAGAGAGCAGAGCACAAGTCGGTCACTAGTCCAGACCGAAGAGCATCTCGTGGTGCAGTGCTGATGTTCGAAAGCGCTTATACGAGGCATCTATGAATGAGTCAGGTAGTCGGGTACCTGGTAATGCTTCTGTGATGTTGACGCGCAGTCTGAGATACTACCGACTTGGCAGGTTGACAGCTGCCTGGCGTGCTTTGTTGGACTCACACTGGATGATGGAAGTCTTGGCGCCACTGCCCTGGCTGTCTCGTGTTGGCTGGTTGGCCAGCTCTATCGGGCATTATCTGAGGCCGCTAAGCCACATTTCGACGCCCTGCTGCAACGCGGCGGAAAAAGGAGCAAGGGGAACAGGCACAAGACAGCACTCGGCGCAACAAAGCAACCGCCAGACAAAACACCACGCTTTGACTTTGGACTTGTGTCGTGGGTAGGAGACGAGCATCGAATTCTGCGGTTGAAGAAATCACTACTGATCGCATTGCTGCAACAAGTCGCAAGGCTGCACCGCGCCCGAGGATCCTGAGGATTTCTTTCGATTCCGCCTTGCGAATCTGCCAGCCGCCAAGCAGCCGCCCCCGTTGGCGGAACCTGTTTGAACCCTTAATACGGAGGCACTTGAACCTCGACGCAAGCAAGCCGCCAACAGCCAAGCGCAAGAAAACCTCACACACGCGACAAAGCGCACCCCGCACCCTCCCATTGCGCCCGACTGCCACTGGCCAGCCCGGGTCCCCGTAGTAACGCGCCGTCGGTGGAAGAGCGAGCAAAATAGACGGGACGGACCGGACCATGGCGACCACGACATCGGGCTTGACACGGCGCAGGGGCGGAGGGGCAGCCGGCGAGGGTGATGGCAATGGCCTCGGGCCTGGCTCGCGGACCAATTCGTCCATCAACGTGCGGGACCCCGCGGGGCCCGAGACGAGCTACGAGAGCGGCGAGAACGGCCACCGGATCGCCTTCGACCCGCGCGACATCAGCGAGAGCGCCGAGCGCAGCAAGCAGCCCAAGCTGACCCTGATGGAGGAGGTGCTGCTGCTGGGGTTGAAAGACAAGCAGGTGGGTGATTCCTCGGCGGAGACAAGTTGCTCTTTGCGCGCCCTGGTCGGGACGGTCGCGTGGTTGCGGTGAGGCTGACAATCGCCTGTGCATCCAGGGCTACCTCTCGTTCTGGAATGACAACATCTCGTACGCCCTGCGCGGCTGCATAGTGCTGGAGCTCGCCCTCCGCGGCCGCATAGCAATGCAGAAGACGCCCCAGCGGCGAAACTACCCGCTGCCCGACCGCGTTATCGAAGTCATCGACGACACGCTCACCGGCGAGGTGCTGCTGGACGAGGCACTCAAGATGATGAAGACCAGCGAGAAGATGAGCGTCAGCAGCTGGATTGATTTGATGAGCGGTACGCAAAACGTCTAACTCGGAAGCGCGGAGACGGACCGCTAACAGAAACATTTCGGGAACCAGGCGAGACATGGAATCTCATGAAGATTGGCTACCAACTGAAGCAGGTGCGCGAGCGGCTGGCCAAGGGCTTAGTAGACAAGGGCATCCTGCGGACCGAGAAGCGCAATTTCCTGCTCTTCGACATGGCGACGCACCCCGTGGTTGACAGCGGCGCGAAGGAAGAGATCCGGCGGCGCGTGCGCAACGTGCTGACGCAGCGCACCGTCGTGCTCAACAACTCGCAGTGGCTGCCCGAGGGCCTTGAGTTTCGCTACCTGCGCACCGTGGCCATGGTCTGCGCCGCCTACGCGGCCAACGTGCTCGAGAACGCGCTGTCGACGCTCGGCCACGAGGCCCGCGAGAAGGCCTTCAACCAGACGGACGAGCTGCTCGCCGACTACAGCCAGTGGCCGTTCGGGAGGAAGGCGACGCTCAACGATATTGGGGAGAACCTCCCGCAGGTCATTGGCGAGGTGCGCGGTGCCCCCTGTCCACACACACCCCTCTGTTCCTCTCTCACCGCACGTTACTGACCACCCGCCGTTTTGCAGGAAGTCAGCAAGGCCCAAGAAAAGGAGCTGCAGCTCGAAGTCGTCGCCGCCTGCTTGTGCGTCTTCACCCGTCTCGACTCCCTCCTCTAGTTGGGCTAGGCGACTGCCGCTTCCGCCGATGTCATATCCCTCGTCACCGACAGGTTCTTCCACATGCGACCAGAAAGATAGCACCAAACACCATTCTATTACCAGTCGAGGTTGCCATCCTGTACCGGCTCAACGTTCCAGAACACTTTTGGATGCGGTCTGAAACCTGTTGACCTTCCGTAACATTGGACAACATACTTTCATGACTCGCCTTCTTTTTCCATGGTTTGGCAGACATACCTGCGAGGCCCATGGGCGAAGTCATCAACACCTGAGTACGTTGCGTGCCGGACTGTTGACGCCAGGGACATCCGGAATGGGGCAGAGACGGGCATATGAGAAGGGCTTCAAAACGAACATTGGAGGGAATGTCGCAGTGCTGGCACAATTTCACTCGGATACTGGCCTCCGCATGCATATTCGGATGGGACAGCTCGACATGGGATATGATAGGCCCGGTGAACGAAGGGGAGGTGGAGGGATTCATGGACGGGTAAGAGTCGGGCGGGGGGGCGAATCAAGGAGGATGCTGTGTCTGTCTGCCTTGTACGAGGATTGCGCGCTGTTTGCTCTCTGGGTACCTGGCCTATGCATAGGACAGGTTGGGGCGGGAGGTTCCCGGCTCTTCGCGGTGGTGGCGGGTTTGAGCTGGGCTGAGCAACACGATATAACCGTGTTAATGTTGTTCTGTATTTCGGGGGTTCTGCTCTTGTGGTTTGCTGGGAAACGGAGCAAAACCGGAGTTTTTAGTCTTCTCTTTACCATCGCTCTTGTCGTGCTCTAGGCTTGTTTTCTCCCCTGCTTCTCTCCCCCTCTATTTCATGCAGATGATTGACGGTGTATCATGATTGAAGAACTTGGAATCAGTTAACTAACCGGAAATGGGTGGGATGGGAAGGGTGGTTCGCATGACAGTGAAGGAATACAGACTGATATACCTTCTCACATACACCGACATCAATGACAAGCTGCCGGTTCTGGTGTAGGTCGAATCAAACCATCGTGATATTTTCCTATCCACCTAACTTCAGTACCGCAAATGCAGGCTATATGCCTCCCAAAAATGCGAGGATGAGAGAAAACCCCCTACATCGTAACTCGGAGTATCCGGTATCGAGAAGAACGCCATGACCCCTAAACAGAACAACACAACGCAGGAATCGCCGTCATTGACTTGTTCAATGATATCAACCGTCATCATTCGCATCCATCTTCCTTTTCACTTCACTTCCTTCTTCCTCTTCACTTCACTTCCTTCCCCCACCGCCGCCGCCACCAAACCCGCCCTCAAACCCAGGTCTATTCTTCTTCTTAGTCGCCACCCCCTTATTCTTCTTCTTGCCCGACTTGTGGGCGAGCTTGTCGTCGCGGCGCTTGCGGATGTTCTCGGTGCGCTTGCGCTGGCGCTCGTGCATGGCCGTCTTGACGGACTCGGCGCGGTCCTTCCACTCGCGCTCCGACTTCTTCTTGGCCTTCTCCTTGCGTTTGAGCGCCTTCTTGAGCAGCGACTCGTTGTCGTGCACCTTCTCGCCCTCGGCCCGCCGCCGCGCCGCCAGCCACGTCTCCTTCTCGAGCACCGCCTTGCGCTTGTCCTCGTCCATGCCCGCGATGCGCTTCTTCTGCGCCTCGAGCTTGAGCAGCGCCGTTTTGGGGTCGGATGACTGCTTCTTCTTCTTGGTCGCGCTGCCGGGCGCCGCCTTCTCGTAGCTCGCGTCGTGCGACAGCTGCGTGCCATCTGAGAATGCCAAGCGGCCGAAGGCGAAGTTGTTGGCGTTGCGGTCGTCGTTGTCGTCCTGTTCGAAGAGGGAGCTGAGGCTGGGCGAGTTGCGCGCGCTGGCCAGCGCCTCCTCGCGTTTCCTGTCCTCCTCCTCCTTGGCCAGCCGGCGGAGCTCCTTCTTGTGCGCCTTGCGCTGCGCCTCCTTCACGCGCCGCGCCTCGATCAAGTCTTCCCTCGTCCGGATCGGCTTGCCGTCGGAGTCTTCGACTTTGCGGGCCGCGCGCAGTGCGGCGAGCTTGGCTTCGAGACGGGCCCTCAACGCAGTGGTGTCGGCGGGGATCTTGAGGTATTTTGGCTTCTCTGATGGAGGAACGGCGGAGGAAATAGAGGTGGTCGTGCTGGCAGGTTCAACTGAGGGGTTTTTGGCGGTGTCGAAGGTGGGAGAGCCCCGCGATGAGTCTGCTGATGAACCCGACGCCGCCGAGGCGCTCTCGTCCTCGTTCGCAAGCCCGGAGACATCCATGGGTGCCATCTCCCCGTCTTCGTCCGTCTCGGCCTCGGTGGTCGGTTGTACGAGCGCTTCCTCCGGCGCGGATCCTTTAGCCTCGCTTCCGGCCGTGGCTCCGTTGGTAGTGGCCGCCTTGGCACTCTCCTTCTCCGGCTTCTCGAGTCTCCCGCTCTTCTCAGCCCGTTCTCCCTTCGCCTGCTTTGCCTCTTCTTTTTTAAGCTTCTTCGCCAGCTTCTTTTCCTCCTTCGCCTTTTGTGCCTCACTCTGCGCAGTCCCGTTGACGACCTGTTCTTGAGCATCGGCGGCCTTCAACTTCTTGGCAGCAGGCTCCTCCTCGTCATCAAGTTTCGCCTTCTTCTTGAGCCCCTCTCCGGGCCTCTCCCTTTCAATGCCGGGAAGATCGCTGTCGTCATCTTGCCCGGACGCATCGTCGCTCTGCTCGTCTGCCATCTCCTGAGCTTTGCGCTTGTTCCGCGCGCGCTCCTCCATGACCTCCTTCGCGTCGCGGTTAAGCTCGCTGTCGGGATCGAGCTTTCCCCGCCTTGCGGCTTTGGCTTGCTCTTTGGTCTGCTTCTTTTTCCTCCGCTGGTCATGCTGCTCGGCAAATTTGCGCATCAGCCAAGGTCCTAAATACTGGGGCTTGTATAGAGGGCTGAGAGAGGTACAGGTGATGGAGTCGGAAACCCGTGCCGAGGTAACGGCTGGAAAACGAGAAGTACATACCTCGGCGTCTACCCCGTAGTACATCTTGGCCGGAATCAAAGACAGCAGGCCATCAAAGGCCTTCGGCTGATCGCGGAGGCGGTCCTGATACAGGCGGGCAAGGATTAGCGGGGGAGCTCAAACTTCAGATTTGGTGCGGCCGCGGGCACGTACCTCCAGCGCCAAGTCCTCCATTTCGCACTCTTGGACTCTAGGCTCAGGAAAAAAGACTTGACAATAGAATGAGAAGTTCAGAGCGAGAAACACCCCATGTGACAGTACGAATGTCACGTCGGGTGCTGGCGCAAACCTCGTAATAGACCGGGGGTAAGCGGGAAACGAGCGGGCGCTGCGAGCAGATGAATTTCCTCGCCGTCGAAATTTTGGGCGGCGGATGGAGGTGGATGTGGAGACGCAGCTCATCAGTTCTGCCGGGCGGTGTGGAGGAGCATGTGCGGCTTACGCAGTACAGAGCGGTAGATGAACTACTCTGCATACGACAATGGGAGAGGCGAGCGCAGAATGAAGGAAATCGAGACTCTGCAGTTTTGAATGGAAGATTACGAAAACTATTACTCTGAGTACAAACTCACAATTCTTTTATTGGTGGTTAAACAATAGATGTATATCAGCAATGCTGCGAACATGACCTCGGGGGAAGAAGCGGGGCCCGAAGTCAACCATCACTCCCCCGTTTGTTTCCGTCACGCGACTGACCCTGCCCTTCAGTTTTGACTACATACAATGAACAACATAACATCAAACAGCTATCACAAGAGCCCAGAGTAATACCCTCTCTCCCAGCTACTGAACTCCTGCCCAGGCCAACCTATGAGATACGGATATCAAAACGCCGCGCTATGCACCACTTTCCCGACATCCTGGTGCCAGGCCCAGCTGGTCCTAAACAACACTTTAACAGATCATGAATACAGAAACTTCGACAGGTTTATCCGCCCATCAGGTGCCGCGAGCCTGGGGCCACCGTGGTCATTTTCAGACTCGCCATCTTCCCCGTCGCTCGCGGGGATGATCTGATCCTCACTACCGAGTGGCCTGTTCAACGCCTCAACTTCCTCGACATCCACTTTCGGTAGCGGGATGAGCGCTGGATCCATGGACAAGGAATTACGTTGCTTCAAACTGGCGGTTGACACAGGGGCCCGCGGAGCTGCCGACTTCGACCCAGGCCTTCCGTGGTGCAGCGCCCGGGCCCCGATGCGCTGCAAAGGTGTCAACAGAGTTCGAGTCGGGGCAGGGGTGGCAATCTTGGGCGTCGCCGTCTGCTGTGTGCTGGAAGCCGGCGTAGGCAGGCCATGGACCACCCGGGTGCGAGGACGCCGCGTCTCGTACGAGAAATCCTTGAGAAGTTCTCCAAGCGGCGTCATGGCTGTCGGGCTGCGGCCCTGGTGCTTGTCGGCTGGTCCGTGTTGTGGAGGAGATGACGCTGGCACTTCCACCTGATTGTCGTCGGCGTCGGCACGGGCCGACGGTTCGACAGGTTGAATAGCCACCTTTGACTTCTCAGGAGAGCACTCTTCAAATATCGATACTTTGTCGGCTGTGTCGACAGGCTTCTGAGAGCGTCGCGAGTCAAACTCCGGTAGACTTTGGAAGGCCTCCTCGACCGAGGCATCCGACATCAGCATTTGATCCGCTTTTCTGGCGGGCTTCCTTGGCTTTGTCTGCGAGAAGAACTTGCTCTTCTCCGGAGTCGCACTGACAGATTGTTCGAGGGCCGAGTCTTCGCACAGTCGCGCCTTCTTCGGTGGCCTGGAAGAGGAAGCAGGATCCTGATACACTTGTATTGTTGGCCCTGCCGTCCGGCGACGGTTATCGGAAGACCCCAGTCCGTCCAAGCCGAGAAGTTTTGAAATGGGTTCGGTTCGCCGCCGGAGAACACGGGCATTGCTGGTGTAAGGTCGGAGCGGACTTGTTGGTTCTTCCACCCCCTCAAGGTATGGTCTGGGGAGCGGAAACACGACAGGGCGAGGCGTCTCAACCGTGGCGACAGTCTCGTTGTTCTCCGGGTCGATGGCAAAGCAGTTCGCATCCATCTCACCAAGGGGTATGCGGCGCGAACCCTTGTCTTTGAAGTACTCATTGATCGGTTTTCCGAGGCTCCTCGGCGGGCCATTGGCCGGGGCGAGCGCCTGGCTAATCCTCCTCTTGCCCGGGGAGCGCGGCACCTGGATGCGTTGCCGGGTGATGGGGTTGACGTCGCCTGAAGCAATCGACCTAGCCACCTCGGTCTCTATTGGCGCACCAATGAAGGGCATCTCGTCAGCGTTGACGGAAGGCTCCGACTCTGTCAACAGGACAATGTCTTGCTTTTTCGGACAGAACACGCGCTGATACAGAAAGGTAAGCTCGGCTTGCTTGAAATCCTCGAGATATCTCTCCGGGACGTGGTGCTTCCCATCGAAGCGCAGCATCCTGATGACTCTCTCCGGGGTCTTGTGCTTGCGGATTAGGCGGTATGCCGTCTTCAGGCCGATGTTGTTAACGCCGTCCAGATAGTCGCACCCGCTGAAGATGGCCATGTGCCGGAACTCGTTGTCTGTCCAGCCGGTGAGCGAGATTTCACGGACCGCGCAGAAGTCTCGTCGGTTGATCTCGACACACTGGCCATGCTGGTCCATCTTGGTCAACAGACGTTTCGCACCGAACACCAACAGGTCCGAATCCTCCGACACGATTCCGCTAATCAGACCCTGGCGTTCGAGATAAACCAGCTGGGCGTCGGCTTCGTATGGGGCGACAACATAGGGCACCTCGGCCTTCTTGAGCTCCTCAATAAGATGCCGAGCCATCTCCGGGGTGACGTCGATGGCCTTCTGAAGCTCGGCGTAGGCCTGGGACGGCTTGCCCGCCTTGAGCAGCTCCAGGCCGATCCGCTTGCTTTCTTCCCGGCGTTTGGCCCTCGATGCCTCTGTCTTGGCCTTGCTGGGAAGGAAGTCACCGTCGAACACGAGATACGGAGTGACGCCGAAGTACTTGAACATCCTGACCCGGTGCATGGCAAAGTCGACATATCTGGTGATTGTCAGGCATGCAAGAATGGGGGTAGTGAGACTACAGCACTGGGAATTCAAGGCTTACTTGCGAGTTGGCTTGCCCTGAGCCAGTTCTATGGCGCAAGCCACAGCGCCTCGATGGAGCCAGCCATAGCCGTCAATCCCGAAGGTTTCTCCGGCATACTTCTTGAGCTCCGTGGGACGATGGATGGATTTGAGCAGCGGAAGGAGGCCTGCAGGGACATTGGGTCAGCAGACTCGACGGCCGGATGTGCAAAGAGATCATTACCCGAGATGCCCATCCTGGAAGCCCGGTAGCAAGGGTTCGGTGGCACGCTACGATGACTTGGTGTCCCAGCCGCCCGACTTTAGCACAGAAGAGCGAAAACAAGGTGCTAGACAGAGGCCGAGTCCATGGGGTTTCGGTCGGTCTCGGTTGGTGCAGCTGCAGAGGATGTCGAGACGCGTGTTTGTGCAGAGCTGCACGTGTTCACGGCAGGCTGCGAAGCGTGCGGTGCTTGAGGCTCCAGGGCGAAGGATATGAGACAGCAATGCTTGACACGACGCTGACTAGACGGCATCAAGCGACGGAGAATGGGCGTGGTCAACTGGCGATTTAATCAGAAAGTGGGTGCAATCGGAGGCGGTTGCTGAAGTGCGAGTTGCTGGTTGCCTGCAGCGGGCTATCTGGTCCTCGGGGTGCGTGGTGGGCAGGCACGAGTGACAGGAATATTCAATTCGCGGTCAAGGCAAGCGCGTCCGCGTTCGTGATTACCCCCGCGACAGCTCCACTGTTTGTACCGATGGTAAGGACGGTGCGGGGCCTTTGGCTCGGTAAGGCTGAGCGTGTTGACATCGGATGAACGTCGACTACAGGACAGGCAGAGCAAACAGCAACAAACAACATGACTTGGTTGTTTCTGGAGACCTAAAAAAAAAATCCTGAAGGTTCTAGCACATGTTTATTCGACCTCTATGTCGTCAGCGGTTGACTCATGGACCAGCAAGCACATGGCCCTGTGTGTATATTGCTGGTATGGTACGCCTGGTACCTCTTACTGTAGGTAAGCTCGTAAGGTACCTTACCTCCAACGCCTCCTTATAGTACGTACCGATGGCCGATCTCCCTACCCCACCACTTATCGTGCGGCCCAGTAAAAAATTCCCAGATGGTCTCCCGCTGTGACCGCAAGGCTCGTAACCACGAGAGCATTAACCAGGGCCGACAAACCTCAGTTCATTCACCATGGCAAAAACGCTAGAGAAGATGCGAAAACAGATCGCGAAGAAGAGAAATGGGGCGATAGATGCGCTCCATGAGAAGAGCCGGGATTCGAAACGGCTCCACCGTGCCCAAGTCAGGGACGACCGTCTCGAGAAGCTGGCCGAAGCACGGCGCAAGAAGGACCAGCCTCTTCGTGCGTGACCCGGATCTGTCTTTCAAGTTGTATTTTCATTTCCAAAGCGGGGCTTTGTCCGACTGACTTTGAGACAGTCTCCCGAGCTGCCTTCTTCCAGGAGGTTGTTCGCGAACATGACAACAAGCCGCTTGAACTCGAGGCTATCCAGTCAAAAATCAGCGAGTGAGTGTGTCCCCGGCCGCATTTGACTTTGCCAGGAAGGACGTCGCCATGTGAAGTCAGGTTATTCAACGCCCCCCGCAGATTTGTTCATCAGCACGACGAGGAATACGATGATGTCAAAAAAGCTCGGCGTCCCGGACGACCGCCCAGCACCAGAGAGGACTTGCTGAGAATGAAGGTCTCGGCGCTCGAAAAGGAGTATCGTGACGGCTTCTGTGGGTAACCATTGCAGCGTTTGATGGCCGACACCAGCTGATGGTTTTCAGATCTGCCGGACCTCACCACGGAGGCGAACGTCCAGCTGCTGAGCCGGTTCGAAGGTTCCTGGTCCTATCTGACCAACCTTATCTGGGTCAAAGTTTCCGCTGCAGGAAATGTCAAGCCGTCCAGCTTCCCTCCCCAGGGTCTCTAACGCGCCACGTCGTCGTACCAAAGCGAGTTATGCAGCGGCCATGTGCTCACCACGCGAGAGACACGAACGCAATCACGGCAGCCGTTGAGCACGCCGTCTCGCCTGTCGGGTACGTAGTTGGTCGCCAGCAAATCGTCCGAGACATTTTGAGGCAACAGTCGGGCATCAACCGAGCGACTTCGGATCTTCGCGCTTAGATGTTGTGTCCTCCGGCGTCTCGCCTTTGTCCAGCGCACCGGCAACATCTCCCATGGCCATGGCGCCCCAATGTCTGCCGCTGCCCGCGTCGGGATGCGACTTCAGCAGTCGAAGGGCGCTAGAAGGCCTTGATGTCCTTCACTCTCGATTTACACATTCTTCTGTGCCCCCAAAACGCAAGCGCGGGCGAGAACTGCAAGTCTCCGGACAAGCGTCGTCCCATCGCGGGGTACCGGGCTGAGTCGGGTCATACCTAGGCGTGCGTTTGCGCAGGCCCGCCGTCAGTGGCTGCCACACGCGCTGTTGTGCAACGAGGCTTTGACAGCTTCAGACGTCCAGCAGTGGGCCTGACATGCGGGAGGCAGAACTGAGGCGCACCGGCACCGCGATTGGGCCGCCGGAACAGTCGTACATGCGGGGCAAGCGGCAGCTACCCGGAAACAAGCCACGGCCCGAGCCCATCTCATCTCTCTGAGACCGGAGCCTTGGGAACGTCGCCGCGGTGTGCCGTGCGTCCGAGAATGCCGAGGCCCGCCCCGCGCATGTCAGCAGCTGTCGCTCTCATAGGAGAAAAGGATAAACAAAGTTACAGGTCAACCTCCTATTCCGCCGTCTTTCCCCGGGCACGTATGACATGTCGCAGATGCACTTGTGCTTCTTCCCGTTGCATGTCACTCCCCGTTGCTCTTTGATCGCGGATACGTGCACGCAACGCAGTGAAGCTTGTGCGCCACGGCGCTGTCGCCATGTTTGACCGCAACACCTCGAGTTGAGGTACCATGCTACCAGTCGAATCCTCGGCCTGGCGCAGTACAACGACCCGTAGGTTACGGAGCCTATCCGCTTGGCCGGGACGATGGGCCATATGCGCGGGACGACGCGGACTCGGTGGATGAAGCTGATGTGGCAGCGGCTCGGCTCGAATCGAGTCCCGCGGTTGTGTTCGTGTCCACGGATCTGAGATCGAGGGCGCCCGCCACATATCTTATCGCTGGCCGCTCCTTTTCCAACGTCCGTTTGCCCGTTGTTGTCCTGTTCGCGGCGCGGTTTTTGTTGACACTTGAGGGCCACCACAACAATACTTGACTGAGCAGCAAACATCCACTTACTGCGCTTCAAGTGACGACAAAGCCAGTGCCCATCCGTACCTGCTCCTTCCCCACTCGTCCGTCTCCTCGTCTGCCTGTCCCTCACTTCACTGCGCAAGGAGCCGCTGTCCCCGGCATTTCGCACTCAAATTTTATTCTGCCAAGCAACCAACTAAACCCCATAACTAGTCTCAGACTGTTCGCCACCACAGAGACGAACATGTGCACCTTCACCACGCACATCCGCGTCTGCGGCCACTGCGCTCGCGAGGACACGGTGCTCATCTCGGAGCAGCTGTGCTTGGTGGCCAAGGCTAGCGGCATCTTTGGCAGCTGCCTCGACGGCGTCTGCTGCCAGCGGGACGCGACGGGGCACCAGTGCTGTAAGCAAGATTGCCACCTTGCTGGGTTTTTGAACTGCTTTCTACGCGTGTCAGGTCTGGAACCGCTCTAAATCGGTCACACCGCACCGTCACTCCCGCATCACGCTCTTCATACCAGTTGCTGCGAGGGTGTTATCTGTATGTTCACTCGCCAGGCTAACCGTGAATCAGGGCAGTGCAAAGAGAGGACGATGCGAGCCGTGGAGATGGCTCCTGTTGTTACTACCGGTTTCTGGGGAATGGGAAGGAGAAGGAGGGCTGTTGGGACAATGGAATATGGGAGGAGGGCAAGTCTCGGTGGCTGGAGTTTAAGAACATAATAGAGGCTCGAAAGGAGTTCATGAACGGGGGCTGACAGTAACTTGGCTCTGTGGACGGCAAGTGTGCTGCGTTTGTCTCATGAGATGATGAAGTAATGAACACGAAATACCCTGAATCATAACAACAAAATCATCGATGAGAGTTGATATTGACACAAGCAGTGACAGGCTAATACTCACTTGACAGAACTTAACTTGCATCGCCTCGGTACGCAGCAGCTGTAAATATCGACCATTACATACATACGCTCGAAGTACAAGTCCATCTTGGCGAGGGCCCCATCTTGCTCCCAGACAAATCTTGGCATTCTTATCGATACCCAGCCTGCCAGCTTCCATTCCTCTTATCGGCGATTTACCCTATGCCTGATTGGAGCCGCGTCGTGGTCCGTGCGCTCAACTTTTTTCTGCCGGCTCTGAATTGCGCCTGTCATTTTCAGGGTGCCAGATGAGATCCCATTCCAATCTTCCTCATCCCCAGTGAGCACGTCGCATCCTTCGTTGAGTGACTGTTTCATCCCCCAGACCAAGAGCCGCACAACAACCACCTACACACAAGATGATGTCCCTCAGGACCATCGCGCGCTCTGCGCCCCGGGCCCTGGCGCGCGCCTCGACCAGCTCGACCATCTCGCGCTGCCAGCGGACAAGCAGCAGCATTCTCCGCGCCCGCCCGACCTCCTTCCTGCGCACCCAGCAAATCTCGGCCTTCTCGACATCACCATTCCGGAGAGCTGCGGCGGGCGAGGTGGACGAGGAGCTGTCGGCCAAGCTGGCCAGCGAGATTGAGTTTGAGAACGACGTCAAGGAGAACGAGCCGCTGCCGGCCAGCATCAAGGACTTCCTCGAGAACAGCCCGTTCAAGGTGGAGGACATCGCGGGCAAGGAGGATGTTACGCTCACGCGTACCTTTGGTGACGAGAAGTAAGCCCATTCTCCGTCAGCGAGTATGTTCGTCCTCTTGCTAACCGCTTCAAGGATCACCGTTTCCTTCTCCATCGCCGACCTACACAACTATGAGCCAGACATGATGGAGGACCAGGCGATGGAGGACGAGCTGGACGACATCGAGAACGGCCGGGACGGACAGGAGCAGCGCGGCGCGGCGGACCTGGCGCAGGAGGCCAACGAGGATGGCGAGGTGGGCGCCGACGAGGCGGCTGTGCCGTGCCGGCTCAACATCGTCATCGAGAAGCCCGGCAAGGGCGCGCTCAACATCGAGGCGCTCGCCCAGGACGGCGCCATCGTGGTCGAGAATCTGTACTACTACGCCGACGCCAAGCTGGCGCACAGCGCCGACGCCAACGCCGTGCACGCCGCCCAGGACACGTACCCGGGCCCCCCGTTCGGCAGCCTCGACGAGGACCTGCAGATCTTGATGGAGCGCTACCTCGAGGAGCGCGGCATCACCCAGGCGCTGGCCCTGTTTGCGCCCGAGTACATGGACGTCAAGGAGCAGCGCGAGTACATGGCCTGGCTCAAGAACGTCAAGTCGTTCATCGATGCTTAAAAAAAGGCGTTGTTGCTGATGGGATGGATGGATGATCGGGGAGTCTGTCTGGATGAGCGCTGTGCGATATGACTGTATTTTACTTGCCACTCTACAAGATGCCGATGACTGTACAATAGACACAAACCACCTGTAGCGGATGCTCCCACGATAGTAATAACTTTGAAGGACGAAAAGCAATACGTATAAAGCAGTGGTGCTGGTTGGTCCTCCATGGTCCACTGCAGCCAAGCGTGGCTGCTTAGTCAATGGCTGGCCAGATCTTCAATGGTCTGATCTGATCCCTAGTTCAGCTGAGGCTTGCCCAATAATTCCATTTTCATCACAGCGTCGTGTTCCGATTTCATTCCTTCGTTTGTTTCACTCTTTCTGTGGTGCGATGTGGTCTGGTTAGGTGTATCGTCAGTAGGGTGCCGATTCACATCGGAGCTTGTAAGTGCAGATCCTGTGAACTGTGAAGAGAGGGCCGCCCCTCACCGAGCCGTGCAGCTGCATGTGCTTCACTCAGGTTCGCTCGCTGACAGGGGCAGTGGCACACAACACCAGCCTGTTGAGGAATTGATGAGATTCTCGCGGATACCGCCACTTAATGACGAAAAAGGGGTTGAATCATGACCGTGGACAAGACGGCCCAGTATGGGCGCAGGGAGGACGAGGTGGAGGGTCACCTCGTCGATGAGCTCGATGAGGAGGCCCAGCTGCTGGACGGTGAGGATATCGAGCAGTTTGAACTGGACGATACGTTCAGCCCGGTGTCGAGACAAGGCAATGCTGTGGGTGGCCAGCCGAAATCCAGATCGTTCTGGGCGCGACACCAAGCGCCAAGGTGGCTCGCCTTCCTGTACGGCCCCGATCCGCCGAAGGTTCACACCATCAACCCCCTATTCTCGTCGCTGCAGGAGCTTCCTATCAGGTGTCTCGAGAAGTCACTTCCACGCCGGTGGCAACGCATCGGTCTGCTGGGCCTATTCCTCGTCGCATGGGCTGTCTCGCTGGCTGCTCCCCTGATCCTGAGCAAGGGGACGGCCACGGATGCGTCGGGAACCGCCATCCGCCACATTGATTGCGTCGACACTCTCTGGCGCCGCAATAACGAATGCGGTCTCGACGGCGTTGATTGCCGCCCTTTTTCCAACACGTCATTTGCCTTCCGCTGCCCAGCCGACTGCGCCAGCGTTCGCGTCCTCAACCCACACCACGTTGGCCGCGAGGACGTCAACTTTCGTCCCCTGGTTATTGGTGGCGGCGCCGGAGGTCCCTACCGCGGCGACTCCTTTCTCTGCGGCGCCGCTATCCACGCGGGTGTTATTGGCGACAATAAGGGCGGCTGCGGCGTTGCGACGTTAGTTGGCGAGTACTACCAGTACTTCGCCTCGTCCGGCCACGGCATCGACTCGATCCCCTTCGACTCGTCCTTCCCGCTTTCATTTACCGTCAGGGCCGACCCGAGCATCCACTGCACCGCCCCCGACCCGCGCTGGACTGTCTCGCTTCCGCTCTCCCTCCTCTTCACCGTTCTTCTCTCGCTCACCACGACCTCCCCAACTCTCTTCTACTTCACCACCTTCAGCGCCATCTTCGCCCACGTCGCCCTCGTCTCCGACCCGCCCAACCTCTCCACCCCAACTACCACCACCCTCCTCCCGGCTCTCATCTCCCACCTAACCGAACGCCTCCTCCCCGCCCTCGCCTGCGCAGCCCTCATCTACCTCACCACCGCGCGCCACACCCTCCATCCCCTCCCGCCCACAACAACCATCACCAAAACCCTCCTCTGGCTCACCCCCTTCTGGATCGGCGCGCTCTCCAACCGCACCCTCGAGCCGCTCATCCCCATCGTCCGCCTCACCCCCTCCGACCTCAACCCCTCGAACACCCAACCAGGCGCCATCCTCGCGCTGGCCCTCCTCTCCGCCCTGATCGCCACCATCGCCTTCTTCCAGGCCCGCACCCTCCACCGCGAGGGCCGCCTGCCCCGCTACCTGGCGCTGTACACCGCCCTGGGCCTGCTGCTGGGCTTCCTCGCCGCCCTGCCGGGCCTGCACCTGCGCCTGCACCACTACGTCCTCGCGCTGCTGCTGCTGCCCGGCACGGCGGCGCAGACGCGCCTGTCGATGGTCTGCCAGGGCTTGCTGCTGGGGCTGTTCGTGAATGGGGTGGCGAGGTGGGGGTTTGCGGCTGTGCTGGAGACGGCGGACGCGTTGAGGGGTGGCGATGGTGGGTTTGGAGGCGCAGTGCTGCCGCAGGCTGTTGCGCCGCTGGTGCAGAGGCTAGGGGGTGCTGCTGGTGGGGGTGAGGAGGGGTGGAAGATATGGTTTAAGTGGCATGCGTTGGAAAGGGAAGTGGAGGATGTAGTAGTGCAGGGGCGGAGGGTAGAGGGGATCAGTGTGTTGGTGAATGATGTGGAGAGGTTCAGGGGGTGGTTTGCGGAGCGGCCGCTGGAGGAGCAGGTGTTTGGTTGGGTGAGGAGGGCGGGAGGAGTGGTGGCAGATGAGTACTTTCGGTTTGGGTTTGTGACGGAGGGTGGGAGGGCGTTGGATTACACTGAGGCGGGAACGTGGTTTGTGAATGGGAGCTGGAGTCAGGGGGCTGGGTATTACTGATTTTTGGGACTGTTGTACTTATGGCTGCTGGGAATGTCTGGGTCGTAATTACCTATCAACTCAAGCTTGAACGGGGATAGACTCGTGTGTGAATGTGAACGAAAGGGGTGGAGGCGCATGGGCGAACGATTGTGTGTTCAGAATGCCAAGTCAAGATTTCGAGGTTCCCGTGGCCTCCTTGTTCAGATGATTGACGCGTGAATGAAGCCAGTGACTGGACGAGCTTCTTGCTTCATCCCAGAAATGCTTGCCCTCACCTGGCCTCCTACCGCTCCAGCTGTGTCCTGCACCTCCCGATCTCCCTTTGCGCGTTGCTCCGTACCTAGGAGATTGTACGATTTCAGTGCAACTGCGGTGAGTTTGACCAGTCTTCTTCGCTTTTTAAGAATATATTCTCTGAGGTCTCCGCAACAAGTTCACTGAGTGATACCGCCTTGAGTTTGTCACATGCTCGTCTATGCAGCAGGTAAATATCGAAAAAAGACGCTGTTGTAATTTGTTATAGTTCCGTCAACCCCTTTTTACAAGTTTTTTACAGTCTAAGTCTATGCGTTCCGGTTCTCCCAAGTCCACATGTTGTTACAGTCTAATGTTCAACATCAACTCCCGATCTACCCCCAGGCCCGTCCACCCCTGCCACTGGCTCACCAGCTTCCGCGCAGCATGGAAGTAAAGCCGTCCATGCACCACACCATACGCCATCGACAGCTCCCGCAGGCTCCTCAACGCCCTCAAGAAGTCGACATCAGCGTATTTCCCCTCCGCCTGCGCTGCCGCCCCCTCTTGCCCCCGAAACCCCTGAAAGACCCCCTCCCACCCGCGATCCTCCCCCTCAGCCAGCTCCGGGGAGACTAGCAGCTTCCCATCAATCACCGGCCGCAGCTGCGTAACATACACCAGGAGCACGAGCAGCCACAACCCCCTCACCAGCAGGGCGCGGTGCTCCTCGCCGTCGGCCCAGCCGCTGTTGAGCACGACGCGCGCGCCGTTGACGCACGCCGGCAGCCGGCCCAGGTACAGATCGAACGCCGGGCGGCCGGGCTTGTGGGTGGCGGCGAGCAGCAGCGCCGACAGCGCGGCGAGCTGCTGCAGCGCCAGGGGCAGGTCGCGCGCGTCGAGGCAGCGCAGGTACTCGACGACGGCGGCTTTCGCTGTCACGTTGGCGAAGATGTGGCCTACGCCGTGGAATCCCGGCCCGGCCTTCATGACGCCGCTGAAGCGGCCGTCGAAGGCGACGCGGTGCAGGAGATCTTCTGGTGGCAGGCGGTCGCGGGGTGGGGGCGGGAAGGCGAGTTGCGGGTGGGTCAGCAACTCGCAGAGGGGCTCGGTCCAGTCGACAGCGGAGAGGGTGAGCGATTGCATGACGAGGATTGCGCTGCGGAGCTCGATGCCGTCGCTCAGAAGGGTGAGTGGCCGGCCGACGCCCGAGAAGAGGCCGTAGATCAGGGGTTTCTCTTGCAGAAATAAGTGGGAGATGGCGAGGGCTTTGGAGTTGCCGCCGAACCGCAGGTTCTCCATGCTGAAGTAAGTCATGAATGCGCGTTGGAACCTGTGAGAATTGTGAGCCGAGATGGCACCAGATAGAAGACACTTTGGGGTTTCCCGCACCTGACATCGCCGAGAAACCGTTCTTTCGTCTCATCGTCAGAGATACTCCTGGGGGAAGGCTCCCACGGCACAATGTTGCCCTTCATGGAGTCGCACGTTGCCTGGAGACACTCGGGCGTCCCATCTAGAAACAGTAGAGTGGTCAAGGCCTAGGAGTATCAGCCTTGAGGTATTACTAATCGGCGCTCATGAAGGCTTACAGCGGGTATCTCATTGTGGCTGCCGTCCGGCTGAAGCAGGGCGTGTTCAACATGTGTCTTGGCCAGGAGGCTATCGAAGGCTGCTCGTGATGCTTGACCCGCCATCGTACCGGTGGATTCTGTGCCTGCCTGGGTGCCCGGGAGTACATCGTTGTGGAGAGGCTTCCCAATGGCTTCAAAAGACTAGTGACCAAGCTATATATCAGGATGCGACGACGTTACAACGCCTTCGTGTTTCTGTATGGATACGAGAGCCCTCCAGCCAAGTCTGCTTCGCGTCCCCACTGGGCTCGATCTATGGCGCGATCCATCCTGATACTAGTCTACGCAGGCTGAATAGGGCTTGGACGCGTCCAGTCGACACCAGCGTCTTCTGCCGGTGGCAACGGCTGGAGCAAGGTCGTTGGTCCGTCGGTATCCATCCGTACCCGTGGGGTGTATACGCCAGGCCGGATACTGTCATTGGGAGTAGAGGAAATTGTCATGGAGGCGGAAGCTGGAGCGCGGGATATACCGACAGGGTAGGCGCGCGCGGAAGGGCCCGACTGGCGAGCCGAGAGAGCTGAGTGGCCGGCCGGGCAGATGGGAAAAGGGGAGGGGCCGGGAGCCGACGTTCAGGGCACGCCCGGGGACGGCTGCAAGAGGGGTTCCCGTCGTCATCGCCGCGCCCGGGGAACAACCTAGGATGTGAGTCAAATAATGTCGAGGGGAAGCCTAGGTAGGCATCTGAGATGCTACAACGGGCACTCCCGGTGGTTCGGATGGGATGGGAGCTGATGGCGGAGGACCAGGCAGGTGAGCATGCATCATGAGGGATGGGGGGAAGCGGATTGGTGTTTTGGAAAACGCCGTGGCTTGGAGCGATCGGTAATTACTGCGTACGAGCCCCGACCGACCGCAGAGAGACCCAAACGACATGAGTGGCATGCGATAAGCGGGCATTGAGTAGACGCCGAGATGGTGGAGGAGAGGCGTGGTCGTCGGAGACACCGCTGCGTCACGTCACCTGTGCAGTCCAGTCGGGCGTCGATGGGGGCGGCAGTCGCTCGGTCGGCTCGGGATGCTGCCCTGTTGCGCATCATGATTGTTTCCAGAAAACCCCATTCCGTTCTGCTGGGAAGGCGCGTAGTCAGCGTCGCATGCCGAGCCGGTGCCTGCACGTCAGCGATTTGACGGAAGGTCCGCAGCAGCGCTTTTCCAGCCCACTAAAAGCCGCTTGCACCCCAGACTTTTCCATCGCTGCGGGTCGTCCCTGCTTTCTGTCATCCTCTCTTTTCGCTGACAAAAGCTTCGAACCACAGCACAAACCCCGCCAACAACGCCAAAGCCAAGGATTGCCTTGCCCAGACGTCTCTATGGATCTTCCTTTTCCTGTGTAACAGCGATCGATACCTATGAATATGAATTTGGAATTGCCTTCACCTTGGCATTCGACAGCGCATGCACGATGCCCTGCGCTTCTCATTTGTCCGTTGTTCCCGAAGACTCGACGCAGGGCCCCAACAGACAGTGCTATTCTTAGGACAGAACCTCGCTGTTTCGCCCTCTTGTCTTCCCAAGCAGCAGCGTGCTTCCCAGGAGAGGGCGGCCCATGGTTTACGTTTCATCACCGCAACTCTCCCGCCTCTCTCCATTCACAGCGTTTGCCACTCAATCCTTCAGCCCCGAGGCTCCCGCGCGACGGTACAGCTGCGCTCTATGCGGGATGCTTGTCCGATGCGGATGCGGCAGACTCACTCTCCCTTCGGTGTGTGACGCGACCGATGGGGGCATCATCGGGTAGCCGCAGGTGGCTTGGCAGTGCTGGCTCCTGACAGCGTCAACTCGAGTGAGGTTGCGCGGCAGATGGCCCTCTCCCTCCCCCGCAATCCCGGCCGATCTTGTTTCACCAGCGGCCGGTTCAGCTGTGGCAGTCATACAGCTCAGGTTGTCCCAGGACGGTCGGGTGCTCCCGCCAACTTGACCCTGTCTGCCTGTACTGACCTGCCAGCATGTCCGTCTTGCTCTCGGTGGCTTGGTAGGACAACCTCGGTGAGACATGGTTGACCGGCCGCAGCACCAAGTTAACGTTGCCTTTGAGGAGTCCAGTGCTGACCCCTTAACCCCTTTTCTGAGCGCAACAACAACAAGTTAAGTTCAGCTCGCATCACAGATACTAACTGCTTTGGAGTGCAGCTATGTTCTGGAGACAAGGAGTTGTCCCGGAGCACCGGCAAGCGCAAAGGTCAGGACTGCTCGTCAGAGGAGCAGAGAGTTCGCTTACGAAATCGTGTGCCATTTCCCAGCGCTGAACATGTACTACCGTGACGTACTCTGTATTCCAGGTTGCCATCTGCACGTCGGACTTGAGTAATGCTCTGAGATGTAGCACCTATCGGGGAAAAGGTTGCGTTGAAGTTGTCAGACGCGGTGCAATGCGGGCAATGTCATGCTGTTACCGTCCAGTTCCCTTAATCTTGATGACAGAGAGACTGTCATGGGTGGCAACACACATAACTACCTCTCGTAGCCCCAGAATACACGTTATGCAGTTTCTCTTGGAAGTTATCCCGGCCCTGTGCCTCAAGTTGTCACGGACATTGATCAAATCCCACACAGAATTTGACTGTCATCGTCTGGCCTCTTTGGCTCCTTGAAGTCAGATGCGCGTACTTCATTATCTGTTCCTGGCGCTGGCCAGCTTGACAGGCCTCGCGGTCAGCGAGGATTTCGAAAAGACACCTCTGACCGGCGACAATCGGCCGGCCGACGTAGAGAATGAAGATCCGGCAAAACCACGTCTAGACGGTACGTGAAGGGCAGGAAACTGTCGAAAGGGAGATGTGACTAAGACAGAGCAGACAGTTACCCGCTGCCGGCACCCCGGTGCGACAGATGGGTGGGCGTTGAGAAGATCTTCATGGTTGGCGTTGTTGAAAAACACCCTGAAGGGTCTACAGGTGGGAATCCTTATGACAGCCTTCATCCCAGCCACCTGCTCAACCATGCTCAGCGGCCGAGACGGTCACCGAGTGCGTCTCAACGCTGACACGCTCCATCTGCGCGACGCCAACGACCAACCGCCCCTGTTACCCATGCGTTATGGGCACTCCACCATCGACGGACGACGTAGTCACGGTCACAATCGTGAGTTATTCCATAGTCCAGATCATGCCCCATCGCCGTAAACTTAGCTACCTTACCTAATCTCACCTCTCATGCAGACATCCTACTCAGCCGCCACGGACCTAACCATTACCATCACGGGCCAGCTCTGCAGCTCCTGCGCCACAACCACTTACGTCGGCACGGTCCCGGGCTACACCCCCGGCGGGCCGTGCCACGAGTGCAGCCCCTACAGCACCAGCTCCTCGGAGGCCCCCTGCACGGAGTCGGACCTCGACAGCACACTTTCGGCCCTGCCGGTGACCACGTCGTCAACGAGCGTGGCGGACTGCACCGAGACGGTGAGCACGACTGTTACCGGTCGTCTGAGCAGCACCACATCGTTGCCGGGCAACCCGGGCCTGCCGTCGTCTACGCTAGCGACCAGGACGCCGTATAAGCCGACGACGACGTCGTCGTCACTGCCTCCGGGGGTTACGGCGGCGGCAGCTCCGGGCGTGATGGCTGGTGGTGGGATTCGAGCGGTTGGGGTGGTGCTGGTGTGTGTGTTGCTGCTGGGAGTGTAATTGCGGTTGTGATTGCAGGCGGTAGTGGTCTTTCCAACCGTTGCCCTGAGCCCCTTATTTCATCTTATTGTCGATGCACCGTCTTGGGCCCAGTTCGCTTTGTAAGTCGTAATGACGGGTTCATGTTTACCTTCTCACTTTTGGACTGTTTCTTTTTCCTTAAAATGATGTTTAACAGACAATTGAGAGTCAGTGAATGGTTCCAAAACAGTTTTCACGGTTCCAGCTCCGATTTCGGGGCCGCCTGGGAAAGACCGGAGCCCGGATGCAACGCCGGATGCAGCTCGGCGGCTCCGGAGCGGACTGAGCGGTTTTTTTGTTCGACTCAGCAACCGGCCTAGCATCACAGAGCCGTAATTAGCCGGGACATTGGCACTGGGCGAGATATGGAGGAGAATGCAAGCGGTTCCCCGCCAGGAAAGGAGGTGCGAATGGTTCTGGGGTAGCACGACGCAGCTGTGACGTCGTCATTGGACTGTCATGGACACTCCTCCACCTGCCCAGACTCGCGATTACTGACACGGATCGCCTGCAGTTCGTGAGGGGTTCGCTCCGGAAGAAAGAGCGGCAGAAGCGGGGTGCGTGGGGGTTGCTGCCTCTGTGAACCGCGAGCAGCCGTGATGATCCTCGCTGAGGAAGGACCGCGCGGAGTATTAGTGTGTGTATAAGAGGAGCCCGCTGTCTGCGTCTCGATCACCTCCCTCTTCCCCTCTTCTCTTCTTCTCCTCCTCACTTCTCCATCCAAGCAACTGCTGTTTCGACAAGTCCAGCCAGTCACCACCAAGCCAAACAACTTTAAGTGTCGTGCGCACTGCACTCCTCCTTCACCTGCCCTGAGTAGTTCTAACCACAGACCAGACCGACGCAACCAGGTCTGGTACATGATGCCGCCCTGTTCTCAACCCGCAGAAGAAGAAGCCATGGGGGCCTTTCACTGGTGTCCAATCCCTCAATGATCAGTTGTATCATCCTTCAGGTAACTATCTGAATGCATGAGCCGGTGCCAATCTGGGCGCTGTCAGGGGTCTGCTTGTCCATCCATCTGCGACTCGCTCGTGGCGGATGTAAGTAAGACCCTGACAGCCCCGGAGCGGCTGAGATTATACGGCGGAAACTTGATCTGGATAATACCAGCGAAAGGATCATGCTTCTTCCTCTTTTTGTCATGCATGACGGCAAGACCCTAACATTCACAGATTAACCCAACCCAACCTACTTGACCAGTATCAAGCACCATGGCTCCCTCCGCAGTGTCGCCCGCTCAGCAGCATGCCCAGCTCGCCTTTGCCGGCAAGAAGGGTGCCATCGATGAGCGCGCCGAGAGCCTGACCAAGCCGGTGGCCGACTTGATGGGCAACTGGGAGAACTTCTCGTTCGCTCCGATCCGGGAGAGCACCGTCTCGCGCGCCATGACGCGCCGCTGTACGTCTGCCAGACACTCCAAACGCCCCCCTCCATCTTGGCCGGGCACCCGACTAACACATATCCCGCAGACTTCACCGACCTGGACCGCCACGCCGAGTCGGACATTGTGATCATCGGCGCCGGCTCGTGCGGCCTGTCGGCGGCGTACACGCTCGGCAAGCTGCGGCCGGACCTGCGCATCGCCATCGTCGAGGCGGGCGTGGCCCCCGGCGGCGGCGCGTGGCTGGGCGGGCAGCTGTTCAGCGCCATGGTGCTGCGCAAGCCGGCCGACGTGTTCCTGCGAGAGGTGGGCGTGCCGTTCGAGGACGAGGGCGACTACGTGGTGGTCAAGCACGCCGCGCTGTTCACGAGCACCGTGCTGTCCAAGGTGCTGGCCATGGACAACGTCAAGCTGTTCAACGCGACGGCCGTCGAGGATCTCATTACCCGGCCGCATGATGGCGAAGATGGCGCCGCCGCCGGGGTGCGCATCGCCGGTGTCGTGACCAACTGGACGCTGGTCAGCATGCACCACGACGACCAGAGCTGCATGGACCCCAACACCATCAACGCGCCCGTGGTGATCTCGACGACGGGCCACGACGGGCCGTTCGGTGCGTTCTCGGTCAAGCGCCTCGTCAGCATGAAGCAGCTCGAGCAGCTCGAGGGCATGCGCGGCCTGGACATGCGCCGCGCCGAGGACGCCATCGTCAAGAACACGCGCGAGATCGTGCCGGGCCTGATTGTCGGCGGCATGGAGCTGTCGGAGATCGACGGTGCGAACCGCATGGGTGAGTATTTCCTTGGACTTGAACAACTGGATGTCCCGGACTGACCGGCTGCAGGTCCCACGTTCGGCGCCATGGCCCTCAGCGGCGTCAAGGCGGCCGAGGAGGCCATCCGCGTGTTTGACCTCCGCAAGAAGCAGAACGATCTCTGAGGCAGACTTGCAAGACGGGATGACTGCACACGAATTCTGGTCTCTATATGATCGATGAACGGGTGTGCGGGGACTGACATGGACGCTCCTTGAACGTAGTCGAGTCTCAGAACACGCGGGAACTTGACCAACGTGTCATTCATTATCAGCTTAAACAACTGCTTTATAGTCTATCCAATTGCCACCTTTCATAACGATGTGACCTGAGGTTGAGTCCATCAGTCTTCCCTCTATCCAGGGAAAATCCACTTCTATCTCCTAGAATAGGTCCTGACGTCGACACCAACAACCCTCCCCTCACACCACAACCTCCTTCCCAACCGCCACCACCGCCCTCACCAACCCCTCGACCGTCCCCCTCAGCGTCTGCGCATTCACCACCACCCTGAAAAAACTCCCCTCCTTCCCCGGCGCGTAATCAACCATATACCCCCTCTCCACAACCAACCGCCGCACAATCTCCCTCGTCCAGCGCGTATTCTCCACCGCCTGCCCCGCCAGCTGGCCGCCGGGGGCGTAGTAGAAACACACCTGCAGACAGGGCGGCGGGTTGGACGAGACGAGCGCCAGATCCGGGTGTGCCGCGACCAGCTCGGCGAGGTGGGCGGCCACGGAGAAGGCGTGCTCGACTTGGGAGGCGAAGCCGGACGCGCCGTGGTAGATCCAGGAGAGGTACAGCTTGAGCGAGTCGGCGCGGCGGCCGCATTGCAGGGTTAAATCGGCGAGGTCCCATACTTCCTCGGTGGCTTCCGGTTGTTCTGGTGAGGTGGTTGAGTTGGAAAAGGTGGGATCTGAGGAGGTGGCTGGGGCAGCAGAGCCGTGGAAGAGATAGCCCGCGGGGAGGGTGTTGGCGCGGTGGAAGACGGCCATGTCCGGGCCCAGGAGAAAGGAGCAGGTTACCGGCACGTTCATCATCTTGTGCGGGTTGATGGTGAGCGAGTTGGCGAGGTGGGCGCCGGCCAGCTTGTGGCGGTGCAAGGGGGAGAAGACGGCTGGTCCGCCCCAGCTCGCGTCGATGTGCATCCATAAGCCGAACTCGGCGCATACGGCCGCGATGGCCTCAAACGGGTCGTACGAGCCGTGCACGGTGGTGCCCGCTGTGGCGTTGACGTACAGCGGCGTGTTGCCCTCGTCCTTGGCGCGCTGCACCAGGCTGCGCAGGGCCGGAACGTCCATGCGCCCTGCGTCGTCGACGGGGACGGTCCAGACGGAGGAGGAACCCAGGCCGCAGGTTACGGCGGCCTTTTCGACCGAGTAGTGACCGTGCTCGCTTGTAAAGAGAATGAAGGCGCCTGAGACGCAGCTGTTGCCGCGCAGCTTGCTCCCGGGGTACAGTGTGTTGCGCGCGATTACGATGGACGTCAGATTGGACGAGCTGCCGCCCTGGCACGTCACGCCGCCAGCGCGTGGGCCAGTGAAGCCGAACAGGCCGGCCAGCGTCTTGGCCGTGTGCTTCTCGATCACGGTAAGGGCGGGCGAGACTTGGTAGACGTGCACCTGGCGGACATCAGTGGTGAACTCTGTGAGATGCATGTGGGCGGCAGAGCTGCTTACATTGGAGTTCAGGACACCGAGCAGCAGCTCAGAGACGACGCCGACCTGACCCAGACGTGTGTTGTTAGAAATGGCAGATTCATGGCGATGGCAAGCTAAAAAGACGCACTGGGTTGGTGCTGGCGTACAGCTTGTCCAGAAAGCCCTGGTCCCACGTGTTGACGCTGTACTTGAGCACATCCCCAATAGCGTGGAGCAAACCATCCTCGCCGTGCCCTTCGTCCTGTGGCAGGTTCAACGACAACTCGCGGGCGAGGTCTTCTGGTTTCCGCGCGTCGACAAGGGCGTTCCGGATCACTCCGTCCTCGTTGGGGAGCAGCTCTCCAGCGGCTCGGGCCGGAACCGCCTCATCGGCCGCCCGGATGAAGGGGAGGATAAGTGCTTTCACGGCGTCGATGAGCTGTCCTTGAGCGTGAGCCCCGTGTCTGGTGACTCACTCGAAGCGGTGGTCATGGCACTTACATGTTCGACTTCGTCTGCCCTGTTCAGGGCCTTGCTCGTGTGGATCCCGTTCATCTTTGTTCAGGGGCACTGGGGCTGGCGTTGACGAGCAGGGTTGGGGTTGTAGTGAGAAACAAAGATTCTGGCTTTCGACGCCCGTGGAGTCAGTCAGAAGTTGATCTCAATTTTTTCCCATTCTCGGATCCGGTTCGGCCGGACAGGTCTGCGGACCCCCACGCCCTGCCTCGGCGTCCCATCGGCGCCGCTGCCGAGAGCGGGCGGGGCAGGAAATCACGCAGGATCGGACACCCCCGTGCTCGCATATCTGCCACAACCGACGCAGGTGCCTCCAATTCCTGCCCCAACAGCGCCAAATCGCCAGCAGAACCCTGTGGGCTTGGGTTGCCCATAGGTAGTTGCGTGCTGGTTGCTGTGTATGGTGAATTATGTAACAACAACCACCGGAGAATAAGCACGTGGGAGCGGCGGACCCGCCAGCTCCAGTGTCCGGTAGCGGATCCGATCCGATCTGGTTGTCCACAGATTGAGATGGGATTGTGGGGATGACCCTGCAAGCTTGCACATTCTTTCCCCTTTCCCGTTTTTGGTTCCAGGCTGCCTTCGAACGTCTGTCCGGTGATGTTCTTCTGCCTCTTCTGCACAGGAAAAGGACAGAAACCATCCCAACAAAGCAGAGAAATCCATGTCTCTGGAGACAACTTATTTTCCTATCCCGAGCCCGAATCGGGGCAGGACTTGCCGGTTGCGCCGCATTCGTCCGCGATGATGCCTACCCTTCCTCATCCGGTTGTCGGCGGCCCAGTTGCTCGAGTGCCTGCAGCAGCTTCCTGCTTCTCCGCATATGCGCTGGGTGGTTGAGGAAGTTATCCGACAAAGGCGCGTACTTCCCAGGCGAGGCATTTCTCCACGTCTCCAAAAGCCACAGGGCGGCTAGTTCCTTGTCCTTGAGCCAACCCTGAGGGACCCAGTCCGGCCACGGGCCGCCGAGTTCTCCTGGGCTCGCGAAGGAAGAGGCGCCCGGGGGAAATGGCCAGTGACGCACGATGGGCGACGGGGGTAGCTCGTCTCTATCCTCATCGTGCTTCGGATGTGGCCCGTACTCGCGGAATCGATAAAGCACGACCTGGTTGAAATCGATGATGACCACTCTACCGTCGTCCTGGACAATGACGTTCCGGGCTACCAAGTCTCGATGCAGCACTTCGGCGTCCCACCAGATTGTCAACTCCGCCTCGAAGATGTTCTGAAGCACGTGGAGACGGAATTCCTCGCTCGGCAGCAGGGACTGATGAACGACACCATTCTCCGTGGCTCCGAGGGTCTTGTCCAGGATGCTTTCGCCGGGCACGAGCTCGAGGAGGAGCATGCGCACCCAGCGCTGGCGCCCCTCATCGGTGTCGACCGCAAACGTCCAGGAGCCGAAGTACTCCGGAACAAGCTTGGCAGCCACGGTGGCGACAGTCTGCATAGTATTGTAGGCCCATGCTTCGATGGCGTAGTCGACGTCGGCGAGGAGCATGCAATCCCACCCGTCCTCGCGGTCCTCCAGTGGATACAGGACGCCGTCGTAGATCTTGGCCAGACACACTGCTGCTTTGTTGTCGTCGAAGTAGCCGGTCACCACATGCGCGCCACCGTGCGCGCTGCCGTCGTGATCTCCAAATCTTCTCCGCGATTTTGCGCCTGTGATGGTGAAGACGTGTTCCTGTTCGCTGGGTGGAAGCGTCTCCGTAGGTGGGTTCTCGAGCGCGAATGGTACGCGGTCGACTGCCAATCCGTCATGCCACACAGGGACCGGGGCACGAGGAGGTGGCCCGTAATACCCGCCGAATGGCAGCGGCGGGACATGCTCTCGGATGCGGAGCTCAGCGCCTGTGGCGTAGAGTGCCGAAACCTCGCATGCCATAGTTGAGCGGAGTAATACAACCAGAACTGAAGCGATTTGGGTGTCTGGTGTTTTGGGGACGCGCGCCAAATGCGTTTCGGTTGAGGAAGAAAGAAGGGCTGCGCATCGGTGCGCGCGTTGGCTTAGTGTACCGTAGGTGCCATTACTTGGCCCCACCTCCCTGTTTGAGGAGGCCCACAGCTCTGGGGAATGTGATGGTATGGCCGGGCCGTTGGGCGTTTTGCGTGACACCAACATGGCGAAAATAGAACAGCTTCTACACAGTAATCATCTGCTACCAGTTCAGAGTTGGTTCATGTGTTGGTGGAAACAGTGGGTTCGGTGTAAGACAGACACATGGACCGGTTTTTTTTTTTTTTTTTTGGTTATCCACTGTATTCCGTACCTCCAGTAGCTGTCTTCGCCCCTCCTCTTGGTTGGACATCGTGGGCACCAGGGCTTGGCTTGCAGTCCGGCCAACCTTTGTGCAGGTCGACGTTCACATTCTTCCCCCACCCCAGTGCCACCTTCCAGGCGTTGTTCAACATCCCACAGGTGTTGGTGGTCTTTTCCACATTAAAGTTCAAACCCTCATCGTCCTGCAAACAGCCAGATACCTTGGGTATTCCGTCGAATGGAACGGAACCCCCTTGTTGCCCCGCCCAGGCTGTTGGAACGGGTGTGTTGTGGCGGACATCAAGGCTGCAGCCCAGCCCGCCAACATGTGTTTCATGGAGGCTGCCGGGAGGGCAGCAGATTGTCATTCAGTGGTTGCTCGGTGGCCGTCTACCACCAACGTGCAGAGTCTGGCATGCGTCCATGGCCCCTGCCGCGCGCTTCTGTGCCGGTTTGCAACGCTAATCCGCACTTGCTGCCCCAGCCGCTGTCCGTGGAGATGGAGATGCTGGCTACCTCAAGCACGGCGCTTCCACGGCAGCAAACGCCCGTCACGGGCCATCCAACCGCCGAGTATCGTGTATATGAGGGGATAATCCGTCCACCGAAGCCACTTCAACCCATGCAAGCTCCTCTCCTTCCAGTCCAACCCGTTAAGCACGCTTTGCTACCGTATTCTCAAGCACAGCTCGTCAGGATCTACCTGGCCAATTCTTCTTCTCACCCACTGCAGAGCTCAGAACCTGGCCACACATTTCCCCATCTCCAGCTTCATCACATCCTCCTTGTCTGCCCAGAATGGCCGACCCCCACGCTGATAAGCCGGCAATGGAGAACGTGGTGCTGTACGAAGCATTCTTCCAGGCTTTGCCCGAACTCCCTGTCTCCAGTGGGTGGACCGAGAAGAGCGACACGCACTGGTCCAGCAGCAGCACCAAAGCCACGTACCCCCCCGTTTATTGGGTGGAAGAACCCGTCGAGACGTACATTGCAAAGGCCGAGAAGGAGATCAACAAACCGGCCATGAGGCGCTATCTGGATGGGCACGCCGACCCAGGTATGGACCCGCTGCTGCGCATGCGGGTCGAAGGTGATGTGGTCCGCTACGGCAACGAGCAGCTCGTCTGCCACGTCAACCACGCCCTGTTCGCAGGCGTTGGCAGCAGCATTCAGTCGTACGCTGAATATGAGTTTGATGGCTGCCGTCCGGATACGGCTTGGAGCACCGGCGACGGGACCGCCGTTCTCGCTCTTTTGGAGTGCAAGATCAAGGGCACGATCCGTCCCGAGGAGTTTGACTACGCCAAGCTCCAGGAAGGCGAAAACGCCGACGCCAAGATCAAAGACGCCAGAGATTACCCCAAGGAGACGCACTTTTCGGAAAACTCACTCAAAGTCATGTGCCAAGTCGCGAAGTACGCCCGGAACAAGACGTTCGACACCAACTACGTTGCTTTGTTCGACTCGAGTTACATGTTCCTGTGCATCTTTGACCCAGAGGACTGCCGCGTTGTCCGCGGCACCATGGTCCCCTGCGCCAATGCCAAGGACGTACGGAGAGCCCTGCTCGGCTGGCTTCTCGACGCATGGGAAAAGCAGCAAGCGGGCGAAAATGTCGCGGTGCCCCTCAACCCGAAGGACCCCGGGGGCTCGGAGCCGAAGTACAACTTACGGGGCAGCACTGTCGCATCTGCAAGCGCGAGCCCGGGCCTTCCCCCTGCCCACCGGGTGCCGGGGCCAGGTAACCTTGCGGCCGACCGCGCCGCCGAACAGCTGGCCGCCGCCACGCAGAGGCTGACGATTCGTGAAGCCCCGGCGCAACCGCAACCGGAGTCTAGACGGCGCCGCTGAGGGCGCCGGGGGGGAGCGGGAGCGGGAGCGGGGACGGGGGGTCCGGGGCCGAGGTGGTTGGTTACTTTAACTAGGTATTTTGGCTTAAGTCTTGCTTTAAATCTTGTGTATAGTATAAGCCAGTAGAGAGAATCCCATGCGCTTTTTCCTTTCTCTAGGTTCATTGTCACTTCACATTTTCTTCTTACACGTCAGCTCTTGATCTATTTTCTTCAAGTGCCGATGGTTTTGATTGGTCTTTCAGTCTTTCTTTCATTGCTAACTATCGTTCTTGTGAATCCAATTCTTCTTCTCGCTCGAATCTTTTTCTCGATCTGATTACTGTCTCTTTGCGCCCTCCTCTTCTTGTACCTAACTACCTCTTACAATCGCACTAATGTTGCATTCTCTTTCTCTCAACTCCCTTTTCGACCGTTCTGCGCTCAAGTAGCATGGGCCGATGAACCCGAATGCAGGGATTATCGGGATTTATGTTACATGCTGTAGTACAGCCACTATTTGCTGTGGTGCTTTTCAATTCGAAGCTGTTTCTGTTCTCGTCTACTTTGTGTAACGTACATTATCAGTGAGTCGTACATATCAGTGGGTCGTACAACCACCTCTACCCAACAACAACAACTATCAATTGCAATACAACAACACTAGGAACCTACAATAATAACATCAGAAACGGCTGAATCAGATGCTTCTGCAGCCTCCTGGCACGTACGGGCATTATGGCCAGGCTGGCCGCACATACCACAGGACTGAACCCTCGTACGGCCCCCCCCCTGCACCACCACTATCTGGCTGCATCTCTTGCGCTCCCTCCCCACCTACGGCCTTCTGGCCCAGTTGATCCTTTGCATCTTGTACTGCAAGTGATTCTCCAAGCTGTACGCGAGTTCTTTTAGCTCTCCGGCGCTTACTAAGTGCCTCGTTGACCTTGCGGAGCGAAGAGACCTCTGCGGTAAGAAGAGCCATCTGGTACATCACAGCCGTTGTACTCTTGGCTAGTTGGTCTACAGCAGCTAACATCGGGGTTAGGGAGCTATTCTGATGGTTGGCGATCCGAGTCTTGATAAGCGTTGACTGTGCGTTGGCTTCTTAGGGGTTGTGTGGCGTCTGGAAGACCTAAGGTTGTGGTGTGCCGGCCCGCGAGTTCAGGGGTGTTGGCGTACGAAGCTTGATATCCAGCTTGGATATCACCCTCTCTAGATCGTACGGTACAAGGCCGGCACCTATAAAGCCACCCTGGACGTTCTTCTCCGTCATCGAGGCGAAGAAGGCCTCGCGGAAGCCGTAGAGGAACTCGAGCTTGCTGACGTGGTTAATATGCATACGCATCAAGTCCTCAACCTGGCGACTATACGCCTTCTTCAACGGCCCGAAGCAGCCGACATCGAGTGGCTGGAGTAGGTGCAAGGAATATGGAGGTATGTAGAGCGTAATGATATTATTTTTCTAGCAATGGAGCTCGAATTCGGTTGAGTAGTGGCTCTCGTGGCCGTCGAGGATCAACAGCAGGTACGTGCCTTTTGCCCGGGGCGCCGTATAGTAGTCGAAGTGCTTGATCCAATCCAGGCCCACGGCATTGGTAGTCTAGCCATTGTCGGTGGTTGCAATGCGCCAATCGGCTAGGAGGTCGCACTCGGTATACCAGCTAGCGAGGTGGTACTGCGCGGCCAAGATGATGAATGGAGGGATGGCCCAGCCGAGTGCGTTGACGCCCTGGATTACGGTCGCCCATTCGCGGTTGCCAGGCTGGGCCAGCTTTGCCTTGCTATGGCTATTGGAGGTTGTAACCACTATACTTATAAAGATAATGCCTATTATGAACCCCGTCTTATCGAAGTTATAGATATCGTTATCCACAATACTGTACTTTGCTTTGACGTTCCGTATAAGGGTAAACTACTCGCCAATGACCTTTAGATCTTTGCACTTAGCCCTCTGGTAGTCGTACCGACGCGACCAACGTGTACGGAGGGCTGGCTAGCGTTTAACGCAGTTATATACCTAGAGCTAGCCGACAGGGGGCGCGTCGCGTACGCATAACGTATTTTATATGCGAGCGAGACATATAAGCGAGCGAGACAGCTAGGTATTTTTCTGCACGGGGAGGAGGAAGAAAGCACTTTAAAATTGTTAGTGTGCTCTAACAATTTTCAGGTACTTTCTTGGTCTGGCATCTGCAGAAAAATACCCAACTGTCTCGCTCGCTTATATGTCTCGCTCGCATATAAGATACGTTAGTAGTTGATTGGCCATATCTTCTACACTACGCAACCTCGGCGGGAAAGCTCGCGTATACAGCTCAATAACGTATTGAACAATAGCATTCTCTTCGGAATTGGTAAGCCGGCGCGAGCCAGGCGTAGTATCGCGTCGTGCCGGCCGGCCAGCGCGTCGATGGCGAAGGGTTGCCTCTGGGATGTTGTATAGTCTAGCTGCCTCCCGGATGCTGCGTTCTGTATTGTTTTGAATGGCTTCGAGGGCTAAAAGAAGCCTGGCTTCTTTTGAAGGGCTGCCCATTGCTTGTTGTGACAGGATTTGGTGGGAAAGGTAGAGGTGACGCGTCGGGGTGGAGCGTGCGTCGCTCGCTTATATGCGTCGCTCACTTATAAGATACGTTATGCATTGCTTTTTCCAGTCAGGGGAGTAGCCAGCCCGTTAGGTGTTCTCGTCGTGCAGGTTTCGGCCGCGGGAGCCTGGCTATAATGGATGAATCCTTGAAAACAGGGACTACCTATCAGACCCCGACACCCCACCAAGCACCTGACGTTCATCATCGTCCAAGCCGTAACAGTGCCTAGTGTTTATAATCTGCTAGAAAGCGTAGTTACCCGGCTCGCCGACATTAAAATAAAGCACCCAGACCCCGATGACCCTATTCACCCCCCTGTCCTGACCATGTGGCTCACCGAGCATCACGGACGCACCCGGTGCGCCGGCCTGGCCACGATCTCGCCGCGCGCCCGCCGGCTCTCGTACGCCTCCCACTCGTCCCACACCTCCTGCCGCAGTGCCTCGGACCGAGCCTCGAGCACGGCCCGCTCGGCGGCGCCCAGCGCGTCGAACCGCCGCACAAGCTCCTCCCCTTCATCCACCCCGGGCCCGAGCCCCCACGCGTCGTCCCGGAGCAGCACGCCCGGGTGCTGCTGCGTCCGCCGCTGGTCGGCGCACCACAGGCCGAACGGCTTGAACGCACCCGGGTTGACGTGCAGCGGCCACTTGGGCGCGCCGCTGGCGTCGACCGAGTCGCGCGTGAACGGCCACGCCCGCGGCCGCCGCGCCGTCGCGGGAGGTGGCGACGGCGGGCCCTCGACCGACAGCCGCATCGCCGCCCGCACGTCGACCTGCTCCTCCTCTCCCTCCGCCAGCCGCCGCTGCACCGCGTCCCACCTGTCCCACGCCTCGTGCCGCAGCGCCTCGGTCCGCGCCTCGTACGCGGTCCGCTCGGCTGTGCTGAGCGCCTTGTACCGCCGCGCGGCCTCGCCGAACGCGTCGGTGACTTGCCACACGTCCTGCAGCCGCCGGCCTAGGTGCGCCGCGCGCTGGTCGGCCTGGAACAGCGCAAAGGGCTGGAACTGGCTGGCGCTGACGTAGGCCGGCCACTGCCGCCGCCCGTCGGCCTGCAACGCGTCGCGCCCGGTGGGGATGGGGGGGCGGGCGGGTTTGTACGACTCGCGCTCCTGCCACTCGAGATATTCGTCGTGGCCGGGCGGGTGGAGGCGCTGCGAGGCGGGGAGCGGCCAGCCGCGCGCGCGGTCGGCGTCGGCTTGGTCCCAGAGTTGGGTGCGCAGGGCTTCGGATTGTGTGGTGTAGGCGGCTTGTTGGGCTGCGCTAAGGGCTTCCCAGCGGGGGAGGACTTCGTCTTGGACGTCTTCGAAGAACTCGTCTGCGAAGTCGGGTTCGGGCTTCATTTCGGCGTGGTAGAAGAGCCGGATCGGCTGGCCGAGCGTAGCGTCTACCTCCGTTGGCCAGGCCGGGTTGCTAGCGTCGTCGCGCGCGTCGCGGGTTGCAAGGCGTTTTCTAGGCCGGCCATCTCCACTACCACCCTCGTCCTCATCGTTGTCATTGTCCTGCGTAGATAGCGGACGGCGCCCCAAGACCATAGTCGGCAGATTGCCCGAGGGCGGCTCTAGAAGACCCATCTCGGCCCAGGCTAGCGACAACAAATAGCGAATATCCATGCCAGCGCGCTGCATCAGCAGGATCGACGCGGACCCATTGCCCGGGATGCCGAACCACATCAGCCCTGGCGGGCGCCCCGGCGGGCGCCCCGGCGGCGCCTCGTCTAGCTCGAACCGGCGCGTAAGGATGCGTAGCGCCTCGGGGCGTAGGCGCGAGGCGGCGTCGCCGGGCCCGCCGGTGCGCGCCAGCGCGTACAGCTGCTCGGGAGTCTCTGCGGCGCCGTCGGTGGCCGCGCGGATAGCCGCGTGTAGGGCGTCCGGGGGCGACCACCGCGCGACCTCGTAGCGCTCCTCGAGGGTAAGCGAGTCCGGGTGCGCGAGGGCTTTGCCGACGAGGTCGCTGCGGCTGAGGAGCAGGGCCCGCTCATCCGCGGTGAGCGCGTCGTTGTCCTTCTCGGCCTTGTCGTAGAGCTCCTTAAGGATCTCGTAGGCTGCGTCGGGCCCGCGGTGCTGCCGGTTGCGCTCTTCCATCGCGCGGTTCATCTGTTGCATCATCTTGTTTTCGGACCTACGGTATTTGCGCCAGCCTTCCTTGGTCGAGATATCCACATCGTTGTCCCATCCGTCGGACGAGCCGGCGCTCGAGTGCGCGTCGTCGTCGGCCATAGTAGCGGTGTTGCATTATCAATTACGGCGGTGAAGCTCAAGCGAGAGAAGATAATGACCTGGGGACATTGGGATGTGCCGTGTTGTGAGTTGGTTAGGTCGATGAACAAACGGCGAGGCAGAACCCTGGTCTTTGAAGAGATGAATTTGGGAAATCGCTGGTTGTTCGAGGAACTTTCAGAGCTGTTGGTTCCGACCTCGTAACTCCTGCAGCGGCCGTGTGTAAATGCAGGTGAAAGTGGGGGCGGGACGCATCCCCGGACCGCAGTGCAACACCAGTTCAACAGGCAATGCATGAAAGTGAAGATTTCTGGTTGAGGCCAAGGTGACAAAGACAATTCGATGCAATGCACTGGGTACGGATCGGTATTTGCCTATTTCTTGCCCGTGCTAAACACCTATCCACCCGCATACGCAAGCGCTTCCGGTCCACGATCAAGTCGACATGGTACACCGTCCGCGAGAAACGGGCTGCCAAGACGCTAAAGACCCAGACAAAGAGCACCCTCGTTATCTTGCTGCGAGCTCACGTCAATGGAATGCTCCTGGACGGAGAGTTTGGCTACCATCTTGGACGCTTGATGCGTGCAAATTCCTACAACGACGGTAGGTATGCCCGCCAGGCCTCGCAGTTACGTCGCTTACGCAGTTTTAGTTGCTACAGTGCGGAAGATCCGTGGGGAGTTCCAGGACATGCTGAGACTCAGGACGACCGTTCGTGCCGACCTCCAATCTCAAGACTGTGGACAGCCGGTCCGGAGGCCGGTAAGACGACAGAGTGAGATGGAACTGAACAGGCTCGCCCTGGAGCATGGCTGTAGGATAGTAATACAAGCAGGCACAATCCAACTATCACTAATTACTTGTTTCTTTCTGCTTCTCTTCTTTACGTGATTCTAGCTGGCGTCACCAAGCCGCTTACATTGTGTTTAGCCTAGGCAGCTGCAGAGCAGATGGTTCAAGTTTGCAGGCCTCAGCGTAAGTTATACATCAGATCAATCCCGCTCCTCAGCGAGCCGGGCATGATCGTCCTGGGCAGCCACAGCGGCATGAATGCGCCTAGAAACGGTCGAGGTTTAGCCGCTCGGTATGCTCGGCATCGGCCGGGTGTCCACGTCCCGCGATGGCCGGCTGCCCAGGTGACGAGCTGTGGGAGAACGTTGAACAAAGGGGCTGCCATCACCATCCTGTATAGCCGCGCGAGCCCATTCTTCACGACGGTCCCCGAGCCACATACTGTATGTGGCTCCGGCTCTCATTTCTATGCACCTTGGACTTACGCGAATTTAATAGACTGAACATAGCAGCTTTCGTTATACGTTAGCATTGATATGGGAATCAGACGCGAAAGCAAACTAGCAAAGGACTCATCTACGTAACATCATCCTCCTCCTCTTCGTCGATAATGGGGAGGTCTGACCTCGTCGTTGATTCGACCGGGAGGGGATCCGACTGCGTCGAGGGGCCTCCGTTTTCCCCGCCCCCCTGTACCAACATCGAAGTAAGTCGACTGTCCCAGAGCACAGCGTTTCGCTTCCTTGAATCCTCGGCAGTGCAAGGCGGCCTACGTCTCTTAGAGGCCGGCTCCTCAGACGCTTCTTCTCGAACTGTAAAAATACCGGGTTCCTCGCACGTGTGTTTTCCTAGTATTGGCTCGGCCTTTCGCGTCTGCATACCCCGGATAGGTGGTATAACTGGACGTAAAGCGCCGCGGGCGGCTCTGGGAAGATGGAGTCGAGTGGAAGCATCAGTGGCGTGGCTGGACTCAGCATCGGTGGCGCGGCTGGACTCTCGATCTGGTCTCGTCGTGGTGGGTCGTGGCCGGCATGGTGGCATCGGCACGGGCGTTAGGATATCATGGATGCCTTGAACTCTGTCATCCCAGTTGGGTGGTGCCATCATGGGTGGTTTCACCACGAAAACAGAACGGGCAGCTTCGCGACCGAAACTGGTGGCTGCGCTCGGCGATTTGTCTTTTGGGACGGCGAGGGTTCAGATTGAGGAGTCTGTGCATGCTGGACGGCCGCCTCGTGCGATGGCTTGGATGCTGACAAGCCTATCGGTTGAATACCGCTGCCATGGCACCCAGCGCCGCTGCGAAGCCCGGCGTAGGTTGTAGATGTTTAGCAACGACGTTTGAGACAGAGGCTGCCCCGCCCTGGCCCGCGGCTTTGCTGATGGTTGGTTGTCCTATGACGGATCGAGCTGCTTCGCGCCGTGGAATGCCCGCAGCGTCTTGTCGGGGTGTCTTCGCGGTCACGGAAGCCGCCGTCTTGTACCTCGCTTTTACAGCCTTTACAGCCGACTCGAAGTAACGGGATCTCAAGTTGATCTTGTTCCCTGTGGTACAAGGGGCAAACGGTGCCCTGTCGCCCTGCTCGTTCTCGGCATCCAGATACATTTCCTCATCGACATTATTATCCGCGCGCGTATCTAGCGACCCACGTTTTAGAATAACAGTATGCTTTCTAAAGAACGCTGTTGTTATATCGCATAAAACGAATTTGGGGTTGGGCTAACGACGCTACGTAGTAGCTAGCGTAGGAAGGAACCTGTTCGCTTGTAAGTACTAGAATATCTATATAAAAGGCCTGCTACCTCTCTAGTCCGGTATTTCCTGCTACAGGGAGGAGGAGAGCCGGGTCCTGGTATACGAGGGCTAGGACAGGGCAGCCTGGATCTTAGACGTTCGAAACCCGAGTTCGGAGGCTAGCTATAGGGTATATGCAACGCACTATGTATTTACGTCGGCCCTGAAACTTTCTTGTAGCCGGTCCTTACAGGGCGGGAGGTCGTCCTGGAGCTACGGGAAGAGCCGCAAGCAAGCTAAACAGAGCTGTGCGAATGCGAGAGACAGCGATGCTGGCCCCTCAATCTCAGCTATCTCGCTATCATTGACCTTCACTTGCATAACCTCTGAGGCCGTCCAAGTGCTAGAGAGCACTTCGAAGACGGTTAGACTCCTCTTTCTACTACTCTTTGTAACGGGCTGAGCCCGGTGTTGGTCTTGGCGACCCTCGACCGACCCCTGACGCCACCTCTGATGCCATCTCGGCTCGCTACCCCTAACAACAGCGCTGGGCCCACCACGCGACCCACATCCCCATCTGGTCAGACGAAGATCTTGTCGTGGGAATAATCCTTTGGTCTCTTTCTTCTTTTCTCCTCAAGATTAGTGTACTCGTAGAGTCGTCACCAGCTAGTTGCAATACACTGCCTGGGACTGTTACAAGCTCCGCTGAGATATATGCGCAGCTTATCTAACCAGCTCTAGCGGACCTTCTCGAGAACCGTATCTTTATTATTAGCTTGCTTAGAGGGACGGCTAGTCTTTAGAGCATCGCGGCCCGGGGAGGACCCCAACGACAAGTTGCAAGGCGCGAAGAAGAAGACCAAGCAAACACATTTTCCGGAGAACACCATGAGGCTCATGTGCCAGGTTTCCAAATACGCGCGTAACTGGAAGTTCCACACCAACTACGTCGCCTTATTTGACTCAGACTATCTCTTCTTGTGCGTCTTTGAGAGGACTGTCACGTTGTCAAGGGCACACTGGTGCCCTGTCAAGGCACCGCCGGCAAGGACGCTCGCAGGGCGTTGCTCGGCTGGCTGATTGAGGCCTGGGAGGAGGAGGAAGTGGGGCAAAACGAAGCCGCGCCCCCTAACTCGAGCGATCCCGGCCAGTCCCAAAAGTATAACCTGCGGCAGAGCGGCGCGGCGGACCGCGCCCCACGCCAGGCTCCGGGTGGTCTCGATCCTGTCCAGGAGGCCGAAGAAGCACAAACGGCAGCCGCTGCCGGACAAGAACCCGCCGAAAAGCAGCCCGGGCCGGAGCAGCTCGTCGCGGCCACTCAGAGGCTCGCGATCCAAGACACGGGGGCAAAAGTGCCCCGAGGCGGCGCTCAGGAAGCCAGGCGGCGTCGGTGAGAAATCGCTCAGTTGTTGGTCATTTGTGCTCTTTGATCTTCTTCCCCTCTCGCTGTCCTTCTATTCCCCTCTTCTGCTTGTTTGCTATTTTCCGTTGTTGTTTTTTTTTCCATTGTGTCTGCTTCAAGCTTGTTTCCACTTGGCAATGATTCTGTGGTGTTCTGCGCCCAAGTGTGGCAGAAATAGTTCATTCGTTGTCCGGAACTTTAGGTAACTAGCTTAGCTATCCGTCGCTCTATCCACCGTCTGAAAATGTAATACAACAGGATACTTTTGTGCCGCGGAATTGGAATGCGCATGGTGAGTGCCTCGGTATCAGAACGGCCAAGGTATGGACGCGACTATGCTCTAGGAGGGTGCTACAGTCTACGTAACCAGGTACACTAGGTACCCAGGTACCTAACTAAAGTTGATTAGCTGGATGGGTGGTTGGCTGGTCCTCCTCCCCGCCTCTCTTTCTTCTTCGTATTTCCACATTTTCTTATTGTGCTTTCTTCCTCCTCTTTCTGTTCTCGTGCTATCCAGGACCTACTTTAGGTCTTTTTCGTAGCAACCCTTCCCCATTTCTACCAGACAAGTCTCATGCTCCGTCTTGACGGTTTTCACTGGCAGACTGGCACCTGGCACCTGAGTGGTTGAAATGAGCGCCCGAATCACCATGAGGGACGCTACCAGGATTGCGATCCTCCGCCGCCAACTGCGCGCGTCACCACGCTGCAGGCGACATTCGCCTAACACGAGCTGGAAAGCGAGCAATGCGACTAGCGAGGAGCTAGTGAACAGCGTCGCGGCCTGGCGGAGCCGTGTCTGTGGTGGACACCATCTCTTATATTTCAAAGCTCACGCAGCCCTGCGGGCTCCTCCTTCGCATCATGCACGCCCCTATGCGTGTCGTTCTCGGCCGAAGTAATCACCATGGCCACAGAATCCGGGTACCCCAGATTGCCGCCGCACATTGTGGTGTTTGGGCCCAATGCCAACTGCACGCTCGACATCTGCCCGGTGGAGTATTCCGTGTACGGCTACCGGCCCTCGCTCGCGACCAACACCACCATCATCGCCTTGTATGCACTCTCAGCGCTCATCCACGTTTATCTCGGCATCCGCTGGAAACAATGGTGGTTCATGGCCTGCATGCTTCTCGCCGCCCTGAGCGCCATTATCGGCTACATCGGGCGGGTGCTGATGTACTATAACCCCTTCAGCTTTGGCGCCTTCATGCTGCAGATCAGTCAGTTTTCCACTATTAATGCGCTCGGTCATAACCTCGACTTACAAGTCTAACAGTCTGCGTCACCACGGTCCCGGTCTACTACTGCGCCGCCATCTACATCACCCTCGCGCTTGCGTGCGTTTTGCCCTGTTCAACTTCAACTACCTTTACCCACTTGCGCCGTTGTAAGGAGGATTCTAACGCTCCACCAGAATCAATCATTTCTCCCCCGGCCTCTCGCGCTTCAACCCGCGCCTCTTCTACTACATCTTCATCCCCTGCGACATTTTTTCGCTCGTCATCCAGGCCGTCGGCGGCGCCCTGTCCACTGTCAGTTCTGGCGCCAGCCAGACCGGCGTCGACCTGGCCCTCGTCGGGCTCAGCTTCCAGGTCTTCACCATCCTCCTGTTCTGCGGCTTTTTCGCCGACTATCTGGTGCGCTATTTCCGGTCCAGCCGTCGAGCCGGCGTGGACGGCACCGCGAGTGCTCATGATTGGGCGACCGGCGGTGATGTGGCTTCTGCAACCCGCTTGAAGCTGTTCTTCGGCTTCGTGGTACTGGCAATCTTGCTCACCCTGACGCGCTGCTCGTACCGTCTGGCGGAGTTGCATCAAGGGTACACCAGTGGCGGGTTGATCCGGGAGCAGTGGCTGTTTGTGGGGTTTGAGGGGGTGTAAGTCTGCATGCTTTCTCATTTCCCTCTGGTGAACCATACTGACCTGCTCCGGTACGCATAGGATGGTTATCGTCTCTGTGTATTGCCTCATGGTTGGACATCCAGGCTTTATCTTTAAGCCAGGACAGCTAGGGCCTGGAGACCGGACTGCGGGTGACGATCAGCAAGAACTGCAGCAGTACCCAACTGCTAAGTGACCAAGGGCCGCATTGGTCGTTCTCACTCCCAGGTGGGAGCGGGCCGCGAGGCCGTTCTCGGCGTCGCGTTGAGTGTTCGTTGCACTCGGTAGGAGCAAAGCAGTGCGGTCAACTAGACGGAAAGTCAACCAGCAGGAAGTTCAACCGGAAGAAGAATAATCAGAACGAAAATTGACCAAAGGTGAAATCAATTAGAAGAACGGTCAAAAAGCGATCAACTTGAAGAAGGAGGAAGCTAGATGGGGAATGGTTGCTGGATTCTGTACTGCACTGCCTGAGTGACGCCTAGCTCTACTTGCCTCGAGGGGTTCGCCCGGTCAAGCTCATCATGCCTGGGGTTGGACACCGGCATCGTTCGCGTCCCGCTTCCACAACTTGCCCGCCGCCTCGGCCGGCAACCGCCTCTTCTAAGCTTGCCACCTTAGCAAGCTGCTCCTCGTCCGAGACGCGCCCTGTCGGAGCAGCACCCTTGCACGAGGCAGGCGCACTACCATCCTCGTCGAGAGAGTGCCGCACAAAGTGCCACATCTTGGGGTTGCAATCAATACCAGGCGATGTCCTTCTGCACCGCGGGCGACGCGGGCCGGAAGCCAGCAATCACCTCCGCACTGCGCACCGCCTCCTACACCCCTAACCAACCCCTTTCCGCCATCGCCCACCACCACCGGCGTGGACCGACAGCCACCACCTCCTCCACAACCCGCCAATGAGCTATATATCTCCCATCCTTTCCCCATCCCACCTCACCCGCGGAAGCCACAACCTGCCGGCTCAAATTCACCTCCCCTCCGCCGCCCACACTCTCTTCTCCAACCCAAAATCAATCTCCCCCTCCCCTCTCCCACCACCTCCGACCACAGCATTTTGCGCGGCAATCACCTTCGCCCATCTCAACTCGTCACCACCAAGTGGGTTGTGGTGAGGGGGGGGGGAGGGGGGGGGAGGGGGGAAGGGCGTCGGACGTTGGGTTGGTGTTGTAGCGGTTCTCGGCTCGGCCGCGGCAGAGGCCGGTCCTCGGACGGCATGATGTCGTCCGTTCAGGTACATGTACACAAAGCTTCGGGCTACACCGCACCAGTTCACACTTGTTGGTTCCGAGCACAGTTGACTTCCGATAGCTTCTAGGCCTCTTCCGAACCATTTGGTCTCGTCTTATGACGCTGAACAAGCCACGACCACCGCCAGTTCCGTCTCCTGTTTCATGTCCTCGTCCGTAAAACCTCGCTATCCCCCCACTCCGCCCCTAGTTTCTGCCTCTGCCAACACAACAAAGCACATGGAGGCCTTGCGAGTTGGGCTTCTGAGGCTAGTGTTCTGTCGATACCGACGTCGATGTAGCTGGACGAGGGTGTCACTGCCGGGATATGTCTGCTGCACAGTACATGGCAGCGGTTACACAACGTGACCGTCCCCTAGAATCAGCTTGCATGAACCAGCCGATCAGTCACGGTCCGATCCGGGGTTGCTGCAAGGGATGAGCTCAGCCGCAACTCGATTCCCCTCATCAACCTCCCGGGTCGGCAAGCGGAGAACGTCCCGCACATCAAACTCGATGTCAGAATCCTCTCACACCGAGTGGGTTCTCAACAGTCTTACGGAATACCTATGTGGAGAATGCGGGACTCAGGATGCACCAGACAGGGGTACGGAATGCACTAGATATACTGGCTACCTAATAAGGTATGCAGTTGGTCCTTTTGGATTTCAAATTGGGTACACGAGACTGAGGCCGAGTAACCTGTGTCCCCAACGCCAAATCTTGCTCTGAACATTGTGGTGGTGGCCCGTTTTGACCTACCTCCACTGAAGTTCATACCACGGGCACACATTCAACCTACCTATTTTGCCAACTATTACCTACCCACCCTTGAAGACATGTCCGCGTCGCTGCACCCGCTAGCTGCCTCTTCTGCTGCGCCCACGCAGAACAGCCGAGCCGAGGCATCCAAGGTTGTGCGGTCGTCGGTGAGCGAGCCCCCTAGATGGAATCTGGCCTTCGTTATCCGCAAGGTTAACAGAACATCTAGGCGATCCGCGACGGCTTCCATCTGACCACATGGATTGCCTTCGGTGCACTGGTGCAGGGCGTGGCCTCCCTCGTCCTGCCCGCCCGCCACGCCCTGCTGCCGGCCGTCTTCCTGCTGCTGCATCGGCTGGTGCGCACCGTTATGATGGCAAAGGGCATGATCGGGGACACGCAGATGGACGGCGTCGTGACCGGAAAGTTCACGGCCCAGATCCCGGGCAAGGACGGGCGTCCGCCAACTGGGCCTGCCGATCACGACGTCGTCGTCATCATCCTCGCCGCGCGGTCGAACCAGTGAGCACACTGCCGATGCCTTGGTGCAACACTCTTGACCCGTGGGCCCTGCTGACCGTGTCACCGCCGTACGCAGCCCGCTGGGACTCTTTGCCCCAGGCTACAAAGAAATAGGGATTAACATGAAGGCAATGCTCACGGAATTATATCAAGATGGCGAGCAATATGGCTGTAAGGCTCCTTCCACGAGTGGTCTTTGTACTCAGGTCCTAGGCCGTCTCTAAACCGAGCACTGGCAGTTCTCGGCTCGTCGTCCTGGACGGCCTCCAACGAGCGCTACTGCAACAACCAAACTGCGACGATCTGCTACTTTCGATCCCTCGAAGGCTTGCACGCCTTTTCTCACGGCCCAATTCACCGCAAGGGATGGTATGTAACTCAGTGCATGCTACGGCGACATGAAATCCGGCGGCTAACGCCTCGTCCAGGGAATGGTTAAATAGCATCACGAGAACGCATCCGCATTTGAGCTTCATGCATGAAGTCTACCACGCGCCGAAGGGACACTGGGAGAACATTTACGTCAACAACCATCTGACCGGGCTAGGTATGCATCTCAAGCCGCCTCGGTGTCCTTCACGTTGCATTGCGGACACTGACACTCTGTCCCCACTAGCCAACACTACTGCAAGAATGACGCTGGACGGCCAGTCCATTCGGCCCCTATTCGACGCACGTCGCGGAGGCATGCGGACACAGCAGGGTCGTCTGGGGCGCTCGGATGGGGCTGACAACGAGAAGTATGGCAAGCAGCCCTACTGAGAATCTCTGCCACCTCGGAGGTTGAATATAGAAACACTGGGCGCTTCTGGTATGGCTAGACTAGATAAGGATATACCAACTAAGGTGCGTGCACAAAGGCACCTGTACGCAACATGTTTCAAGATAAAGGCGACAAATCCATCGTTTGGAAGAACTAGGACAATGACCTATCGTATGAATTGTACCGTAGCCCCTCCCTGCCTTGGCCATTCCAGCTTGCAAAATACAAATTCTGTACCGCCACTCTCCGAGACGGCTTTATGTTGAGCGCCCTCGACATTTCCTCATCATCTCTGAAACCCCAAAGGCGGCTGGGCATGTTGACAGAAATCACGCAATTCTAAATGTCAAAGGAGAACGCTCGCCCTGGTCTTGTGCTCGTTCTCTCTGGTAACCTGACCACAAAATCGGATGAGGACACCCAATGTCGGGGTGTCAGAGCCGTCTTCAGGCGGGGTGCAGACGGTTCAACCCTCGACAGCGGACTTCAATCCGGCTGTGAGTCCAAATGTTCCTTGTCCAGACGCACAAGCGAGATGTCATTGAAGCCGACCTGGAGACTGTGTATCGAGCCTGGATTAGCACAGCGCCAACGTTGTGGAGGACTCCTCTGAGCCAGTGTGATCTCGGCACCGCAAGGTAGTTTCTCGAAAAACGGGGCGAGTGATGCGCTTGGCGGGCTCAAGATTGGAGACCAACCAACCCATGGCGGCAGCCGCCTCTGGATCAGATCACGTTGCGAACGGCTGCCGGCAAAACATAATTGTGTCGCCGCAGACGACGTGTAGACTGTTATGGTTCAACGTTGAGTTTGGATCGATTTGGGCCCATCAAACTGCGAATGCATTCCATTGATGAGGTCCGGGAGGGAACCTGAAGGAAGTGTGTGGTTGTAGGTAAAAGTCCAATCCGGGGTGCCTCAACGGACAGCGCTACATATGTAACGACTGGGACAGATATAACACATGGGCGATGCAAACGACAAGACACGTTGAGCAATCGGAGGCAGGGCGACGGGCACGAGGCCTACAAACGTCACTGTAGCGGTAGCGATGACTGAAGAGGACCTCAAAAGCCTGTAGCTCCAGGCTTGATAAGTGAACTAGCAATGCCGATGTTGACTCCAAGGAAGGGTGGACTGCACCGCTTGCTCTACTAGGCTGTAGTTGATGATGAAGCACCTCCGATAGCACTGCCAGGTTCGCCAGGTTGGAGATGGGGGTCAGTCGCACGCTACCCTAACCCTCATAAACAGCTGCGACTTGGCCCACTGGCAGCAACGGCTTGGTTCGTGATCGGGCTGGGTTCTGAAGTACTAAGTATTGTTAGCCAGGCAATGCAAAGTGCAGTCTGCGGGCGACTCATTCGTTTGTGCGCAAAATACAGATATGTATATCAAGAAGAGAGTTGACGAGGGAGGGAATGGCGAATTTTGCTCATCTCCGTTGCTCTCGCTGCAATTTCGGTGTTGCCGAACCCTTCGAGTTAACCCCGGCGTTACGGTGTATAAGGTTCGGCCGCTGGTTGGCCCATGAGGATTCACTGCATCAATTTTCCAACGACTTGCTTGGGACGTGACGGGCTTTGCTTTCTGCAGCAGTCACCAACCACCATCCATTCCTTGCGACCCGACATTCGTCGGCACCGCGACGCTGCCGCGCGTGTGACACTCGTTCTCCGACGCCACTCCTTCACATTTCCTTCTTTCCAGCCTTCCTGCGCTCTGCCAGGTTCTAGGTCCCACTGCAGATTTGCAGATTGTTTGCCCGTGTGACGTCGCGTGTCTGCCCCACCAACCAACCTGCGCGCAAAGCTGCACATTGCTTGCGACGCGGCGGCGTCAAACACGCCCCTTCGCCCTCCCCTGCGGCTCGCGCGCTTGCAGCTGAGCGCCTGAAGTTGGGCATCACCCGAAAGGGTCAAAGACCGGCAGCTTATCTCTTGGCCGCCCCCATACAATCCGAATCGCATTGATTTGCGCACTTCTACAGTACGTCCCGCAAACTCCGTACAGCGGGAGATCGACACCGAGATCATCGCGACAGCCCGCACCTCCCCCGCGGTGCCCCAACGTCTGCATGCCCGGTCGCACAGCCAGAAGAGGAAGAAACACAAAATGAAACCCGCCCACACCCCCTCGGCGTCCGACGCCTCGCAGCCGCCGGTGCCCATCTCCATCACCATCTGCGGCGACGGTGGCTGCGGCAAGTCCTCCATCACCCTGCGCCTGGTGCGCAGCGCCTGGACGAGCGAGTACGACCCGACCATCGAGGACAGCTACAGCGTGACGCGCCGCGTCGACGGCGTCGTCTACCACCTCAGCCTGACCGACACGGCGGGACAAGAAGAATACCGCGGCATGTGGGCGACTTCCAACCTCGGCGCCGACGCCTTCCTGCTCGTCTACGACCTGACCTCGCGCGACTCGCTCGACGCGCTCGACTACTTCAACGAACTCATCGACATGGAAGCCGAAACACGCCTCGACAACGCCGCCCGCGCCCGCCGCGCGGGGCTGCCCGTCTCGCCCACCTCCCTCTCCGACGCCCACTACAGCAGCCACCGCGGCCTCGGCGGCGGCGGCTCCGGTGCCAAGACCATCCCACCGATCAAGATCGTCGCAGGCAACAAGTGCGACCTGTCGGAGCGGCGGCAGGTGCCCGCGGCGGCGGGGCTGGAGTGGGCACGCCGGCGCGGGTGCGGGTTCATGGAGACGAGCGCCCGGCTCGAGGTCAACATCGAGGAGACGTTTGCGCTGATCGTGCGGCGCGTCGTCGAGGCGCGCCAGCTGGCGGCGGGCGGATCCGGCGACGTGGCGGCGGCGAACAGCCGCGGCATGACCAAGCCGCTGACGCCGCTGCCGCCGGCGGACGAGGATGAGAAGCGTGCGGGTGGTGAGGAGGGCGGGAGGGGGATGGGCACGCGCGGGCCGAATATCAAGGGGGATCGCGTCGGGAGGGGGAACGGTGGGTTCTGGAGGAAGTTGCGTTGCTGGTGATGGATGTGTGGGTCTGCATGCTGAGTTGAAAAGGTGGCAAGGATTGGCGGTTTGCGCGCTCTCGTTGGCAGGGAGTTGGGAGGGTTCCTGTGCAGTTTTCGCTTTGGGGGCGAGTTGAGATACCACGGTTGGCTGTTTCTGGGTTGTGAATGGTTGTACATGTACCTTCCGCCTTTGTTGGAGTTGTTCCGGGTCAGTATGCGTACGAATACCTCGGGGGCGTTCGCTGGAGTTTCAACAGAGGTCGTTGGCCTCCCTTGGTGGCTTGCTTTGGAACGATACACTGAGGACTCGGTGTACACAATTGTGTGATTTGCTGGTAATCAAGGTCGTATGAGACTATGGATCCAGAGACTTGAGATTTTGAACAGGAAAAGAATGGGGTTGATAGTCTGTAAATGGCTTTATCGTCCGTAATACAAACGGTCTAGAAGGTACAAAGAATTGACCGAGCGACCGCAAACCAACAGCATCCTGCAAGTCGTACGTCCCCGGCCTTAAGCCTCAGTGTAGAATAGAAATCCATCGTTCCAGCCAAGGGCACTCATCCGTGAAGGCAAATCGAGCACCCATCGCCCCGAGGCCCAAGTAATTACCGCCGCGCCTCTCTCATCATGTATCCGTCCGCTAACGCCCAACCGGTGCCCCTTAGATCCATGCCCATGTCCATATCCTGTATACCCAAACCCGTTGAAGCCCAGTCCATTACTCCCTTGGAAAAACCGACACAGCCCGTCACCAACCGCTCACTCACTTCCCTCCCTTCTCCACCCACTCCCTCCACCGCTTAAACTCGCCATACTCCAGACTCTCCTTCCGCCCCTGATACCGCACCACCTTCAGCTCCACCTCATCCCACCTCTCCCTCCTGCCCACCCACCCGGCCTTGCGCATCAGGCTGACCAGCGTCTCCTCCTTGGTCCAGCCCTGCTCGGGCGCCACGTCGGGCAGGTAGGTGGCGCCGTAGCGCTTGCCGTGGTGGTAGAACGAGATGCGCAGGCCGTGCGTGCCGATCTCCCAGTCGAGCGGCCCGCCGGCGGCGTCCTCGAAGTCGGTCAGCAGCGTGACGGCCACCTCGAGCGACGGCAGCTCGCGCGCCGCCACCGGCGGGAACCGCGTGTCCTGCAGCGCGGAGATCAGCGCGTAGGAGGAGAGGCCCTCGTCCAGGTCCTGCGCTTCGAACGTGCCGATGCAGCCCCGCAGGGAGTAGCCCCCGCCACCGCGCGAGGAGAGGATGTTCCAGGTGACGAAGAGCGGGGATTCGGTGATGGGATCGTCGGAGGCGGAGGATACCGACGTGGCGGGTGTGGCGGCGCCGCCTAGCGAGAGGGTGCTGTTGGAGGCGGAGGAGCTGGTACTACTAGAGGAAGAAGAGGCGGTTTCGGCAACGCGGCGGAGGGCGGGGAGGCGTTTGGTGAGTTTCCCGGCGTCGTCGGCTTCGGCTTCGGCTTCGGCTTCGGCTTCGGCTTCGGCGGACCGGACGTACTCGGCCCACGATTTGAACACTTCGGCCAGGCTCATGGGCTTGCGGTTCTCGAGGTGGGCGGCCAAAGCCTCGAAGCAGTAGAGGCAGTGCTCGACGGTGGCCATGGTAACGGGAGTTGGCTTAGCCGAGTCGCTCGTGGGCTGGAATTGCGAGAGGATGATATGGTGAGAGGGAGCGTGGAAGGTGGACCTCTGAACAGCAGAGGTGCGTGGTGACGAGCGAGCGACGAAACGCAAGCCAGCCCCGATGAGCGTTATTGCGAAGGAGGGAAACTGAGATGAAGTCGGGGTGAAGTCGGGAGGGGCAGGAGGGGAAGCCTAAGTGGGGCAGGCTGGAAAGGGTGAGCACGATTCTGGCATCTCATGAGCCCGATTTGATCGCAAATCCCGAGGCTGCAGGCTGCCAGGTCAGCCGTCAAGGTGCTGTGGTGGGTGGAGCGGGGGCAGCCCGACAAGGCCGCGCTCCGATAAGGCGGACGCCCCGCCAGGTCAGCCCCACTTCGCTGTGAGCGGGGAAGGGACAGAGATGGACGCGTCTGGCCGCAAGCTGCCAAGCTTCTGTGCTTCCTGACGGGTTCCACCATCCCACCACTGCGTTTGTCAGAACAACGCAATCTAATCAGCCTGGCACTTCGGCTTGTGCTGTCGGATTCAGCCACCTATCACGTTTGGGATTGGTGATGTCAACCAAGGCAGCAGCTCTGAGAGCGCAAGTGTTTCCCGCCTGCACTCTACTAGTAATTCTGCAAAGACATGCATGTCTACTTGGACACGTAGTCATGCCGGCTTCTTCCTTGCCCAGCGGGCTCATAACAGGCCTCGTAGGTTGCCAATCATTAGGTTGTCAGAGAGGGTGGTCAGACACAAAAGTTACTGCGAACAGTCTCATCTCAAGCTGGTACATGGCCCGACTGGCGAGATTGGCGGGCAGGAGCCAGCCTGGGTGGCCAGAGTACTACTCACTCGACCGGTCGAGGACCACATTGAGACTTTTCTTCCGCATTTTGATCTCGTCCAGTCCGTCAATTTCCAGCCAGTCTATCTGGACGGTCTGTTTGGCCCTTGATGACTGGGCGTTCGAGATGTGCCCACGTAGTACGCGGTGTCAAGCAACAGCGGTTTCCCGCCAGCTGCTGCCACCCGCTTACCGAACCGACCGGGTTCCCGTAATGCGGCTTGGCGCTCAAACTCAATCTTCGTTTCAGCTTGGCATTTCGGAGCATTTCGAGAACAACACACAGGGATCCGCTCTGCTGGGCACAGATGCACAGATTGGCCGTTCTGGCCGCCGGGATCCTGCGACACGGAAGAAAGGGCTGCCCGCCGAGCTCTCCGACGTCCAGCGGCCGGAGTTGCGCCTTCCGAACGCCTCCGCCCGCAGCAGGCGCGGCTCTGGGCAATGCGACGCGCACTTGCCGGTTTCACCCCCCTGCCCCAGAAAAGCTTCGCTTCTGGCGTCGCCCCACGCAGTGGGCCTCTCTCCAGGAGTCCAGACCTTCTCCCCCCATGGTTACATTAAGCTCGGTGACATGGACCGACAAGGTCCACGAAGCTTAACGACCGCCGCGTTGCATCGAACGCTACCACCACAGGGCCGTATCAGCTGTCTGCACTGGGCTCGGTGGACACTGGTCGAGTCCTGGAATTCCAACTAGCGTTCCTCAAACGCTTGCATGGACACCCCATCCCGTGTTAGCGAACTGCAGCAGCCTTCCTTTCGTGGCTGATTCCTCCAGGAAACCTGGGGTCGGAAACACGGCGGGCCTGGATGCTTGTTCCATGGTCTCAACAACCGCTCGGCTGGTCATCATTGGCGGCTGAACCGTCTCAAATCTGGGCAGCGATCATCTCATCTCCCCTGGGTAGGTACGCGTTGGCTGAAACGCTTGTTGTCCATCAGGCATGGCGGATCCTGATCGCCAAGTTGCCGCTCTGGAGCCAAGCATACAAATAACGAATGTCTCCTGGTCTTGGCTCGTCCGGGCGTTCCCTTTACTCTGTCTCATTGCCACTCGCTTCCGGTCACACTCACTCACTCTCTCTCTCTGTGTGTATCACTCCCGTTCACTTCTGTGCAGCCTGCTGGTTCTTGCTCGTCGCCGGTCGACACGTTCCATTTTTTTTCTTCGAACCTTGCTTCTTCAGAGACACTATACCCTTAACCAGCCAACATGAAGTTCACCATCGCCACCATCCTTGCCCTCGCCGCCACGGCGTTTGCCTATCCCGCGGTGGAGCATAATGGTAGGATCCTCCCGCAGTGTGAGGAACCATGAATCGGTTTGCTGATACCCTTTCTGCAGCTCCCGTCAGGCGTCAGGCCAACATCGTGGGCAACATCGACGTCAGCATCCCCGCCATGGCAGATGCGTCTGGAAACGTCATCCCCTTCGACTCGACAAAGGTGTACAAGGACGCGACTACCAAGGGTCTTTAGGCGGTCGGCGATATACGCCTACATCTAACGGCGACGCGGCATCAAGCTCTGGGAACGACAGCAAGGAGTCGGCTCACAGCAATGACCGGCAGCAAGTCCACTCGGTACAACACTCTCGACGGCCTTAACGGCTGGGGCTAGACGATGCATTTATGTTCATACTGGCGGCTCAACTACGGTATATAATTATACGAAGACGGAGGATCCGCGGTTTCCATCAGCCCTGCACTGCATTGTGCTTTGGAAGGATGAAGGGTCTCTGATGAGGGAAGGGCGGGGTTTCTGACTGAAATATACACTTTTGCCCGTGGCGTGGCCTTTTACGTCAACACACTCCGTCTTGTTCTGGGTCCAGGTTTCTTTTCCTGAGTCCGTTCATTCGAAGGCCACCAGCAGTGACAGATGGGGAGTGACAGGGGCTTAGGTACAACCCTAACCCACTGTGTACCTAATCAGCTAATGTCCCGTACCACTTGCGCCCCGGAGTTGCGTCAACGGTTCGCTGCCTTGCGCAACCAATCAACCTTGTGTGGCTTTTCTTGATGGGACTCGTGAGCATCCTCCTCGATCCTCAAGTCATTTGTCGCACTGGGACTTTTGACATTGATCCGTGTTCCATTCTTCGGCCGACAACTGCCCCCCTCCAACTACGGATACCTTTCTCGCTACCTACCTACCTATTAATCAAGCCGCCAGACCGGGGCTGACGGAGCTGGGGTCGCTCATTCAGCTCACTTCAGTGGACCCCGCCAACATGCAGCTTGTCCGCAATCCCTCGACAAAAGAGGCATGGGCCGCCCGCCAACACGCGCTTGTCGGCCGCTGCTGGCACCGCCATCGTGGGGGCTGAAGGCTGAAGCCATTTGAGGACAAATCCTCTCTTGAATTGCTGGACCGCGGCCACCCGACGCCGTGGAATTATTTCTTCCTTCTCGGCGGCTTCACCCTTTCCCACGATCCTCTCGGTTGTAAGCATCCGCGTCGTGCAGCGTCGCCGAGGGTCCCGACGGATCGCGCCGTGTCTTCGACCATGTCGCAGCCCGACCTCGACCAGGTGCTCTACACGCGTGCACGATGGCGCAAGGCCGTGCTCATCCCGCTGTGGACCGTCCAGCTCGCGGTGCTGCTGGGCCTGATGGGCATATTTGCCTATCGCCTTGCCGAGACGCTGGAGCACTACGAGGAGAACGACAAGAGGGGCGCGGTGCCAATAGTCGAACTTGTGTAGGGGCATCCTTTTCCTCGCCTGTGTTGCTGGCATCTTTCGGACAACGCCTGGCTGACTGAGCTCACAGCTGGGAGGCCACCAACGTCGGTTTCAACCTCATCGCGCTGATCCTCAACATCTTTGAGATTGCGCGCAAGGCCACCGAGCGGCTGACGCCCTTCACCATGGTCTGCACCCACGTCGGCAAGCTGGCCCTCGCGCTGGCGGTGCTCGCCCTCGACATCCTGGCCTTCGTGCAGCACATGGACGGCGAGTATTCGACCATCGGTCTGGCGCTGGACTGCGGGCTCCTGTGCGTGCTTCCCCCATTTCTCACCTGCCCCCATCCAGCTCTCTAACGACCCTACCTCCCGATAGCGCCGCGACCCTCGCCGCATTCATCTACTCCCTGGTCACCTACCGCCGGCTGCTCAAATACGAAGAGTACCACCTCACCAGCAACGCCAAATCCAACGGCGCCTACGTCCTCCCCGGCGGCGATTCCGTCGAGTTGGGCTACAACCACAAAGCCCCCGCCACCATCAACCCAACCGAGTACCCCCGCTACTCCGACTCCGCCTCCTACCCAACCCACACTACCGGCACCACCAGCAACGACCAAGTTCAGAACCAGCCCCTCCACCAGCAAGTCCACCGCGCGATGGGCCACGAGTTCGGCTGGGACACGGCCCCGACCACCACCACCGCCGCCGCCGCCGCCAACCCTAGCAGCAGCAGCAGTGACCACGTGCATCCTGCCGAGCGGTCCGGCAGCGTGGTCGTGGCGAGCGGGACGGTGGCGCACCACGGCGCGCTGCTGCCCCCGGGCGAGCTGCACCGGCAGCAGAGCTGGGTCACGGAGCGCGGGGTGATTGCCGAGATGGGTGGGGATGGGGAGGATGAGGAGGAGGAGGATGATGAGGAAGAAATGGAGGAGGGGAGGGTGATGGGGCGGGTGGGTGGTGGTGGTAATCATGGGGAGGATGGGGAGGGCCTTCTGCGCGGGGCGAGATAGTGTAATGTTGTAATGGATCTTAGACGAGTTGATGATGTTGGAATTGGGCAAATGGAAGGCGTTGGGAGTTAGCCACGGCACGCCGCCGAGGGTATATTTGAACATACATGCAACCGCCCAACACAACATCTCAGGCACAACATCTCCCACACACCACCACCCACCCCCAACCCCCCTTCATTACCTAGCCTTCCACCTCACCCTCCCCACCCACGCCGCGAACCGCCTCACCTCTTCCGCCTGCACCAATCTCTCCACGGTGTAATACTCCCGCGCCAGCTCCTCATGGCCCCGAAAGCGATGCACAAACCGGTGGCACGCGCCGCACAGCCAGGCGACGTTCTGCAGCTCGTCCGCGCGGTGCCAGCCGCGCTTGACCGCCTTGTCGTGCACCATGCGCGGGATCAGGTGGTGGTAGGTCAGGTTGATCCAGTCGCGGCCGCAGATCTCGCAGGCCGTTGTCTGGCTGCGCGTGGAGCTGGGTGGGGGTGGCGGGGTGGTGGTTGTGGTGATGTAGGCAGAGATGACTGGGGCGAGGAGTTCCGGGGTTGTGGGGAGGTTTTGGTTGGAGGGGGTGGTTGTTGTTGTTGTTGTTGTTGTTGTTGAGGTGGGGGAAGGGGTGGGGGTGGTGATGCCGTAGGCGGAGAGGGAGTCGGCGATGGAAGGGTCAAGGGTTTGGAGCAGAGTGGTCGTGCGCTCGGCGGAGAGGGGCAAAGGGGTGTATTGCGCTTGGAGGGACGGGTCGTCGGTCCAGTGGTGGTAGGTGAGGGATTGCAGGTCTGGTGGGAGGGCGAGGAAGGTGGCGGCAGCGATGTAAGCGGTGAATTCGGCCAGGTCGTCGGCTGAGATTTCTGCGTCGTCGCTGTCTATTTGGGTGGGGATGGTGCGTTCAGGGGCGGCTTTCTTCGAGCGCCGTTTGGACTTGGGCGTGGGTTTGGATAAGGGGGCCGCGATGAGCTCGATCAGGAAGGACGAGAGGATATCACGGAATTGGTCGTAGTTGGCGGCGCATTCCTCGGGGATTTCGTCGTCTGCCATAGCTCGAAAAATGAATTGGGCACATCAACTTGTTGATGATGTGTTACAGAGAGTGCTGTGTGGTGAACTGTTGGCGAGTCCAGACAGCTGATGATGTCAGGACTTATAAGTTATATGCAAGCCCAGACAGACAGCCCCCTGGATCCCGGGTCGGTTCCGCGCCGTCAGCCGCAGCGCCGAACTCCTGCACCGGCCCCCGCTCGATACCTTGATTGGGCCCGGCGAACAGAAGCGGAGGGAAGGACATTCATTCATCCATTGACTCACCGGCCAACACCATCCTCAGGACAACCCAGTCAGCCATGGACAACAACGAGCCCGACCCCGACCGCAAGGTCATTGCATTCGACCTGTACGGCACGCTGCTCTCGACCGACTCCATCGTCGCCGCGCTCGCTGCCAGGGTCGGCTACGATGCCGCGCCGGGGCTCGCCAAGCTCTGGCGGCGGTACCAGCTCGAGTACACCTGGCGCATCAACAGCATGGGTGGGTAGTGCCCTTTCCACGCGCTTCTGCCCCGTTCGCCGGTTGACAGACCACCTACCCTCGTGTACTCACCAAAAGGGTGGGGGCGCCCAAATACATGCTAGGCCAATACCGCTCCTTCAGCGCCATCACGCGCGCCTCACTGCAGCACGCCGCCGCGGAGCTGGGCCTGAAGGCTCTACCGACAAGCGACGTCGACGACGTCATGGCGGCGTACGACTCGTTGCACGTGTTCCCCGACGTGCCTCGCGCGCTGCAGACGCTCGAAGACACGGCGGTGGCGGACCTCTACGTCTTCTCGAATGGCACCCGCGCCATGCTGGCCGCGTCGGTGCAGAACTCGCCCGATCTGAAGCCGCACGGGGCTGTGTTCAAGGGGCTGGTGAGCGTGGATGAGGTGCAGGTGTTCAAGCCTGACCGCAAGGCATATGAACATCTGGTCGGGCAGGTTGGAAAGCAAGGGCGGCCCCGGGAGGTGTGGCTGGTGAGCGCGAACCCGTTTGATGTGGTCGGCGCGGTGGCGGCTGGGCTGCGGGCGGTCTGGGTGAATAGGGACGGCAAGGGGTGGATTGACAAGTTGGGGGATGTTGTTGGCGATTTGAGGCCGACGATAATCGCTTCGGGCGTCGACGAGGCAGTGGCCGAGATCATTCGGACTTCGTCTTGAGTTTGGAGGGTCGGGCATGGCCGCGTTTCCGTCGGCATCGAGGTAATGATGACGATCTCAACCATTGCATTCCTGATCCCTCATTCGCTTCTGACCAAGTCATCTTACACAATAATGTCCTGCCTGGCCTAGTTACTTGGTGGCTCGTTGTTGCCAATGTCAGATTGTCGAGGTCTGTGATGAAGAGGGCCAAGCTCAGCCAAGTTCAGGCCAAGCACGCCAAGCTCGAGCAAAGCGAGGTGGGGTTAGGGTCAAAGCCTTTCGCGATAAGATAAACTTTTGCTCTCCCATAACTTTTTCCTCCCACTTGGCCCAGCTTTGTCAACGGTAACGTAACCACCCCGCTGAAACTTGCTTGCTCAGAGACCTCGACAGAGCACCACCATGGGTAAAAACAGAAAGTCCAAGCGGCAATTGGTCCGCGACGAGAAGCGGGCCAAGAAACGCGAACGAGAGGTCGCCGACGACGAGGAGCGTTCCACCAAGCGCCAACGACACGACCACGGCGACAACGATGACCAGCCCAATGGCTTTCACAACTTGGACCCGGCCGCCGACTTCATCCCCTTTGACGATGACGGCGAGACATCACACGGCGGCCCACCCAGCAGCCGCGGGCCCCGCGGCGGCAACTTTGAGCGCGAGTTCTTCGGCATGCTGGCCGACCAGGAACAGGAATACTTCCGCCACGCCGACGAGCTGCTTGAGTTGAACGACTTCCCCTCGCCCGAGGACCGCCACCTCTTCCTGCAGAGCGTCTACCGCGAGGCCCGCGGCAAGGAGCTCAAGCTCGCCAGCAGCCAGTCGTGCTCGCGCCTGATGGAGCGCCTGATCCTGCTGTCGAGTGCCCGCCAGAAGAAGAGCCTGTTTGCCGCCTTTGCGGGGCACTTCATGACCCTCGTCACCCACCGCTTTGCGAGCCACTGCTGCGAGAAGCTGTTCTTGATGAGCGCGCCGGTTGTGACACAAGAGCTGAGTGGCGAGGCGGAGGAGGAGGACGTCGAGATAGCTGAGGCGGATAGGACCGAGGAGAGCGCGGAGGTCGCCGAGGCTATGAAGACGCCTATGGAGGACTTGCTACTGTTGACGCTCGATGAGTTCGAGGAACACCTCTCGTTTTTACTGTCGGATCGGTACGGGTCACATGCGCTAAGAGTGTTGCTCGTGGTGCTGTCCGGGCGGCCACTGAGCCAAGCCGGGACCAAGTCGCTGCTGCAGGGCAAGAACAAGGAGCACATCACGGTGGAAGGCGCCTCGGCTGCCTCAAATGGGCTTAACGGGCAGACGCGGGCTGTTCCCTCGTCGTTTTCCACGGCGATACAAAAGATCATTGCCGACTCGACGGCCAATTTGGATGGGACGGCGCTGCGCGTACTGGCCAAGCATCCCACCGGCAACCCCACGCTGCAGCTGTTGCTGGACTTGGAGCTCTCGCTGGCGGCGAAGACTAAGAAGAGTGCACCGCCAAAGAAGGACGATAGTAGCAAGGCCGCCGAAGAGCAAAGCTCTGCAGTGACCCTTCTCGACCGCCTCGTCCCAGACGCCCCAGCCTCGTTTGCCGATGAGAAGTCGCAGGCGTGCGAGTTTGTCAACAGCATGCTCTACGATCCCATCGGGTCGCGTCTTCTCGAAACCCTGATTGCCCACTGCCCGGGGAAAATCTTCAAAGGGCTTCAGGCGAACATCTTCGGCCCGCGCATCCAAAGCCTGCTCCGCAATGACATTGCCTCGTACCCGGCCATCAAGGTGCTCAACCGGCTAAGCAAAGAGGATCTAGCCGATGCCGTGGAGAAGTCACTTCCTGAGATCGCGTCCTTCCTCGAGAAGGGGCGCCTCAACGTCATCAAGACCCTCTTCGAGCGCTGTCACGTCCGCGGCGCCACAGCCGAGATCAGCTCCCTCCTCCGGGCGCTCACGACAGCCTGCGGCGGGGACTGGAAGCACCTGCTCCCCAAGCTCTGCCCGCTCGACGAGCTCCCAAGCCCAACAGAAGAAAAACAGAAATTCCAACCACCCGACGCGAAGAACAAAACCGCCCTCCTCTCGCACGGCTCCCAGCTCGCCACCACTCTCCTCACCATCCCCGGCCAACCCGCCAAAGCAATCCAGCAATCGCTACTTTCCCTGCCCCCCGCCCACCTCCTCCGCCTGGCCACCACCTCCGCCGCGACCGCGGCAATCCTCACGCAGGCGCTCGCCACCCCGCCGCAGCTCCCGCACTTCCATAAACTGCTCGTCGCCGCCCTGCTGCCGGGCGTGTACGAACTCGCGACGTCGCAGCACGCCAGCGCGTTTGTCAACAGCATCATCGAAGCGCCGTCGCGCGCGAGCGGATCCGAGGGGGGTGAGGGGGTTGCTGGGGGAGTAGTGGTGGTGCCGTTTCATCTGAAGGAGAATGTCATGGCGCAGCTGGAGCGCCGCGAGGCGGACCTGCGCGCCACCTGGCTCGGGAGGAACGTGTGGCGGACGTGGAGGGGCGATCTGTGGTGTCATCGGCGGCATGACTGGGTGAGGTGGGCGAAGGAGACGGATGGGGAGGGGTTGAGGGTTGCCGGGATGCCGGTGCTGAAGGAGGGGAGGGACGTGGGGTTGGGAAAAGGGAAGGGGAAGGTTGGGGGAGGGAGGAAGGTGGATGGTGGGGATGTGAAGGTGGGTCAGGGGGACGTGAAAGAGGAAAAGCGAGGAAATGAAGCGGAAGAGGAGGAGGAGGATGGGGAGGGTGAGCGCAGGACAGAGGTTAAGGTCAAGAAAGAGAAGAAGAAGCGGAAGGGTGAGGGTGAGGGTGAGGGTGGCGCTGAAGGAAAGGTCAAGGAAAAGAAAAAGAAGGATAAGGGGAAGAGGAAGGAGGCGGTAGAAGCAGCCGCCTAGCTGCTCCGGATGTACGGCAATCAATGATAGGCATGATACCCTGAAGGAGAATTTGAAAGCGAACAAAGTCAAAGCAGATTCCAGGTCGGCACCCCGCATACGCGGCACCCAGTCCGCCGCTTAGCCCTTCTCCATCCGGCTGCAGCCCAGTGCAGCCGGTCCTTGCCTGGCGTGATCTCGGATGGTGTGTCAGTTTTCCCGGTTGTGAGAAACCGGCTTGGTTCATGCGGCGAGCCTTTCTTGTTCTTTCCTGGCGGTGATAGTGGAGGCCTTCCGCGAGCTTGCTACGAGTTGACTTTTGAGCGGCTCAAAGCCGGCTTAGTGCCCAGTGGTTTGCGGCGGCTTGAAAAGAGCAGTTGGACAATCTCTCCTTTGGCGGATGGCATGCTGTCAGGTCCCGAGGAGTGAGCGGGTGGCTGCCATTGAACGCCTTGAAGCAGCAGGTGGCTATCACCATGGGATATACCTAGGATATGACGAGCTCTCCCAAGCCAACCAACAGCTCAACTTATTGATACAACTTTCGATCTCGCTGCATGTCTTGGAAGGCTGAACGATAGAAACTCTGGTGATGATTTAATACCCCTGTCGCCGTCGTCCATTCAGCCGAGCCAGCCCACTTACACTCCAGCAGCCCCCGAATCATCTCCGTGATTCAACCGGGACCTGCCAGACACCACGGCCTCATCCTGGCTCTTTGGTTGACCTACGAAATCATGCCACGGTCAGGTTACGATGTGACGGGGTTTGATCAGCTTTCTGTGGGCCAACAAGACGGAGCTGAGCCCGGGAGTAGAATGATTGACGAGAGGAAAGCCGGCGGGAGTGGGGGTGGAAGCTCTATGAGGCAGGGTAGAGGGCAGGCGGGAAGCAGGGGCAAGGGGAAGTATGGAAAGAGCAAGCAAGGAGGAGGCGAGAAGTAAACGGTGAGTTTGTCGTCCCTTCCCCCTTTTCTTCCTGGTTATGTCGGTTTCCTTCCTCAAGATAATCTCCCTCCGGTTCCTGGGTTGCCTCATAACCGGCTATTGTCTTGTGTTCATCAATGCCATGTGCCTTGGTTCCAAATGAGATACCGAGAGATGTTGCTAACAAATCCGTGTGGGCTTGATTCGTCAGGGATCAGAAACGGGAACAATGAGGTGACTTGCAGATGGGTCTGCGGAGGACGCTGAGCTGTTCAGAAAACTCTCCACGTGTGTGAAGGGAATGGTAACAGGACGAAAGTCGAGGCTCTTTGGACTCGGAATACAGAAAACGGCTATCTCGTGGCGACACACTGCCGGCCACTTGGCCCCCTGGAAAGATTTATATCAGCTAATGCGACTTAAGCAACAACTAGGGGGCTTAGGGGTTATGCCAGAAGGTCAGGAGGGTCTTGGCACAGGTTGCCACAGCAGCAGACAGCGGCGGGTTGTCGTGACGTCTAAGGGTGCGGCGATGATTCATTGGCAGTTCAAACTGCTGAGCTTGTCCATGGTGGTGATATCATAATCTGTGGTGGTGATCTGCCGCCAAGCCTTCGAACACGCAACTTAAGCTTTGCACACCCCATCAACAGCCAGACAATGCCCATCTGCCAATTCTTTTAGAACTCGCACAATGCGTCGAAGCCATTCTCTGTCGTTATTTTACATGATCTAACGCCTCGCTATTTGCTCTCAAAGCCGAGAAATAAGCGCACACTGCCTCACCATGTCCCTCGCCCCTGTTTTACCCTCCCCCTTTTCTGACCCCCATCCCATATCCCCAACTTGCACATAAACCTATCACACCTTGACCCCCACAGCAGGCGGCCCCTCCCCATCCAAATCCACCCAATCCGCCCACGGCTCATTCGGCGGCAGCGACGGCGGCGATGCCACATTCCCAACAACAGTACCCACAAAATCCCCCCCCGCCGCAACGGCCGACGCCACAGCCGCCAGCCCGCCCATGACCGGATCCACATCCAGCGCGGAGATATCACCACCACCACTACTGCCATCCACCCCCGTCGGTTCTGCCATGGCAGTGTTCGGGTCTTCAGCGGCGGGGGCCATGTCGTCAAACGAGAACTGGAACGCCTCCAGCGCCGAGGGCAGCGACAGGCTGCGCATGTGCCACCCGCCTCCTCCTCCTCCGCACCCGCCTGCGCCCGTGTTGGTGGGCTCGCCGCTGCGGTACCAGGAGGAGGGAGAAATGGCGTCGCCGGTGGGGAAGATGTGGTCTTGTAGCGGATGTGGAGGGGGTTGTTGTTGTTGTTGTTGTTGTTGCTGTGGTTGTTGTTGTTGCATGAGCGGGATTGACGCTGTTCGTTCGGCGGCGTGTTCGTATAGGAAACCCGGGTGGAGAATGTGTGTGTTGCTGCTCTCTGCCGGGGGTGGTGGCGGCAGGTCGAGGTAACTGCCTTCCAGCATGCCGAGGGGGAGACTGTGGCGGGGGTTCATCGCGGCGGTGGGATCTGGTGTTGGGGCAATGGGCGGGTTGGATGTGGCGCTGGCCGGGCGGACTGCGGGCGAGCCTTCTAGCGCGAGCGGCGACATGGAGCGGGACTTGGGCATGTTGCTGCTATTGTGGCTAGCAAAACTGTCCTCGCGGGCGGGCGGGAGCGGGTAGGAAACGGGCGGAGTGAGCAGCGGCGAAGCGGTTGCGGCGCCGGGCGGGGCCTGGTAGCGCGGCATGAAGGCCGTCTGGACCTGCAGCGGGTGAGACGGGAAGCTGGGCGGCTGGGGTGGGCGCTGCGGCGGTGTCCATCGCGAGGAGAGCTGCACGTGGGGGAAGTGTTTGGCGAAGAGGGCGTCGACCTCGGCGTAGCGGTCAACGCTGCTGCTCGCGGCAGGGAAGGTGTGGGAGCAGCTGCTGGTGGCGGGGAAGCCGAAGCGGCGGGCCGTATCGTCGTCGTCGCTCTCGTATTGCTCGTCGCCAAGAACGGCCTCGCGTGTGATCTTGAGCCCCCGGCCTGTGCGTTTCTTGCGGCACTCGGACGCCTTCAGCGCCGATCGGATGCGGTGCTCGATGTCGCGGTCGGCCCGGCGCGAGGCCGCGATGTAGGCCCTCTCTTGGTTCTCCTCGTGGGTGCGCTGCGTCTATCAGCACAGTTAGTGGCTGGGAAAGAAGAGCAAAGCTCTCCGGTAATGTGCTTACCCGTTTCAGGGGCGCTTCGCCAATCTCGCTGCTAGAGTCTGAAGCTGGAGATAGACGCTTCGTAGGCATCCTGGTTGGAGGTTTGCAATTGCAGGTCTTTTCCGTCCAATATCTTCCTCCTCTCATGAACTAGCACGGGTTCAATAGACTCAACGGTTCCGGCTGCTGTTGGTGGTCGTTCTGATAGAGGTCTCTCGTACGCTAGAGCTTGCGTGAGACACACAAACGGTGGAAGAGGAGTCCTGTTTCCCTCGAGAGTTTTTCTTTGGGTCCAGATACCCGCAGTTGTGAACACAAGGCAAAACGCAGGGTGCAGTGCTGGAAGGCCGGCACAAGGAGTACGGTACGGATCGCAGTAGGGCAGTGGACGTTGTGGAAAACGGTCACAGGTGAATGGCGATGGTGAGGTCGTGTGTTTTGGGAAGACTCAGAAAGCCGAGGAAACACAAGCCACAGGTGGGGGACTGCTGTATAAGTCGGATCTGGACAAGTTGGACGAAAGGCGAAACGGGAGCCTGCAGCGTAGCACAGCGGATGGATGTGGACGAGATGGTGGAAGGATGGAATGGATGGATTGGGAAGCCGGTTATTTCTTTTCTCTGGGTCGATCCCGACACTGTTTTGGACCTCCATTTACCTTAAGTAAAGCGCTCAGAATCGTAGGTAGGTACACTTGCCAGACGGTCGGTTGGCGAGTGCGATCTCGATCGAAACGGAGCTCTGCGCCGTTACGTCAAATAAATGGAGCCGTCTTCGACCTCTCCCCTGCCGCTTCCCCACTCTGGCACTTTGCCCACCGAAATCAGAGGCCAGAGGCCTGAGTCCTAGCCCGGCGAACAAGGCACGCCGCTTCATTACTCGCGAGGTGATAACAGCTCATCAGCGACTGGGATATTCCAGCGGCGGTGGGGTCACCCGGTGTTGTTGACAACGAGGAGCTGGAGGAGCTCCCGCGCAGCCACCGAGCGCATGTTACTGTAAGATAAGTAAGGTACATGAACCTCAACTTCCCAGAACATCTTGTGCTTGGCTCCGTATCGTCCTTCTGGGCGAGACACAGCTGCTGCGGCCGTGCGGGCTGTTTGTCGAGCAGCTCAGGCAGCCGCCGACGCTTCTGGTGATTTCGGCCGATCTTGGCATCGTGTTTCTGGCTGCCGCATCGACGGAGCTCACAGCGGGATAGCCGACCAAGTGGGGTAGGCCTCTCGGCGTACTGTGTACTGCCTGGCACAGCCGGCTGTCCAAGTACGTTGGCGTCGCAGCTCAGAGTTGTTGCAGGTCATCCCCACAGGACAGGGCAGCTGGAGCTGCCTTGGAACGTTCGTATGCACGCGATCGATTGGTTATAACGTATGTACATACGGCCGTCCAGTTGGGCTACCTCCATTCTTCCTCTCATTTCTTCACCTAATCAGGCGCTGCGATCCATTTCCCGCCTGCTGCGAGCGTGCTTCTCCTCGGCCGAAACAGCACCTGGCGGCAGCTTATCGGTAGAATGCGTCCAGCGATGCCTTTGCCGTATGTCTCGAAGTGACGTCAGACCCAGCGTTGCTCTTGCAATGGCTCTGACGAGCAGAGGAGCAAACGAACGTTCTGGACCTCAGTTCTGTTGCAAACAGCTGGGCCCCGGATCATTTTGTCCGGCCGCTGGGCGGGGAAGGTCCGCTCTGGAAGCACAACGTCCACCCAATCAGGTCGCCCAGCAAGTTGCTTCCTTCTTGGTTTGTGCACAGAGCCCGCCCCACACTCGAAACAACAGCAGGAAAGTGGCATTCCCCGTCGAGCCAACGAAGCTGGAATCGACTGAGTCTGGGAACAAAGGTGAGGTGTGCATACACTAACTGCGGTGTTCCAAGACTGTGTACTATATACCTTAGCTCGCTTCCTCTGAGATCGTAACTGTCGTATTACCGGCACAAAAGGATACAATTCTCCCCCGTTTTCAGCAGTGGTGTTTCAGAGCAATTGCACAACTGAACAGGACAGTCAACCTTCTAAGAACCTAGCGCAGGGATCGAAACCGGGGAGGAATCGAGCTTTCCTCAGATTCCCATGTCTTCCCCGCATGGCATTCTGTGCAGATGCCAAGACTCGTTCACACCACAGCTTATCAAGCCATTCCGTTTCCGATGCGATTGATTGCCAGCGTTTCTCGACCCCACCCAGCATCGTCATTCTGACTCTCGTGCGGGCAACATGCGCGACAGTTGAATTGACATGGCAGCCGTCGGCAGCTTACAGTCGGCAGCTTGTTCCAGGGTAACGGGTGCCTTTCCCTTGCCCCTCGTATGCCTAGCCCCTCCAACGGCTGCAAAACGGACAGGCGACCAATTCGATAGAAGTCCACTCCCACAATCCGAATGCCAGAACAGAATCCCAGCATTTGATCAACCCCCATGTGGGAAGCCCAGCCCGCGGTCCAGGCTCGCCAGGCCAGACACCGCCTGCCGATCCTGACGTCCCCGCCACGAAGCCGCGATCTCCCAAACAAAAACGTCACTCAACCGTGATTTTCGGGAAAACACTTGGGGATCTGCCCCCGATCCCATTCTCCCGCCTCCCTCCCTCATCCGGTTGCTGGGTGACGTAGCGTACGATCGTCCCGCTGAGCACGTTGTGGTGTAGCACGAAACGTCGGAGAGCCCGCTCGCCGCGGACAGCCGCAAAAAGCAAGTCATCTCCCGCGCGTGTGTGTACACTGGACATAAGTGTGTCTCTGAAACCGGCTTTTTTGCGTCCTGCGCCTGCCCCGTTGCATATCGTATCGGCGCCGCTTCCGCCTCCGCGGCTGTTATAGCCGTTGCGTCTGGTTCGTTTTGGGTGCAACGATGCAAGGTACACCTGCAGCTGCAAGTTCGGCGTACAGGTTTGAAGACACCCGAGGCTGAAGTGGTGTTGGAAGTATTCAGGCTGCCTCAGGCCACCACAAGAAGCCTCACGCGTCAGGCCCTTGCTGAACATGCAGATAAGAACAACGAAGTTATGATCGATGATCATCAGTTGAGCCCAATTACTTTGAACCCAATTCTTTGCCGTGCACTGCGTGGAGCCGATATTTGTTAAACCCACAGAACGTCCAACAAGTGGTTTTGAAATGCAATTCGACGGGCGAGACCTATTCGAGGCTCGTCTAACGGCTCAACCGTCCCGCAGCAACAGTCTACCCGACATCAGGGTCATGGCTGCGCTACTGCAGTACACATTCACACATGTCCATCTCCCTCTGTCAGCGAATAGGATGGTAACAGGGAAGAAGAGCGTAAACTGGCCTCACTTTGGCTCTTCGGGCTATCCCGGTTCATGATGTGTTAGTCATGTCGTTTTATGCAGTGAGCAGGAAGGCGTGAGTCGCAACGTAGCTCCATGTACCCAAATTAATGCGGACACCAAAACACAATATACCCAGAGATCTTACTCAAAACGACATCGAAATGGAAAGAAGAAGTTGTTAGTAGCTTTATACTACCATTTATCATTCTCTTCCAGCAGTTTGTTTCATTTTCTCTACAATATCTTGACAATAGCTGGTTGTTGAAATCCGCTTGTTTGCGGTGTAATCCGTTTGGTGTACGCGTTTTTTTTGGCCATGGGTAGCGTAGGTACCTACCTAGCAAGAACTTCGGTCCTTCTTGACATAGAGCAAGTGTAAACAGGCATCTTACCCTAATCCAAACGATATAAGACACGATCCGTTAACCCCTGAGCAAGCGTGGCCATGTTGTAAGGTTCTCAACCAAATGAATATTTGAAAGGACTCCAATTGGAGAGAGTAACTACGTGCTTAGGTTCGACTAGCGGGACAACCCTCACACCTCATGATGAGTAAGCCGCATCTGGACTTGTCGGCTGACGGTCAAGGTTCTCCGACCGCCTTCTTCCACTTTTACTCGATATTATACTCACATCCCTTTTCCTCTTCATATCAATTACCCTCACAAGCTGTAGCCGTAGCTCGCTTTTGCTCTGTAATGAATAGGGTACAGTGAGCAGTCCCTCTCGAATGAGCAATGCTCACGCGCCAGTGCAAGCCGGTTTGCAAGTGGCTGTTCACATGCATGCTCTCGAGCAACCGGCAGTGCAAGAACGGCCTCGTCTGTGAAAGACTCGCCTTAAGCACTCAATAATAGGAAGCCAAGCCATTCAACTGTGTCAAATAAACCACGCTCATAAACCTAACCCGTGGCAATGGATCGCAGGCCAGCGTTTTGCCTTGAACTCAAGGAGCACGACTACAAAGCAGACGACCCATGTAAACAGAAAGCACCGATTTAAATCCCCCAAATCCTCGCTCATTTACCCTATGAAACCCAGAACGCCTACCCCTAATCATTCCGCTGCAAACAACAAAGGCAAGCAATCATCACCATCAGCCCGTCAGCTTCGGCACCGCCTCTTCGACCGTCCCTTCCCTCGTCCACTTCCAGCTCTTCAAAAACGGCGGATCGACCCCCTCCTCAAACGCCTGATCCCTCGCTTTGATCTGCGCGCTGCGCAGCGCCTCTCTCGCCGCCGCGCCCCTGTTCCCCAACCTGTCCGCCATGCGGTCGATGGCGTCCATCGCCAGGCTAAACCGGTCCGTCTGGTTGCGGATGGCCAGCTCGAGCGGCGTGTCGATGTTGCCCTTCTCCTTGTACCCGCGCACGTGCAGATGCTGCGAGGAGCCGGGCCGCTTGTAGGCCAGGCGGTGGACGAGCCAGGGGTACGAGTGGAAATTGAAGATGATGGGGCGGTTGGCGGTGAAGAGGGCGGTCCATTCCTTGTCGGTCAGGCCGTGCGGGTGGTCGACGTGCGCGATGAGCTTGAAGAGGTCGACGACGTTGACACAGCGGATCTTGAGAGACGGGAAGTGCTGGAGCAGGAGGTCGATTGCGGCGAGCGACTCGTACGTCGCGATGTCGCCGCACGAGGCCATCACCACGTCCGGCTCGGCGCCCGCGTCGGTGCTGAACTGCGGCCAGATGCCGATGCCCTTGGTGCAGTGCACGATGGCGTCCTCCATGGGCAGGTACTGCAGGTGCTCCTGCTTGTCGGCGACAATCACGTTGACGTAGTTGGACGAGCGCAGGCAGTGGTCCATGCACGAGAGGAGGCAGTTGCCGTCCGGCGGCAGGTAGATGCGTACAACCTCGGGGCTCTTGTTGGCCACCACGTCCAGAAAGCCAGGGTCCTAGATCTTGAGTCAGCAAAATATTGTTCCCCTCGCCCTTCAGAGCTCGTGGCAAGGCGAACCTGGTGTGTAAAGCCGTTGTGGTCCTGCCGCCAGACCACAGCTGTTAGAAGGATATTGAGCGACGCCACCTTGTTGCGCCATTCGACTTCCAAACACTTCTCGAGCCATTTGCAGTGCTGCAGGAAAATTAGCACGGGAGACACTGAAGAAAATAGGGGAATGGTCAACACACCTGATTCACCATGGAGTCGATGACGTGGATGAACGGCTCGTAGCTGTTGAGCAGGCCGTGGCGGCCGCTGAGGACGTAGCCCTCGAGCCAGCCCTCACAGGTATGCTCCGACAGTATCTCCATGACGCGGCCGGCGGGCGACAGGTTGCCGCCGTCGGCGTCCTCCTCAAAATACTCGCCCATCCATACCTTCTTGCCGGCCTCGTACACAGCTGCCAGTTTGTTGGACTCGGTCTCGTCCGGGCCGAAGAGGCGGAAGTTGGTCGGGTTCAGCGCAATGACGTCGCGCAAAAACTTGGCCACATTCTGCATGCTGGCGTCCATGACGGCGCCGGGCTTGTCCACCTTGATGGCGTACTCGCGGAATTCGGGCATGCGCAGCGGCTTGCGCAGGACGCCGCCGTTGGTCACCGGGTTGGCGCTCATGCGGCGGTGAGCTTTGGGGCAGAGCGCCTTGAGATCCGGGCCAATCTTGCCGTCGGCAAATAGGCGGTCGGGCTCGTAACCGCGCATCCAGTGCTCGAGCAGCTTCAGATGGTCCGGATTCTCGTGAACATCAGTGATGGGCACCTGATGCGCGCGCCAGAAGCCGGCTAGGTACTTGTCGTCGAGCTTGCGCGGACCCGTCCAGCCCTTCGGGGTGCGGAGAATGACGACAGGCCACCGCGGCCGGAAAGGCTTGCCCGAATCTCTGGCCTGCTTCTGGAACTTGCGAATTTCCTGCACGCAGTGCTCGAGCGTGGCGGCCATGGCCTGGTGCATGGAGTCGACGTCGTCGCCCTCGACGAAGTAGGGCTGGTAGCCGTAGCCAATGAACAGGCTCTCAAGCTCCTGGTGACTGATACGAGCGAGAACGGTTGGGTTGTTTATTTTGTAGCCGTTCAAATGAAGCACGGGCAGCACAGCGCCGTCCGTGATGGGATTGAGGAACTTGGTGCTGTGCCACGACGTGGCGAGCGGGCCCGTCTCGGCCTCGCCGTCGCCCACCATGGTGACGGCGATCAGATCCGGGTGATCGAAAACGGCGCCGAAGGCGTGAGAGATGGAGTAACCCAGCTCGCCGCCCTCGTGGATACTGCCCGGGGTTTCAGGAGTAGCGTGTGAGCCAATGCCGCCGGGGAAGGAGAACTGCTTGAAGAACTTCTGCATGCCCTCCTCGTCCTCGGACGTCTCGGGATACACCTCGGAGTAGGTGCCTTCAAGATAAGCCTGCGACAGCACGGCGGGGGCACCATGACCTGGGCCCGAGACGAAGATGGCGTCCAGGTCGTACTTGGAGATCAGGCGGTTGAAGTGCATGTAGGTAAAGATCTGGCCTGGCGCCGACCCAAAGTGGCCGAGGAGACGGGCCTTGAGATGTTCCTTCTTGAGTGGCTCCTTCAGCAAGGGATTCTGGCGGAGGTAGATCATCCCGAGGCTGAGGTACAAGCTGGCTTTGAAGAAGTCATTGTACTTCTTAATGTCTTCGTCCGAGAGCGGGCTGCCCTTGATGGTTGAGCGAGCCGGGCCAAAGGGCCGAATGCTCTCAATGGCCTCCGAGTCACCCATAATGGGGAAAATTCTGGCGCTGGCGGTGATGGGAAAGTGATGCCGGCCGAATGGGGGATGGATGGCGGGTGGTGTGGACGAGAGGGACGGGGCGTGGGAGCGAGAAACAAAGAGGCAGAAACGATAGCTGTTTATACCTTAGGTAGGTAGGCGGCCTACTTCGGACCTGGACTTGATGTGCACTGCATCATCGCATCATCAAAGCGACTTCGAGCCCGGGAAGGGCCAGAGGCGACCTCGAGCGGGTGGGGAGATCTGGCACCACCTCGGCATGCGGCGAAGGGTCCGAGAGGAACGGGGGTGGTTTCCATTTTCTGATCTGTGTATTTCATTGGCAGCTTTCCTGCACCTGGACCACGCAAACAAGCGAGACTCCAGAAACTGATGCTCCCGGGCCGTCTGATAGGTCGCTCGCCGCAGGTGCTTTGTGTGTTGTGTACCTTACCTTGTACTTTGCTGCACACGCGACGGAAGGAGATACGGGAAGCGCCTGCAGGCTGCGAACTCCACCACACCATTCTAGGACGCAGTGGCCTGATGCTGAACGATGACGGAAACAGGACCAACTTCCGGCTGCCTGGCGGGCCAATCAACGTCAACTGATGCTGAGAGCGGACGGCAAGCGGGTCTCGCCCCACCGAGTTGGCCGTGACTTCCATCGGGGTCGAGAGAGGAGGCCGCGGCGCGATTGCACTTTCCACCTGCCACCCCGTTTGCATCGAACTTGTGTCATCACTCCAGATCAAACGGAAAACCGCGATTGTTCTAGACTATGTTAGCATTTTCAGGTTATATGCCTTATTTATCATCCGTCAATGCTCCGTAGACGAGGGAAGCGCGGCGGACCATCTGACGTCCGATACGAAGTAATAGGTGCTCTGTACTGTGCCGGAAAGCCCCGGGCCACAGCAGGCGCCCAAAAGGTTTGATGGCACTGCATGTCGTCGGCCGGCTGCAAGCGGTGAGGTCCAGAACGGCCTGCTGCAGCACCCCCGCCCCCCCCCCCGGTACCTAGCCAGCGTAGGGCAATCGCGTTTTATTTCAGCACAGCCCTTCAGCCGTCTTCCCGCATCACGCCACGCCATGCCGCTGGCTTCGGCCATGCGCGCAGTGGGACCAGCCAACCGGGCCAAGCCGTAGTTTCCCACGTGGATAATCCGCAGCACGCCATGGACTGGCGTTAGCGTCGACAACGTTAGCGTCGACTGCCATGTCGTGGCCCCTCCCCGCCTGGATTACACGCTCGAGAGAGAGGAAGCAAGGTTGGTGTTTGTATGCAAATTCACACAGATGCGCAACTATCCTGGTGCCACTTCACCAACGCAGTGTAACTGCATGAGCCTCCAACCCTCTATACAGACAAACCAGCATCACAAGCCCTGGGACCAACACCAGCAGAGGTGGCCGTGACTCACCCCGTAGAGAACAAGTACCGTACAAAGGGAAGAGGCGGCAGCCGGCGGCTTGGCCATCGTACAAGTGATAGGGGGAGGGTGAAAGGAGAACATCGTCGCAGCCGACTCAAATGATACAAGGGGAGAGCAACACAGACATGACACTGCACTCAGGCGAGCCGACGCAGAGGTCAATGCATAGCAGCGTTCAGATAAGAATCACGCCAGAAACAGCGGGTTGCCTAAAGCCTCCCAAACATCACACCACCTCCTTTCGGTATCAACACGCACCTCCCACCCGCCCATGCGCCTCCATGCGCCTCCAGCTTCTCCAACCTCCTCAACACCTCAAAGCGCTCGCCCAGAACTTGGGATTCCTTAAGGAGCGACCGGAGTGAGCGCAGCCCGGCAGAGACCATGTCTGCCACAAGCGACGACAATGCACGACAGCAAGGAAGGGCACCAGGGATGCTCACACCTCCGACCGCCAACGCAAGCGCTACCGAGCCAGGTCCTTGCACTCAACGACACAACACGAGTAACAATTGGAAAAGGAACCGCGAATATGAAAATACCTGAGAGATAAATAAAAGTAGCGTTACGAGGTGCGGTAATTGACAGACCAAAAAGCAAAAACAACAGGCCGGCGACAAGTGGTATCAAAAAACAAGAACAAGGAGTTGGCCTGCCGTCCCGGCCGTACATGAGCGCATCAAAACCAACCCGAATACAGCAAGAACAATGACAGTAGAGCAGCAGCAGCAGCAACATCAAGAACAGCAAGCCGAAAGCAAACGTCCCCCATCCCCTAAAGACCACAGAGGAGAGAGCAAACCAACCAGACCACCATCACCTGACCATCCCGCTCTCGCTCCAAACCCGTGAAACAAGTTGAAACCTCGACTTCGAACATCCCAATAGCATCGAATACAACCCCACATCCATTACACGGCCCAATAACTCGTAGACTCAATCCCCACGCAAATCACAACACCGTCCCATTCCCATCCGCAGCACCAAACGACGGCAGACACCTACACAGCCAGCAGTCGCCGCCCCAACCCCGTCGCCATCGCCATCGCCATCGCCAGCCAGGACGCAAACCACCACCGCGACCACGAAGACGAAGAAATGGGGTAGCGCTGCTGCTTTTGGTAGTAGGCGACGAGGAAGCAGAAAAAGAGGCACCCTACCACCCCTTCTTCCGGGCGAAGCGCTTGTTGAGCAGGGCCAGCACCTTGGGCACGTTGAACTGCACGTACTCGAGGTCGAGGTCGTCCTGGTTGTCCTTCTGCATCTCGAGCAGGTCGTCGAGCTTGAGGTCCAGCTCGAGCAGGCCGCGGTTGCGTCCTGATCCAGAAGTTAGTATAAATCAAGTCTGTGGCTATGCAGGAAGGAAGGGAAAGGAGCTTACCCTTGTAGTGCAGCGAAATAACGAACGTGCCCGGCAGTGGGCTCGTAAAGTTGAAGTAAATATTCGCGCGCCGGTTGTCCGGCACGTTGCTCTTCTGAATCACACCCTCCTTCTCGAGCTGCTGGTGCGTGAACTTGTACGGCCCCAGGACCTGCTGCTTCTGCTGCTTGCGGCGGGTGCCCTCGCTCTGGGAGCGCACGTTGTGCAGGTAGTTCTTGTACGTCTCGAGCTGGCCGACCAGGTACGTGTTGTGGTCGCGGATCGTCTTGTACACCTCGTCGAGCTTCTGCGTCTCGGTGAGCACGCCTTCCTTGAGCGAGCCCAGGTGCTGCAGCTCCTGCTCGACCTCGTCGCGCAGCAGGCCGAAACCGTCGCTCTTATCGACGACGCGCAGCTCCTGCAGCTGGCTGAGCAGCTCCATCGCCCGGATGCCCTTGCGCACCATGACGGCGTCGTTCTTGGACGTGGCGGCCGCGTCAGCGATGCGCTCGAGCCTCAGCGGGCGCTTCGCCACTGACGAATTGGACGGGATCGTCCGCAGAATCTGCACAAAGATCGACTTGGCCTCCATAAAGTACACCTCCTCCTGGGTAATGTCTAGCGCGGCGGTCAGGTCGTCGATGGCCGTCTCCCACTTGCTGTACAGCGGCAGGTTAATCACCCGGTTCTCCTTGCGCGGCACTTGAGCCGGCGCGCCGCCCAGCTCGGCCATTATGATGGCCAGGTGCGAGTTCTCATCCCGGCAGAGCTCGCTCGTGTGCTTTTCGATCAGCGCGTGCATGGCGTAGATTTCGTTCAGCGTGATGGACAGCTCCAGGTCCTTCTTGGAGAGCGCCACGTAGTTGTCCATCTCGAGGCTCTCATAGAAGTCCTGCACCTCGCACAGGTCCAGCATGAACTTGTTGACCCGGTCCTTGTTCTGCTGGATGAAAGGCTGCAACTTCGCCATGTACGGCTCCTTGGAGTACGAAGGCTTGTTGGCCAGGTTCTGGAGCATCTTGGCGATGTACGTGAGCGTCCTCCTCGGGCGGTCGGCCGGCGTCCCGTCGATGAGCATGTACGATTTGGGCGTGACGATGGCTGGGTTGATGAAGCGCAGGAAGAAGAAGCCGCCGATCAGAGTGCAGATGACCTGGTCGTTAGCATCAGGGTATTTCCTCTTGGTCAGGCTGCGAATCTGCTTGCAGATCCACCGGATACCGTAAGGCGCTTCCTCCAGTCCTTCGATGATGGTTTGCAGGAATCCGTTGGCGATTTCCGTGAGCATGGTCAGCCGCGGCTCAATGATGGCCTGCACCTGAGGGTTCTCTGCCGCCTGCTCCTGCGTAATGCCCTTGGGCAGCGATGCCGGCAGACTCCCCGTGTCCTCCTCAATCTGCTCAATCATGCGCTCGTAGACCTTCAGCGGATTGATCTCCAGATCCAGATCCTTCAGCTCGATCAGGCTGTTGATCCTGTCGGCCAGGACTGACTTCAGGAAGCTCTGTCCGGGGCCTCTCCTTGTGTATGTAGTCATCATCCGCGAAACGGGCGTGTTGGCGCGCAACAGCGACGAATATTCGGGCGTATTGTCGAACTGGTATGTGAGGACAGACTGCACAGACGGAAGTCAGCGCAAGGCAATTGCTGATTGCACTCGGGATCAAGAGCCACATACCTGGAACATGGTCAACAGCAGATGCTCTTCCCGGCTTTCGTACTGGTTTCCGTAGATGGTGAACATGACGGTCTGCAGCAGCGAGTCGATCTCGGCCATCGAAACCAGGCGGCACAGATGGGCAATGTGTCTGGGTTCCGATTGCAGCAGGAACATCAAGTTTCCGTATTTTTGCGTCTTCTCGTCGTTTGGGAACGCTCCCTCCTGCATCTCGGCGGCTTCTTCGAGGTGGCTCGCAACTTCGTTTTGCTGCCATCGGCGTTAGCAGTGCACATCCGCGACAGTTGAGTTCGGACGACGAAACGCACCTCCTCCAAAGCCATGCGATTTTGAATCAGCAGGGCAATGCGCGAGTCCAGATAGCGAACATCCTTCTCCAGAACGAAGTTCTTCTTGGACTGCGACGAGATCTTGGACTTCAAGTCCCGCAAGACCTTTTGCGCTGTACAAAACAGTCAACACATCTGAGTATCCAGCATCAGCGGGGCCTTCGGGAAGGTTGCGCACCCTTGGCGAGGTCGTCTTCGATGACCAAGTCGGACTCATTGGCAGACATGGACATGTACAGGGCCGACATGGAGTACCGCTTCGACTGGCGGGCCGACCGCGCGCCATCGTAGGACGACATAGTGTTCTGGCGGGATATGGGTTGAAACGACGAGGAGGACGCGGTCGAGGCTCGGGATGGTGTCTGCAACATGACAGACATGGTGGCGGGAAGTACGAACTGCGGTTGGAGACGGTCAGGCTGCCAAACCCGAAACCTCTCAGGGAGGCAAAGGCGGAGTGTCGGCGCCTGCGAGGCGAGCGCGATTTGGCGCTTCTCTCTTGTCGGGATGTGATGCGCGAATGCACGGGGCAGGGCTCGACGGGGACTCGCTGCCAGGCACGCTAGAACAAAGCGAGGCTTGCGCAGTCGCGGGTGAAGTTGAGCAGCACCGCGCTCAATTCCAACATGGGAAGAAAGCTAGGGGTGCGTCTGCAGTGCGAGACCCTTGGCGTGGGTTATGATGCTGTTGATATGGATACAATTCGAATTGCCGCCAGAGGTTTTTTTCGGATGGTTCGTTCACTCGTTCGTTCGTGCTCTGGGCGGGAACGGTTCGTGCCTCGTTCTCGGCGGCGGCGAAAGAAGGGGGTCCCGGTGCACCTGTTCGCTCGGTGGGGCAGGGAGCGGCGCCACAAAGGGGGGAAAGCGCAGCGCGGGGGAGGGCGGCGGAGAGAGATGAACAGGAGCGGTAATATATCAAAGGGCAATCAATGTCGCTCTGGATGGAATGCGGTCGTCAGATGAAAGTCTAGTCCCGGTTCCTGGCTAGCGCAGCCGTGTGCGTATGTCGTTGGCTGACGGAAAGAGTGGTGGGTGTGTTGAGGGAGGTGAATGAATGAATGAACGGCGGAAAGTGCGAAATCTGCGTGTCTCGACGCTCGGGCAGTGTGGAAGGGTGCGCGCGCCAGGGGGAAGGGAAGGTGGGCCCTTTCCAAAACTTCCGGTTGGGTGTCGCAGGCGCACGCACTGTGTGCAGGCCGGCAGAGCTGAATGAGCACAGTCACGGTTGGTCCAGTTCCTGACGGAAATCTTGCCGATGTGCTTTCCCTCGTCTTCAGGTCTCAAAGTTGTATCCTTCTGTAACTGACGACTGGTAAAGAATCATCCAAGATGCGAAGCCCCGAATTTTGTTATCTGAGGTTCAAAATTGCTGCCAGGAGGGGATGAGATCTGCACGCAAGAGTCCGTTCAGAAGGAAGGGCTGGGTTTTGATGCGGGTGCTGGCATCTTGGACAAGCCATGCACACCATTTTCTGCTCCCTCCTTGCTCACCATATACTGCGTCCATAGTATTCACTGGGGTGGGACTAACAGCCAGCTGCAAAGGGAATTATCAGCCACAATAATAGTGGCATGCCACGATAGCTGACGGGCAGGAACAATCACAATGGAACATGATGGCCCCCCAGAATGGTATGGGGGTGCGTTGCGAGTCCCGCTCTCGTTTGCGCCGCTTTCCTCCTTGGGAGCTCCGCCCGTGTTGAACGGCCCTGGGACCTGCATGAAAGAAACAGAGAATGGGATGCCAAGACGAATGGCCGGACGCTAGTGTACACCGTACAAACCTACAACCCCTGGTCCATCCTGCTGTGAAGGCGCGTGCATCACTTGACAGAAAGAAAACGAAGGAATATCCATGCTGAAATTCAAATTGCAGGAGACTTAAGGCCCCAAGTGCGCACTGGTATGAGGTGAAAGCCGAGTCAAGGCGATCGACAGAAGTAAAACGGTCAGAGCGTGGCACAAACTGCCAAGTCTATTTTTCGATGAGCTGTTCAAATGGATGAGTTGGGGCAACCCCAACAGGCGCGCACCGTGTCTCAGAGACAACGTCGGACAACAGGATGATGCCCGTCGTCCTGGCTGCGTCCTCTCCCAGGGCAGTGTGCCACACAGTACTCGCAATATAACGTTAGACTGCTACCTATTGTATCTGAGAGCAGCCTCTCGCTGTCTCTTATTTCGGCCATGCGGATAAGAAGCTTGTGTTCGCTTGCAAGGACGGACTCTATGTGGAGTGCCCAACTGCCCACGACGAAGTAGCGCCTACGCATGGGTAAACCAACTCCTGTGTAGTATACACAGTATACTTGTATTATGCACAATGATAAACGCGAGCATCAATTTCACCTGCTTTATCTTGTATATGAATATCTGAATCTGCTTTTGGAGGGGCTGTTGTTGTCACGATCTAAACCCAACCAGAATAAGCTGTGATACCCACGACAGTGTGAGGGTGACAGGCGCACTGGAGCTCCTGTCCTCCAGGCTCCAGGTTCCAGGACTTCAGGTACGAATCGAGTCTGTGTTTCGGGCCCTTGCGGGAAGGGGCAAAGCCATGTGAGAGCTGCCGGACGCAGACAGCCCAGATTGGGGGAGCGCATCCCAGGTGACAGGATGAAAAGCACGGTGATTGGCGGCAGCCGTCCCACCCCAGTGACATCTGGGCCAGGGGCACGCAGTCCACCACGCTTGCCGTTCTGGCCCTCCTCCTCCTTCACTTTCCCTCGCTTTGTTCCAGGTTTCCAGGTCCCATTCCAGGCAAAGCAGCGGGGCCTCGGCAGCGTGACGATCAGCGCGGCAATGCAAGAGTCAGGGCATGGCTGCTGTGAAACGACACGCGCGCAATCTAGGAGGGTATGCTGTCACGGTTGTTAATGATAATAATAAATAATAAATAATCATGATAGCTGACGAGCGGCTGGCGCGCGCAATGGGCCGAGAGGCGCCAGGCCCGTTTTACGCGGGCCCCTTCCATCTCGGATCGGGGCGAGAAATGCACGACGCTGCACACACCACTGCAGCCTGCAGGTTGTGGGCTAACACCCCGCAGCGGGCGGTGGACCACAACGGCAATAGCGGGGAACCTGGTGAGGGCGCTAATCTATCTGCGGTGGGGGGGTTGTGAAGCGGTTGGAAGGTTCATCTTGGCATGGCACACTCATTGCGGTCCAAGACAAGGGCGCCACGGCTTCATCCGAAAGCAAAGAAGGCCAGAAGCCGAGAACACAGACTCGAGACTGGACAGCACTTTTCCTCTTTGTTGCCGGCGCTTCCTGCAGATGGCCGCCGAAAAGTGGAATTCTTCGATTGCGCGCGCGGGCCGTCGGCTGCGGATGCCTTCCCCAACACACCGCATTCGAGATGGATGTACGGCTCCTGTACCACAGTACGGATACCCTTGGGCAGCGGTGTCTCGTGTTTGCTCGAATCGGTCGCAGATCGACGGGTACTATATTTATCGCGAGAAGAGGCGCGTGGTTTCATCCGTGCTCGACACAATGATTTGCATCTCGAGCCAAGCAAAGTGGAACGGCGAGTTCGTTGCAGGCACCCGAAGGGGAACGCTGACCGGAGACGCAATCCCAGACAGAGAAAGCCACAGCACGACAATGCGATCGATGCAATGCCGTACGCAGTACACAGTACTTCGGACGCCGCCACGCTGCACTGTGACGGTCAAGCAGAGCGCGGCATCGAGCAGCCGTCCCAAAACTCGCTCCCGAACATGCTCATTGGGTCCCGCGCCGCCATCACACTCCAGCAGGGCTGCAGGATGATGCTGCGGGTGTTGAGCGCGCCAATAAAGTCGCCGCCCTCCACGGTGCAGGGCGAGACTCCGACACACCCGACGACACCCTCTCCCAGAACGTCGGGACGCACAATCCCCCCAATTGACCCCGGTCGTGGCTGTCGTATCAAGGCCCTCGCGGCATCCGAGACTTGTTAGTCAATGGAAACCATTCCGCCTCCGCCGCTTTTCATACATAGTGTACTGGAAAGTCTTCTAGGTCGGGATTGTGCGTTCTCAACCCGCCCCCCAACAAGGAGGAGATTAGACTGTGTCTCGCACCAGTGGGGATTGTACCCGAGTCACCTGCATATGCCTGACTCCTCGCACCGCAGCTGTCAAACGAGCGCGGTCCATCGCGCCAACCCTGGCGTTGGTGAGAGGGCAAGGAGGGCGTACAGAGATCCCGCACTTGCGTTTGCCCCAAGCACGACTTCGGTCCCGGCAGCGTTATATGGTTGCACCGCGCCATCCGTGCCCCCTCGCGCCTCTCACATCGTTTTATTCTCGTCACTGATCAGCGGAGTTTGTCCGCTTTGGGACTGCAGCCCTGCCATGCGGGTTAGCGCGGTGTGGGGGAGTGCGCCTGGGCGAGCCTGGGCTTGGACAGGGGGACGGCTGTTCGTGCAAGCACGCTGACACTTGTATTCAGCACCAGCTCGGCATCATCGCCCAGTTTTCCCTTCGGCGCATCAAATAGTAAGTCGGCACGCCGGTGTGCCCAGGCGCACTAACGGCCGCAGCCCCCAAAGGAAACGGGCGAAAGGAAGCCAAGCCAGGACCGGCAGCAGAGAGATGACGAAGGTATCTCAAATTCCTTCGCCCTCTTGAAACGGCCGCGGAGGGTCACCTCAGCTCTGGCCAACAACGGCCGCAATATGTCGGGGTGCCGAAGGACAAAGGCCGACTCGTACGCCCAGGTGATGACTCGGCTCGAGCCGAGGGGAGATTCAGGGCAGGAAGCGGAAGAATTGCCGGTCCATGTCTCAGGGTTGCGTTTGACATCCAGTCCGGCCGCTCTGACGCGCGGCAAATGACCAGGTATCCGCTTGTACGACCAGACGTTGGCAGCTCAGACAAGCATTCTGCACAGGTGTGGCAGTATATCGATGAACAGGGAGGCTAGTCACTCAGGTAACCTCAGAACAAGCAGATGGAATGTCACGCTTCCAATGATGGGTCGCCGCACCACTTTCCAACTTCTCGTACGCGTTTGTCATAACCAACACCACTTCCCTTCCCTTCCGCACCCCCCTCACACCAACCACCTCCCCTTCACACATCCTAGGTATGTACAAACCCACACACACACACACACACACACACACACACACACACACACACACACACACACACACACACACACACGTCCCTACGAAACAGGCACAACCACCAAGTCCACATCCGGCGCCCACAGCCCCCCTCCCGCGCCACCCACCACCACCTCATTGCCCGCACTGCCCTTCTTCAGCGCCACATGCACCACACTCGTCCTGACCTCCCCACCGGTCGGCTCAAACGCGACCCGCACCAACCTGCCCCCATTGACACCGACCCCGGCGTACCGGGGCGCGCTGTCGCCGTTGGTGTACCGCACCTGCAGCGTCGACAGCCCGTCGGCGTCGCTGCGCACCCCCGAAAGCGACACCTGCGCGCCCGCGGGGAAGGTGCTGTTGACCGGCCCGCCGATGTAGCCCGCCGCCGAGCCGCCGGCGCATTGGGAGCAGGCCACGGTGCGCGCGCCGCCGGTGAGGTGGCCCGCTGTCGCGGCGTCGTAGGTGCTTTGGGCAGGGGCTGCGGACCAGGTCGATGTGCCTGTGCCTGACCCGAGGTTGGGCAGCCAGGCGGCGCGGTTCTTGAGCGAGACCGTCGTGCCGGAGATGGTGAGTGGCAGCCAGATGTAGGTCGAAGATTGCAGGTTTTTGGACACCCAGCGGTCGCCCATGTACATGATGTTGGCGGCGGAGGTGGAGGAGGAGCCGAAGTTGAGGATGTAGTTGGTTTGCGAGGCGTACGTGTTGGAGCCCTTGTCGGCGAAGATGGCCCAGGACGACCAACCGGAGGTGAGCGAGGTCGAGGTGCTGTAGACCTGCAGCGGTGAAGAAGGGTGAGTAACAAGCTGGGGAGAGAGAGCGAGGAAGCGGATGACTGACATTGTCGTTCGGGTCCCAGCCGCTCAGGTGGCTGCCGAACATGTAGTAGCGCCCGTTGAGCTTGAGCATGGCGGGCGCCTCGATGCTGGTCTTCCAGAGGTAGGTGGACTCGGCGACGTCGAGGTAGTCGGCCGTCAGCTTGTTGATGCGGAGGCCGTTCTTGCGCTGTGACGAAGTGAGTTCGAGGGCGTGGGAGACAGGAGAAGGTGGGGGGCACGAACGTCTTCAGTGAGCAGGTATGCTGTCCCGTCGTCGTCCTTGAACAGGTTCATGTCTCGGCTCTCAAAGCCCAACGGCCGGAAACTCCGCTGGTATTCTACCCGCACGACGTCAGCAACGCACCCCCTGAAGCTAACCGTCCTGTGGAGGGCCAGACTCACGGTAGGTTCCGCACACAGAGTTGCCCACGGCCACGCCGACCTTGGCCTCGCTGTAGTCGCTGCTGTCGACGTGCATCCACAGGACGTACTTGCCCGTCTTGTCGTTGTAGATGACCTTGGGCCGCTCGATGATGCGGTTTGGGCCCAGGTCGCCCGAGCCGGTGCGCGAGAGCAGCGCGCCCTCGTAGGTCCATTGCACCAGGTCCCGCGACGAGTAGCAGTTGACGTTCTTGAAAGCCGACCCGTCCGACTTGTCCTCGCCGATCAGGTAGAAGACGTCGTTGACGCGGATGACGCCGGCGCCGTGGGCGTTGAGGTGCTCGCCGTTGGACTTCAGGGGGTTAAGTTAGCAGACGGTGGGAGGCAAGGGATGGTGGGATATTGCTCACGGCGGTCCACGTTGCGCCGGGGACGACTTGCAGGCTTGCGTAGGTGGCGCCTGCAAAAAGCAGGGCCCCCAGCATGGACGACCCGAGGGCGTGGATGTGGCGCATGCTGGTGTTTGCGTTTGGTTTCTTCACGCGCACCCGTCGCTGAGGCTCAGACACACTACTGTGCACATGCCAAAGCTTGGGGAGATGTCTACTATGTACAGATCACATTGTCTGGTATACTCAAGCATGCACTTGTATTGTAGCGTATGTAACATGCGCGCACCGCGTTCATCCGCACCCGCTTCTAGAAGGTGACGTCCGAATGGACACCGGGTTTCCGGGGGCAGCATTTTGCCGTCGAATGACCCGGCTATATGAATGGGCGGTATAAACCCGCCTTGCCCCTTTGGAAGAAGCAGCGCTACGCTGTACAATGTCTGGTAGGTAGCCGAGGTAGACACAGGTAGCGTTCTGCAGGGGGAGGGAGCTCACCAATGCCGTGTTGTGGGCGGTACAATCAGGAATGCAGAGAGGATGGCTTATATGGTACGTACTAATTGTCATGAAAGGCAAAACTCATGACGAAATTCTGTATGAACGGGCCAACGTCGCCCTCCACCTCGATGGATCCTCAACCATCGCTAGATCCGACAAGCCTTGACGTGGATAACTACTGTCGATTGTTGTCCTGCACTCGGCTTTGTGTTCTGAGAGCGGACGTATATACAGACGAGAGACCAGCACTGCTTGTGCCTTTCGCATTCTCCCCACACGGTCGGGGAGGTTGCTAAGTATTGAGACCAGCTCGGTGTCGGATGTCGGTGTGGTCTGGTCTCGGCTCCGGGACGACACGCGCTGGCACGGAGGTCGTCGACGGCCACGGTGTGACGACGGCGAGACATGCCGGCGTTCCACACAGCCTGCGTTCCCGTTGAAGTGCCGACTTCCGCTCCGAAATGCGGAGCCAGCGGCCCCCGCCGCCCGCCTGCATGTCTCCATGCCTCGGCAAGCCGAGGCAGGGGGGAGGGGGGTGCCCGCTTTTGTCCCTGGGTTTGTGTAGTGTGCGGAATACAAAGTAAAACGCCTGCCATACGGAGTACGCCATACGCAGTACGCATCCTACCCAGCCCGACCCTCCTCTTTCGTCGTCAGATGGCGACATTGGGGCGTGTCTCTGTTGGGCGTCCTGCATCTCATGAACCTGTTCGAAGCGGGGATGACGGACGCTGGGCTGTCATGGGCTCAATGCAGTCTCCACCCCAGCAAACTTCTAGAAAAAGGGGGATGAGCCGTGGCCCACACACTCCCACTCTGCGCCGGCAACCGTCCATAGTGTCTTTTCGTGTTGACGAAGGAAAGGCACAGACAAAGAGGCTGAAGGACACTTGGAATCACCAGGACACTAATTAAAGGAGCAACATGCGTCCTTCACCGCGCAAACTGTGCAAAGGGTGCGGCTCAGTGAAAGGGGGGTTGTTCGGCACCGGGTAAGGGGCGCCCCATACGGGAGGATTTCTCATCATCGGCACGAGTACCCCCTGCTTACCCGCACCCGGCTCACGTCCGGTTTACGTCCGATGGCGAGGCCCGCCCTATTTTGTACCCGTTGGTAATCCAAGGCCGTTCCTCGCTGTCATGCCGTGTCGTGTGTTGGGGCTGTTCCAAGAATGCGTGCTCACGCCCTTGATGTGAATGACACTTAGCACACGGCACCAAACCTGTAAGCGTCTGCACCGTTTCGAGCCACCCTCCTCTTGAACCGGTCTTCTGTTTGGCTGCGGAAAGAGTAATTCTGCCTCAATTTTCAAGAGGAATGCATGTAGCGTGTTTTCCCACCCCGGCCCGTGCTACTACAGAGTAAACATTGCTATCTCGAAGCTGGCTGCGGTCGGCCGCGCCAGACGGAGTGATCATGGCGGCATATGACAGACAAGACCTGGAGAAGCAGACGTCTGCTGTCCGGTACAACATCGCAGAAACCACTCTCGAGAAGGATGTCTCCGGCCAGGAGACTCATATCATGCCCCTGGAAGTCAGCCCCCCCTCGACGAGTCCCACCCGCTCGCGCTCCTCCTCGATCGACACCGACCCCTTGTCGCCGCTGGAACACGCTCTGGGCCAGACCATCTCCGCCGCCGAGCGAATTGAGCCCTCACCACCTGACGATGATGATGACGACGACGACAATGAGGGAGCCGATCACGTCCTCAACACCACACGCACCCGCACCTCCATCACTTCCGCCGCCTCGCGGCCCCCCGACTACGAAGTGACCCTCGACGCGGACGAGGATCCGCATAACTGGTAACCATCTCCTCCATCTCACACGCGTCCCTCGCTCACAGACCATCCCCTTCCCCATTGTGTGTGTATCTAACACCACTAAAATGCAACAACACAAAACAGGCCGCTCTGGTACCGCGCCTACACTATCCTGGCCGTCTCGTACGCCACCTGGGTGGTTGTGCTGTACAGCACGAGCTACACGGCCACGATCCCCGGCCTGATGGCCGAGTTTGGCGTCGCCAGCCGCAGCGTCGCCACGCTGGGGTTGACCAGCTACCTGCTGGGTCTGGCGGCCGGCAGCGTCGTCGTCGCGCCCATGAGCGAGCTGTACGGCCGCCGGGTCGTCTATCTCGTGTGCCTGGGCGTGTTCGTGCTGCTGATTGTGCCGTGCGCGCTGGCGAGCAGCTTGGCGGGGTTGGTGGTTGTTAGGTTTGTTGGGTATGTTCGTCCGTTTTGTCCTCAACTGGGAGGATGCGGAGAGTGTGAAGGGGAATGTGAGCGGCTAACAGTGAAGACAGGGCCGTCTTTGGCGCCGCCATGATCTCCAACAGCCCCGGCACGATCGTCGATATCGCCGGCCCGGAGTCACTGGCGCTGTGCATGTCGTGGTACAGCATCGCGCCGCTGAACGGGCCCGTGACGGGCCCCCTGATCGGCGGGTTTGTGTACGAGAACCTGGGCTGGCGATGGGGCAACTGGCTGGCCATGATTCTGGCCGGCGCCGCCGTGCTGATGCTGGCCGGCGTGAAGGAGACATACGCGCCCGCCCTGCTCAAAGCAAAGGCGGCGCGCCTGCGGAAGGAAACGGGCGACGACCGCTGGTGGTGCCGCCACGACCAGCGCGTTTCGACGCTCGGGTTGCTACGTATCAACCTCAGTCGTCCGTTTGTGCTGGCCGCCACCGAGCCGATCCTGTGGTTCTTCAACATCTGGTCAGTTCGCTGCTTCCCCCTCTTACCCCTGAGCAGCCACATTACTCCCTCCCGCACCCTCACCCTCAACCTCAACAACTGACCAACTTCCGCCCAGGATCTCCGTCATCTACGGCATCCTCTACCTCTGCTTCGTCGCCTACCCCATCGTCTTCACCCAGCACCGGGGCTGGTCCATCTCCCTGTCCGGCCTCGCCTTCCTGGGCATCGGCATCGGCACCCTCCTCGCAATCGGCCTCGAGCCCCTCTGGCGACGCCTCATCAACTCCTCCCCGAAAAAAGACCCCACGACGGGGCGCGCCGCCCCCGAAGCCACCGCACTCGTCATGTGCATCGGCGCAGTCCTCACCCCCCTCGGCCAGCTCCTCTTCAGCTGGACGTGCCTGCCCACGACCATCCATCCGCTCGTGCCCATCGCCTTCGGCATCCCCTTCGGCATGGGCAACACGCTCTCCTTCATCTACGGCAGCAACTACCTGGCCGGCGCCTACGGCATCTACGCGGCGTCGGCGCTGGCGGGCAACGCCGTCATGCGGTCTGTCTTTGGTGCCGTGCTGCCGCTCGCGGGGCCGGCCATGTACGAGACGCTGACGCCGCAGTGGGCGGGGACGCTGCTGGGGCTGTTGGAGGTGCTGCTGGTGCCCATCCCGTTTGCGTTTTACCGGTACGGGGATAGGATTCGGGATCGGAGCAGGGTGATTAGGTTGATGCGGGAAGACAAGGCGAAGGCGGAGCGGAGAAGGGAGAAGCTGGCTGCGAGGAGGGAAAGGGCGGAGAGGGGGAAAATAGGTAGAGATGAGAGTGGCGGGGTGGTCGTGGTTGTGGAGGATGATGGGTCAAAAGGGGGCGACGGGGAGAAAGTGCTAGCGGGTGGTTGTCCAAAAGGGGGGACTCGTGTGTAAGGGGGGAAAGAGAAAAGCAGTGTTGAGAAACAAACGACAACGGTTTACGCATGAATCATGTCCATGCCGGCTACTCACATAGCCAAGTGGTTTGCATACAGATATTCATAAGTCTGGCGACATCGGACTCATCGCGGTTAGCTGGCGAGAAAACGGGGTCATCGTGTAGATAGATGCCCAATGAATGGGATTACGAACAGCCCAGAAGCAGGTGATACATCATCTACTTGCTCTCCCGGCAACTTACCCACCACCTCGAAGGCCTCATCACAGTTCCGCAAACTGGGTGTCATTGGTATCTCGACTTGAGCTCAGATTCAGCTGTCTGTCTGTCACAGTGCCACTGCAAGGCGCGGCACGGGTGTACTGAACCTGGCGCCAGCAGACAGACGTTTATTCCTCTCTCTCTCTCTCCAGATCCGCTGACTCCGTTGTTGAGTCGCATCATTAGGCCATGTCTCGGGTGCAACGACCCATGTACGTTTGGCAAGTTCGTCTGCGTACTGACACGCGTGCAAGCCACGAGCTCCATGCGCCAGACCGTGCCGGAGCGCGTCCCTCGCACACCACCCACACCTGCCCACCAATTCCAAGCCAAGATTCAGACATCAAGTCGCAGGCAAAGCTCGGAAGCAACGCCGCAGTCCTAACACAGCTCAGAAGCGAAACCCTTTGCCCGACGCGCGTCCCGCCCTGCAGACGCCAATCCGTCCGTTCCACCCATTACATTCACCGTACTCCGCCACCCAATATTGATACACCCTCACCCTGTCGAGAGGGAAAGCAAAGCCAAGCAAACTCCAAACCCAACCCGACCGCCCCCACCAGCCAGACCCAGATAAACGTAGCCCATTGTACAACAAACACCCAATGAATAATGCCCCCGGGCAGCGCACCCACCAAACAAAACCAACCACAAAAATCTTCTCTGCTCACATCGCCACGCCAGGCACGGCGCCCTGTCCCGGCGCCGCCGCCGTCCCGCCCAGCGACAACAGCCCCGCGGCGGCGGTCCCAGCGCCCGACTTAGACGCCATCAGCGCCAGCTTCTCGCGCTCCGCCTTCTCGCGATCGCGCTGCTCCTTCTCAAGCTTGGTAATCCGCGGTTTCCTAACCGTCCCGCCCCTCGACCCGGGTCCACCGCCTCTCCCACGTCGCGGGGCAGGGGCGTCGGTGCCGTCTCCTGCACCAGCACCACCAGCAGCAGCAGCAGCAGCACTCCTCGCGGCGGCAGCGGCACCGCCCCTGCTCCCTCTCCCGCGGCTCCCGCGCCCGCGCCGCGGCCGGTCCTGCGCCGCGGCAGGCTTCTTCTCGACCTCGGGGATCAGCGGGCCGGAGTAGACAAAGAACCCGTCACGGCTGGCAGCGGCCTGCTCCTCCCACAGCATCTCCGAGTCATCCACGAAATCGTCGTCCTTGTCGTACTCGTCCTCCTTGAAATTCCGCTTCTTGCGCGCCGGTTTCGCCGGCGCCGCACCACTGCCACCCCCATTCGCCCCCATCCCGCCCATCTCCACATTACTCTCCCCGGCATCAGACGCCTGCAGGAGGATATCCTCATCGACCTCCTCGTCGCCCGAGTCCCGCCCACTGCCGACCCCATTCGTGCGCTCGAGCGCGGCCGTGGCGGCGGCGATGCGCGCTTTCCGCTCGCGGCTGGCCGCCAGGCGCGGGTGCAGCGCGTCCCAGCCGTAGCGCTCCTCGGCCATGCGCATGAAGTTGACGTACTTGTTGCTCTCGCCGGGCTGCAGCGGCACGCGCAGCGCAATGCTCGGCGCGTCGACCTCCTCGCCGGGGCGCGCCTTGCCAAAGTCGAGGATCGAGCGTTCGCCCCCGCCGGGGGCGGCGGTGGGGATCGCGGGCAGCGCGTCGCGGAGGCTGCCGATCTTCGGCGAGGATGAGGAGGCGGCGCTGCTGCGCGGTTTCTTGGTCGACTCGCGCTCCTGCTGGGCTACTGCAGCGAGTTTCTTGCTCTGTGCTGCGGGGGGCGCGGCCGGGGTTGGCGCGGCGGTTGTGGCGCTGGGGATGCTGGTCATACTCGTGAAGGACGTTGTCGCCTTCTGTTCGGCTTTGTTCGTCGTCGTCGTTGTCATCGTCGTCGTCGTCGTCGCGGCTGGTGCCGCAGGGGGCGGGGGCGGACGCCGCGCATCGCCGAGCGCGGGCTTGGGCATGGACGGTGCCGCGCCGCGCACCGCGTGGGAAGGCGAGGGCGGCATGGACGATGTCGAGTCGTGAAAGCGAGGCTGCGGTGCCGGGTTGGCGTACGAAGTGTGGGATGGGAGGGGAGAGATGACGGCGGCGGATGGCTGCGGGTCTACCAAGCTGGCAATCGACGGGGACGCACTGGCGCGGTTGACCACCTGGGACGGCGCGCGGGGCGAGCCGAGGGGTCCCGTGCCGTAGGGGTCGCGCGTGACCATAGACTCCCTGATCGGATCATAATTGCCCCCCCGGATGGGGTCGAACATCTGCCTGGCTGGGGGGGCGGGTTGGGGCTTCGGCTGGGGCTCCTCGTTGAGCAGGTTCTGCATGTTCATAGAGCTGGAGCCGCTTTCCCGCTTGGGGATGGTCGGCGCAAAGGCGGCGTCGAGAGGCGTCGACCGCACATCCAAGGCCATGCGCATCGGGTTGAGCTCGGTGATCTTGGTCTGCCGTGGCGGGCCCGAAGCGGACCTCGCATCCATCTCTGACGTGGCGTCGCTGCCGTCAGCGGCGGCCGCCTTGCGCTTCCTCTGAACGGGTGGGGCATTGGGGTCCTTGGGCTTCCGCGGGCGGCGCTGCTTAGGCTGTTCCGTGTTGGTGGAGTTGCCGTCGGCAGGGGGCTTGGGCTTGACGGTGCTGCCGGGCTTGCGGCCGGGCTTCTTGCGCGGCAGGCCTGCGGCGGTCAGAGGAACGCTCGGGGGCGGTTCGATGGGTTGGTGTTGTTGCATGATGCCGAATCGAGCGACCGAGCCGGGATCGACGATGATCTCGTCCATCTCGATGTTGGCTCGGCCAGCGTTGATGACGCGGGTCGGAGAGCCGGGCTCCGACAGGGCCGAGGGCGGCGACGAGAGCGACGGGGACGAGCTGTACTGTGGCCGGGTGTGGTGTTGTTGTTGCTGTTGGTGGTGTTGATGATGTTGTGGTAATTGGTGTTGTGGTGTCGCCATGTCCCGCCTGGCGCTTGCTGCAATGCCTCAGCGGGCAAAAGGGAAACAACGAAAGAGCTCCTCCACCAAGGCGTGGCAGGAGTGACCAAGACCCCAACAAAGCCAGAACCAAGCGTCCCGGAGCACAAAAACCAATAAGCAGCAAAGACGGAGCTGTTGCCGCGCAATTGATAATGAATCCTTGCCGTCTTCGTAGAATCACAAGCTCTCAAACAGTTCGACGGCTTCACAAGGTGGAAGCACGTTGTTGCTGCATCTGATAGGCTGCCAAGGCCCTGGTGTCGTCAGAAGGAGGAGGAGGTACCTGAGTGTTGGGAACAGCTGCAGAATCCCAAGCGGCCGTTCTGGTTGGTCGGTTTGACGGCCAGTGGGGGGTGTCGGTCCGAGCGCCAGGGTCGGTACTGGTAAGGCGGGCGCGCGGAGTGGGAGCTGCTGCAGAGGTGAAAAAGTGGAGTTGCAGCTCTCTGAATACCTTCAAGTCTCGCCCGACGCTGCAAACCGAATTGCGGTCGGCAGTCCAGTGAAGGGAAAAAAGACAAATCAAGAGCCAGCGTGCGACAGAGCTGACTCTCGAGTGGTATGATTCAATTCAGAAAGTCTTGCTGAATTGAAATATGATGTCTGCGAGATGCAGAAGGGGGGATATCCGTGGCGAACGCGATGGGTTTGCACTTGCGTTCAAAAAAGTCGGTGGTTGTTGCGTGTGTGGAAGTGAGAAAGAGCGAGGAGAAGAAGGGGAAATTTGGGGTGCAAAGGGGGGCGATGAGCCGATGGGGATGGGCTCAGTTTTTGGAACTTAATATTTCGAGGGAAAACCGGGGCCGTGACCTCCTCAGGATAGGCAAGTCACGGACGCAAGGGAAATTTTGTTCTGGAAACAGACGAGAGACGACGAATGAAAACACCAGCCTGGTGCTCGCGGCTGCTGACCTCCACGGCCAGCAGTGAAGGGACGAGAGGCGGGCGGCAGGCGGGGGGACGAAATGGGGATGGAATTGGAAGGGAAAGGGAAGGGGGGCGCGCGGACGGGGAAACACGAGGGCGCGCGAGTGAGCGAGCGAACGAACGAACGAACGGACATGGCAGCTCGTTGGAGACATGACAACGCCGGATGGGAATTCGGGGATGGACGCATGAGGTGGACCGAGCAGCCAAGCGACAGGTGACCGGGCATGAACACGATTAGCCAGCACGAGAATGGGGAAATGGGGAAACACCTCAGGACACAACTGGAATGCCGCCCGGCTGCAACGGTGGACGTGTACCGAGTAAACTTGTAACTACACGTACAAGTCGAGACTTGTAACGTACAAGTACAGTGCTAGTGCCAGTGCCGGGATAGAGGATGGCGGGGGGAAGGGAGATGACCGAGAACCAGAAAGGGAGTGGACGTGGTCAAAGGCGCAAAAGGGGGCCATGGTGTGGGTGTGGGTTTTGGCAACCGTCAAACCGCGAATCGTGGAAAGCGGCAACCGGCTGCAGGGCCGGGGCTGCACGAGGATCGGTTTGGGGTGTTCGGGGGATCGCGCTTTTAAGGTGTGACAGGGATCTGGCTTGGGAACGAATGTTCGCGACCCAGAGGCCGGAAGTGGGGCCTCGTCAGCTTCCGAGCCGAGCGCGCGGAAAAGAGGCTCGCGCGGCGCGTCCAGCACAGTACGATTACACGGTACGTACCGGTACCTCTCAGCAGCCCTCGACCCTGGTGAGCTCACCCTGGCCGAGTTGAGAGTTTGGACGTGGGAGAGGAAGGCTGCCACATGCATGTACCGCCCCACTCCTCGTCTCCGTTTCGAATCTGCCACTCTGCGTGACATCTCTGAACAGCCGCCCCTCCGCATTGGAGAAGAAAACAACGGCGCTGAGGGGGATGTACTGTATATGTACTGCGTACAGCTGGCGCGCGGTGGGGCTGCACAAACTGGACACCCGATCGCAAGCTGCAGGCTGAGGGGTTCAGGAACAACCAGCAATGTCTCAGGTGAGTGCCCATTGAGCGCACGAATATGTTCGGACCATAGGTATGCGGTATAGCCTATCTCGTGATCGGTTCTGAGATGAACGTGTTGGTTTGATGAGGAGTACTTGCATGTCATGATCCACTGCTGAAATCCCCGTCGATCATATTCGCTCGATCAGCAAATATAGTTTTGCGCCGTGAGAGCTTAGATCCAGCAGCGATCCATCCCTGTGACCGAGAACGAATAGCCAACGGCACGCGTACTGTGTCCAGTTGTACAAGTAGATTGGAAACCGTGGGCGTGTCTCATCCGCTGGTGCCCAAATGTCTGCCTGCTGCTGAAATGGAGGCTCGTCCGAATTCAGCCATGTGTGCCTGCCGGTCCCACCCTGATACCACACAGTGGGTTGACAGTGCGCGCAGATCCTGGGAGGGCGGGAGGAAGGGTCACTTCCGCGATAAGATAAACCGTTTGCAGCAAGTGGCGGCAGCTTCACCTGCGGCTTTCGCATGCGCTTCGTAACGGAACTCAGAGCCCAACATTCACAACTGCCATAAAACAACGCAGCAGAGATGGACACCACTCTAGAGGTTTTTGACGTTCAAGAGAGGGACGTCAGCGACATCCAATCACCGAGTTTCCCCACCGCGCCAGCACCATCCGCCACCGGATTCCCCGCGCCCAAAAAGCGAGTCTCAGCCTTCAAGCAGAAGCGACAGGGCAAAGCAGCCACTGCCTTCGTATCACCTCCATCGACCATCGCCGGGCGAAATGGTGCGTTGTTACCAAGCGCCGGAACGGTGGACGAGCGACGGGGAATAGACGAGGAAAACAAGGCCGTGCTGGACGCCATGTCGCCTGACCAGATCGCCGAGGCGCAGCACGAGCTCCTCAACGGCCTCGATCCCAATCTCATTCAGATGCTGCTCCGGCGCGCCAATCTCGACGAGCAGGCCGGCCCGTCGCCTTTCGATGTCGCGCCTAGCGAGTCCCCGGCCGAAGCAGAACCGGCGCTCCCTGCCTCGAGACACGCCACGGTAGAAGACGAGGCGCCAGACGAGCCGTTAGAATCGCGCCCGAACCCAGAGCCCAAGCTCAGCGAGAGCAAGCCCAAGAAGAAAGTCACTTTCGACGAGGACGCGCCTCCACCAACCCTTCCGCCCGACCTCGTCCCCGTCACAGACATATCCGCCGCTGGGCCCCAACCCGACAGCAGCAGCACCGACCTGCCACCACAGCACACGCACTTTCCGCGCCCGCCCACGGTCCCCGACCTCGACCCCTCCGACCCAGACTTCCTCGAGACAATGCACAAGAAATTCTTCCCCTCCCTGCCCGCCGACCCCGCAAAACTAACCTGGATGGCGCCCCTACCGACGCCGCATTCCACCGCCGACCGCGAGTCCCCTTACTACCCGGGCCAGGACTCCTTACCCGTGTCGGCGCTGCGCTTTGACTTCCGCGGCGCCCTCCTGCCGCCGCGCGTCAGCCGCGCTATACCGGTGTCCAAGGGCCTGCACCACCACGGCGAGGCGCCCGAGGCGGCCGGGTACACGATCCCCGAGCTGGCCAGGCTGGCGCGCTCGGCTGTGCCCGCGCAGCGGTGTCTTGCGTATCAGACGCTCGGAAGGATGTTGTATCGCTTGGGGAGGGGCGATTGGGGGGTTGGTGAAGGAGGCAGGGGTGGGGAGGAGGATGATCTGGCGTTTGCGCTGTGGAGGTGTTTCCAGGAGGGCCGTGTGCTGGAGAGCTTGGAGGGGGAGGCGGGGTTGCCGGAGGGGAAGGGGCATATGAGCTGTAAGGCTTACGCGACGGAGGCCTTGTGGTTGTTTGAGAAGGGCGGGTGGAGGGAGAAGTGGAGGGGGTTGTGAGCGTGCTGCAAGATACCTGCTTGTTTTCGTCAGGGATGTAATCTCAGAAGACATGGCAACAATGTCACAAGAGCCGGCCTTCCACCTTCCATGACCGCGGCGGCATGGAACACTTGAGCTATTAACCGAACCATGGGCCACCAATCCCGGATTCTACACTACTTTTACTCATATGAGGGCCGAGTTACAGCGCCTCCTAACCAATTACCTTATTCTGAATGACTCCAGGATTTTCGTAACAAGCCAGCACGTGGTGATCCATGTCGTAGCGAATACCTTCGTCTGAATTTGTCATTGAATTAGCGACCATCGCCCTTCAACCGCAAGGCTATCTATTTGTGGGAAGAAAGGAGGAAAATAAGGAGATGAAGGAGTTGTTGAGACGAAGACGAGGAAGAAATGGGAAAGCGGAAGCAAGCACTTACTCAAGTCCAGTGAAGCTTTCATCCACTTGCCCAAGGTATCCGCGCACTCGCAATCGAGAAACCTGGTGTTGAACCACCGGCTCTCGCAGTTCCGGCAGGAAGCCATGAAGTGGCCTCTGTAGCGAAGGGTATGTATCAGTTAGCCAAGCACTCTCCTTCTCCCGATGAGGAAGACCACATACCTATTGCCCCAGGCTAGCTTGCCATCGTAGTTGCCCACGCATTGGTTGACATCGATATACATGTTGTACAGCGACATGTATGAGCTTTTGTCGCCGCACTGCGCGCTAAACCTGCTCGCCCACTCACCGCGCAAGCCAAGTTCGAACGCGGCTGCTGCTGTTAGAGCATGGCCTGCTTCCCCGCGGTCTCTCGTTTCTCTGTTCATGGCACTCACTGCAGTGATTCATGAAGCCACCCCCCTGAGGGGGCGGGGCACTCCGGACAGACAGGGCAGTCGAGCTGGGTCCAGGAAGAGCAGTGACAACAGCCACCATCGCCGCGGGAAGGACAAGGAGTCGGACCATTCTGCCGGTTCCAAGGAAGGGGCCAATGGTGCTTGGGTGCTTGCTGTCCGCAACATCTTGATGGCCCTTAACCAGTGACGACTGTCTGCCTTCTTATACACTTCAGCACATGCACGCGCTCGCCCTTCTCTCAACACACCCTCATTGCATGGACGTTGCGTGGCCGTCGCAAACTTCTGCGTTCCACCACGTCCATATTCCATGCGAAACGAAGTGCAGCACCAAGCTCACGGCAAACTCCCCTCAAGATTGTGAGCAGCAATCACCATCTCGCCGGGGGAGCCGAGGTTTGGCTGTCGCACAAGGGAGGACGTCAAGTGGCACGCCGACGATCCTGACAAAGCCGAGCCAGAACAAACATGGCATAAGAAGCCATCGCATTCCTTAAGCATATGCAAGCATCAAAAAATATACGAAAAGCTCATAACGACATACAGCCTGGCCAAAACCACCATCGCCCTCTATCCGCACCAGCCTAGCCCATACACCCAAATAGACGTGTCCCAATCAACCTTTCCTTTCCACAACGAGCAACCAAAAACCCCTTGGAGCCAGCATGGCCGCCCATGCTCGCCAAACCTTGAAATCTCATCCGCGAAAAACAACATCACGACAGATAGCGCGTACGGGGAAGCGACCCAGGAGTAGGAGGAATCTAAAGCGGGGGAAACATCCAGATTAACCACTGCAATTGCACAAAACTTCCAGATGGAATCACCCTTTCGCTCATTCCACCCACAAACCGCAAGAAACCAAAAAAAAAATGAAAGTAAAAACAGAAACAGCGGCCCCGGTCAAGAGACAAACAGACCCCCTTACAAGAATAAAGTGCGCCACATGAAGTGTGTGTGAAGTCATCATCTCCAACGATGCGGAAGAACAGCAGTCAAAGCCGAACCAGAACCGAAACCACGAACCTGTTGCGGATGCAGATGCCTCTGCGTCTGTCCCTGACCATGCTGCTGGCCATGCTGCTGACCCTGCTGCTGGCCCTGCTGCTGCTGCTGCTGGCCGCCACGGCCGTGGATGTAGTCGCGGTTCTCGATGGTGACGCTCTTGGTCATGTGGTTGACCTTGTAGACGCCGACGAGGCGGGCGGCCAGCTCAAACATGTTGTTGCGCAGCGAGATGACGATGAACTGCGCGTTCTTGGTCCGCTCCTTGATGTAGTTGGCCACGATGGAGACCTGGTGATTCCCAAAGGGGTGGTTAGCTCCAGTGACTGGGTTTGGTGTCGAACTCGTCTGAAGTTATGGGAGGTATGGGCCGGGGTTAGGCGAGGAATGAGGGAGGGGGTGTCAATGACTTTGAGAACACGCACATTTCGAAAGTCCAGCGCCGCGTCAATCTCGTCCATGACGTACAGCGGCGTCGGCTTGTAGTGGTGGAGCGCAAACACCAGCGCGAGCGAGCTGAGCGTCTTCTCGCCGCCGGACAGATTGCTGATGTTCTTCCACGACTTCTTGGGCGGCATGACGCTGAACAGGATGCCCTCGGAGAAGGGGTCAAGCGAGTCGACCAGCTCGAGCTCGGCGTTGCCGCCCATGGTGATCATCTGGTACATCTCCTTGAGCCGCAGCGAGATGGTGCTGAAGCCCTCCATGAAGCCTTCAAGGCGCAGCCGCCGCAGGTCGTCGCACCGCTTCTTGGCCGTGTCGCGCTGCGCGACCGCGCTCGCCAGGTCCGATGACCGCGCCGCGTGCTCCTCGACGCGCCGCCGGTACTCCTCCAGCACGCCCAGGTCGACGTTGACGTTCTGCGTCTTCTCCTCGAGCGTCGCGATTTCGCCTACCAGCGTCTTCTTGTCCATGTCGGCCAGCTCGTCCTTGCTGTACCGGGGCAGCTCCAGGGGCGCGGCTTGGCGCGGTTCGGCAGTCGACTGCGTTATTGTGGCATCCTCGGCCTCGGCTTGCAACTGCGCGCCAGGATCGTCCATGTCCACATCTTCGTCGTCAACCGGGGTTGCTCGGTTCGCAGGCGCCGCCATGCGGCCGCCGCTCTCGAGGTCAGCAATGTCATGGAGCGTCAATTTGGACAGCTTTTCCTCCCAGAAACGTCGCTTCTTCTGGTTCTCGCCGAGTACCTTCTGGTTCTCCTCCAACTTGTTGCGCATCTCGATCTCGACCGCACGGGTCTCATTGAGCTCGGCAGTCTTCTCGTCAAGCTCGGCCTTCACCTCGGCCAGCTCGCGCTTCTTGGCCGCTAGCGCCTCCTTGGCCTCTTCGACCCGGGTCCGGAAGTCCTCGGCCTTGTCGCCCTGGTTTTGAATCTCTTCCTCGAGGCTTTCAGAGTCTCGGGTAGCGGCCTCAAGTTCTTTGGACGCCTTTGCATGGTCCTTCCCGAGTTTGACCTTTTGCTTCTCCGCCTTGGCCTTGCGGACTTCGGCGCTGGACACCTCCTCGTTTTTTGTTGAGATCTCCTCCTTGAGCGCGTCCACCTTGGCCCTCTGGGCGCGGAGCTTCTCGCCACCAATCTCCATGATCGTGTCCTGGAGCGTCTTGATCTCGTCCTCAACACTGGCAGTCTCGCCATGCAGCTTCTCAACCTCCTTGTTGAGCTTGGCGATTTCCTTCTCGAGGGCCACGATGCGGCTGTCATCCGTCTTGGACGGCTGGTGCTCCCGGCTGAGCTCCTTAACTCTCCGCTGGGCATCCGCCAAGTTCCTCGCCGCGCTCTCCACCTCAAGGTTGATCTTCTGCATCTTGGTGTCGAGTTCCGGGATCTGCTCCTTGAGAGAGCGGACACGAGCCTCGAGCTCTCTCTGGCGGTCTTGAAACTCTTGGAAGGCCTGCTCCAGCGAGTCCCGGTCCGTCTCAAGCTTGGTGACCTGCTCCTTGGTGGTGTCGGCCACGAGCTTGGAGGACATGAGACCCTTCTTGACCGTGCTGCCACCACCGGACATGGTACCAGACTTGTCGATCAGCTCGCCAGCAAGAGTGACGACGCGCCATCTCCTAGCACCATAAGCGATGCGGTTCGCCTGGGCTAAGTCCTTGGCCACCAGAGTGTCTTGCAGGGCATGGTAGAAGGCCGGCCGAAACTTGTCATGCTTGGGCTTCACCAAGTCGAATAGACGCGGGGCGTTCTCCGGCGTCTCAATTGCCGACATGTCGCGGACTCGAAGCTTGTCAAGACACATAAAGTTGCCGCGGCCGAGATTGGTCTTCCTGAGGTATTCGATGCACTGCTGACCAGCCTCAACCGTATCCGTGACAAAATTGTCGAGCGCGCCGCAGGCTGTAGAGATGGCCACATCGTACATCTGTTCGATGGCGCCGAGGTTTCCAAGGCGGCCGTGAAACCCGTCGATACGGCCCGACTCCTTCATGCGCATGAGAGCGGCGAGAACGTTGCCTTGGGTCTGCGTTGCTGACAGGCTTGACCGGGCTTCGTCCGCTTTTTGCCGGGCATTCGAGAGCTGTGCTCGCAGCTTGGGCTCCTCTGCCGAGAGCTTATCCAACTCCGCCACAGCCCTCCTGCCCTCCTTCTGGAGGGCGGCCTTGTCGACCTGACACTGCTTGAGCTCCTCGGCCTTGGCCGCCTGGCTCTCCTCAATAGCGGCTATTTTGGCCTGCATCTCCTCGAGCGCGACAGCGCCGGCATTGGCCTTTTCCCGGAGGATGGCCATCTCACTCTCAGCAACGGCAATCGCAGACTGCTTCTGGTTGATCTTCTCCTTCCAGGGTTCGAGAGACTTTTGCTTGGCAGCGATCTGGTCAGAGAGATGTTGCGTCTTGCCTTTGAGATTGTCACGGATGGAGGCCAGCTGTGCCTCCTCCTCCTTGACTTGCTGTTCAAGCGCGACGATCTCCTCGGCGTTCGTCTCGATTTCGTTCGCACACTGCTCAATGGTCTGCTCGGCTTCAAACGCAGAGCTTTCGGCGTTGGCGATGGTCTTCTCCAGCTTCTTTCGCTTGTCCGCAAGAAACTTGCGCTTTTCGTCGAACTTGACGCGCTCCTGGTCGAACTTGGTCATCTCCTTGATCAAGGCCTGCGCCTCCTGGTTCTGAGTGTCATACTCCTTGCTGCCCTTCGAGTGAAGCTTCTCCAGCTGCTTGATGATCTGCTCGCTGCCATGGTGCTTTTCGAGCTCGACATCGAGCTGTGCTTGCATCTGGCCAATGGCCTCCTCCGTGACAGCAATGTTGTCGTCACATTCGCTGACATAGAGCTGATACAGAGCGGATTGCTTCATGGCAAGCTCGTTCTCGTCACGGATGTATGCTAGCGCCTTCTCTTTCTTGTCCTCCAGGCCGTTCTTCTCCTTCTCAACATGTTGCACGCGACCACTCTTCTCGAGGCAAATCTCGTTCAGCGTCTCGACCTCGGCAGCCGACTCCTCAATCGGTGTCTTGTACTTGGATGTGCCGATAATATCTTCGAGGTACTCGAGCAAGCCGTCCTCGTGTTCGTTGGCGGCCTTTGCCTTCATCTGAGCGATCGACTCGACCTCGCCTTGCAGAATCAGAAAGCGCTTATGGTCGAGATCAACACCTCGGTCACGTAGCAGCGTCGTCACCGTCGTGAAGTTTGACGACTTGCCGTTGATGTAGTACTGGCTCGAGTTGTTCTTGAAAGCCTTGCGCGAGATGACTAGGTCTGAGTCTGGGATAACTTGGTGGCCGCCGCCGGGTAGGTCCATAACCTCGCGGAAGTGCACAGCAACCTCGCAGTGGTCCAGGTCCGGGTACTGGGCCGAGTTATGGATCAAAGCCGAGATCTTGCCCTGTCTCATCTTGCTGGCTCGGAAGCCAAACACAAAGAGCAACGAGTCGATGACGTTGGACTTGCCGGAGCCATTGGGCCCGACGACCGAGGAGAACGAGGCGTGAAAAGGGCCCACCTCCTGGCGGCCAGCGTAACTCTTGAAGTTAGTCAAGATGAGGTATGTGATGACGATGCGTGCTTTCGGGCCCGTATCTTCGACAATTGGCATGGCCATGGTGCGCGACTTGAGCATGATGTCCATGGGCTTCTCGAGGATCGTGTCCATGGCCTTGACGGGCTTGACGGCGGCGAGCACAGTCTCATCTTCCAGGCGGCGCTTCTCGTTTATGATGTTTGTTGTTATGTCGGCAAAGGGGACACTGTGAAGCTGTGCAACCGCTGGCGAGACAGAGGGTTTCGGTGTGAGCAGAGGCGGTTGAAGCTCCGGGGTCGCAGACTTGCTTGGCCTCGGCGCAACGCTCCTTCGTTTGGACTGGACTGGTTTCTTGGTGGGCGTCACATCCTCATCATCGGGCGCCGCGCTTGATGCCGTGGTTGCCGTGGCAGCTGTCTGATCGGGATCAAAGACCTCGCTCGGCTCGACGATAGATGGGGCTGCAGGCTCGACGATGGACGGGGGTGCGGGCGCAACACTGCTCTTTTTTGGCGGGCGTCCGCGACGCTTGGGCGGCGCTGCTGCTGGCGCCGCCGGCTCTATCGTACTTGAGTTCGCCAACGTTGACGCTGTCGTCCTCCTTCCGGCCCTTGTTGTACGGCGCGGGCTGGGTTCCGGAGCGGGGGTGAAGTCGTCTCCGCTGTCATCCTCGGCGGCAGTCTGGGGCGCGTTCTCCTGGTCCTCCTCGTCGGACGAATCAACAACCACGGTGCGCCGGGTCGCAGCCCGCCGCGACGGTCGCGTCGACATGGCGGTGGGTTGGGTGGGTTGAATGGGGTATCGAAAGGAAAGAAACGAGAACAGCAAACCCTGTGGTGGGTATGCGCAATGCGGGAAAGGAGCCCAGTGGTTGAATGCGCGTTCGGCAAAGAAAATGGTCGTCTGTGAAGTCAGTTGTGCAATTCCAAAAACGGCACTGGCAAGCGGCGGGCAATTGGTGTGGTCGCTGCGAGCCCCGCAGTGCGCGGGAGTAAACAATCAACAATCAGCCACAGGCAAGCCACGCTTTGGTCCCGTCCTAACAGTGCCCTGTCGCGAACCCTCGTGACTGGAACCCCACATTATGCGAGTGCAAAGAGTACTGAGTCCCCGCTATAACGATCAGCTAGCCAGCCGCTGCATCAATCATTCTTATCGGGTCCACCACAGCTCTCGACCTTTGGGAGCTTGGGCTAACTTCCCGAGACATTCCTCAACCAGCTGCCGAGCTCAACCTGAAGCTGCAGAAACACAATTCTTCAACCCGCAACCATGCTCGACTTTTCGCAGTTTACGGCCGCCTTCCCCACCGACGGGCCGAAACCATATGATCAGAATGGCGTGCGAGAGATTGAGACGTTTCGCAAGAAGTTCGATGGCGTGCTGTTCATCGACCGCGTCCTGAAGGCGCTGGGGGTCGGCGAGAGTGTGTAGTAACCCACTGCACTTCTGTCGTCTGCATTCTCGACGAAATACCCGGCTAACGAACCGATTAACAGGCAAAGCCTACCCCCCACGAGGCGACAGCGGCCTGCGCGCGCTGCACCGGCGAATCTGCGAGACCAAGGTCTCACCGCACGCCAAGCTCTCCGTGTTCTACTACCTGCTGCTCGATTACGACTCGCTGCGGGGCGCGCGGTCGCAGCTGGCCGAGGCGCTGGCCGAGGAGTCCGCGCTGCCGCCCAACTACCAGATCTTGATGCGCGGGCTGTGGCACATGGACCGCGCCGAGTTCCGCTTTGCGCTGCAGCACCTAGCGCACCCGTCGCTGCCGGCCGAGTTCGCCGACGACATCGTCGCCGTGCTCGTGCGCCACGCCAAGACCGCCGCCGATAGCAACGACGACGACTACAGCCTGCCTCTGGCCTATTACCACACCGTGCGGCCGGCCCTGCAGACCTCCGAGTCGCTCGAGCTGCTGTTCGGCGCCCTCGCACGCACCAGCGTCACCGAGGCGTTGCATTTCGCGCGCACCTTCCCCGAGCACGCCCGTCGCCTGCTGTTTGAGAAGCTGGTGGCTTCGGTGCTGGAGCACCCCGAGGCTGTCGGCGCCCGGGGCAAGGAGCTGGTCAGCCTGCCGCTGAGCGGCGCCGAGGAGAAGTGGTTCCAGGAGTACGTCGCTGTTGGCGAGGGCAAGAAGTCCAAGCACGCCAAGGCTGTGGCGCAGATGAGGCAGCTTGTGACGGGAAGGCATCGGGGCCCGATTCCAGTTGGCGGCCTGGGCGGCCAGGGGGCTGCAGTACGGGCTGGGCGCTGAAAATGCTGGCCTACGTGGCGGCAGTATTGGAGTTGGTGTGTCAATAGCAGTGTACAGAAGCATAGCGATGGCGTTTTGGTTTTGTCTGGAATACCACGGGTGGTCACAGGGAACTGTGTTGACTTAAATGTCCCTTTCTTTTTGCCGATTTGACAGTGACTGAAGGTACAGTTCATCGATCCTACTCAGATAGGATCACTCCTAACTGGGACCGAATGAAGCAACAACAACCGCATCTGAATACAAGTGACCAAGTGTAAGTATGATCGCTACATGGCCAACCATATCTCATATAACCGTACAATATCATACCCGCATCCCTACTCGCTCTCTGCCGACCGCACTTGAGCCCAGTCGTACCGCGGTAGGAGATGCAAAGTAACTCATCCCACTCCCCCAGCTCCTCCCAGCCGCTTTCAACAATGCTACCTAGATAATTGTAGCCCCATCACTGAGCCTGATGACCAACTGGTAGGCCTGCAAGACCGAGCGCACCATGCGTTCGGCCCGTGATTACCGACGTCAGCTGCCCTCTCCCAAAGTCACTCACCCACCAAGCTCCCCTGCCCAGCCTTCTCATACCTCCCCCTCAACGCATCTACCTCCCTCTGCAGCGCGTCCAAATCAGCCAGTATATCTCCCGCCGCCGAAGCCGGCGCCGCTCCCATCCCCGCCTCCATTCTCAACTCACGCGCATCCCCATCAGCATGAACAACATCCAACCCGCCATTCTCCTGCACAGCCGCCAGGTTCACGCCCAACCCCGTACCCACCTCAGCCGCCTTAGAAGTCCCATCATCGCCAGGAGCAGCAGCAATGGTGCTATCCACACTCCCCCTGCGCCCAGAACCCGCCCTATTCCTCGTCGGCGGCGGTGGCGGTGGCAATGACCCGCCCGCAGAAGCATCCTTCGCCACACGGCTGCCGCCGCTACTGCTGCTTCCGACGGCAGGGCGTTTCTTCACGCGCACCGACGGGTTCCGCGCCGGAGGCGGCGGCGGCGGCGCCATCTTCGCCGGGCCGCCGACAGCGCTCGGCTGCGACCGGTGGTTTGTCGCGGTGTCGGTTGTTCCCGCAGGGGAGGACGCGGTTGCTGGAGCTGGGGCGGGTGTTGTCGGTGCGTGCGGGTGGTAGGGTGACAGGGTTGCATGGGAGGGTTGTCTGCTAACGCTGGTGCTGCTGCTACTGCTGGTGCTGATGGGGGTGGGGGTGTCGCCCATGGGCGAAGGGGTGGTTACTATTGGAGGAGTGGACATGGCTGATGGCGAGGGTTCGGATAGGTGGTGGGACTCTGCTGGTGGTAAGCTGTGCGAACTTGGTGCGCGCGAAGGGTGGCTTGGCCGACGCGGCGGGGGTGGTGCGGGGGCGCGAACGTTAACACGCAGGCTGGAGGAGCGGGATCGCGTCGAGTCAAATGAGGACCGTCTTAGCGAGGAGTCCGTGTCGTCCTGGTGAGCCGGGGTGGACGATGCGCCAGATGTGTTCCTGCTCTCCGACCGCCCGTGAGGCTGCCGTCGTGGCGGAGGAACTGGCTTTTTCGTCGACTGCGTCTGCAATGTGGCAGGGAGTGGATTGGATACAGCATGGGACGTGTTCGGCGGGGTGGGCGGCCGGAGCGGCATAACAATGCCGAGTCCCGGCCCTGAATTGGGCTCAGGCACCTTGCCGGCTGCTTCGCGGTCAAACACACTCTCGGTGGCCTCCTCCGCAGGCGACCTATGCGGCGCAGGTGGGAGCGGCTTGTTGACATCTGATGGTGTGGGGGGCCTCTGTCGTGATGGAGAGACCAGTGGTTCAGGAGTTGCCTTTTGTGAAGGACTCGCCAGCGGCGGCCGCGGTCCCGACTCAACACCCTTCGTCTCACCGCTTGCAGGAGCGTTTATCAGCTTCCCATGCCGTGAGCTAGGCGGCGGTGGCTTTTTCTTCGGAACAGATAGAGCGGGCTGTAGACTCGGTTCAGAACTACTGGTCAGCTTCCGTCGGACATCTCCCATGTCGTACTCGGAAGCCTCGCGAGACGACTGGGTAGTTTCTTGCACCGCTTGTAAGCTGTCAGACGGCGATGAGTCGGCCGTAGCCGTGTCGCCGTCGCGCAACAACTGCTGATATCGCGCCTGTTGGGTGTATGGCGCTGATGTCGGCAGCGGGGCTGGATTGCCGGCCTGGCCAGTCATCAACAACCGCCCAAACGCACCGACGTCCAGCACACCCTTCGATCCTGGCTCAGAGCCTAAGTCCTGCGACAGCCCTGATGTCGCCCCCACTTCCAGGTCCCGCAGCGTCTTCTGGAATGGGTTCGGCGGCGCGGAATTCCACGTTGCCGTTTGAGACTCGTCCTCCCGATTCGAGGACTCGGAAGGGTCCGAGGCGCCGGATGGCAAGGCATACGTGAAGGGATCGGCTCGTTGGTTGACATCGTCATCGTCACTGCCACTGCTCTCGTCATCCTCGATTTCGACCGGTGGAAATCGATCTGCCGGGTCGGAAGACTCGGGTGACGATGGCGGGGGCGACTGCACGCGCACTCTTTTAACGACCTTTGGTTTCTGAAAGCTTGTGGCCGGGGGCGGCTGGCTCGGACTGGACAGCGCTTGTAGGTGGCTCCGAAACCGGTCCGCCGATAGGACTTCGGACGCTAGCTCTGGAGGCGCGCTCGATGGCTCAGTCTCGGCGAACGGCGAAGGCGGGGCGGCGGGACCGGAAGGGACGGGAGCTTTGCGACGGAACGGGTTGTTGGAACCGAACGACGGCGTCTGGGCCATGGTGGGAGCCGAAAGGGGAGAATTTGTGTAGGCAATCGTAGTAACTGAGAAGCTTGGCTAGACGTCGGGAGCCAGCTTAAGGGCCCATTGCCGTTAGGAGCACGCTGTGGCTCGGCGTCGCATCCAACTCGACTCGGCCGCGGGGAGCGGACAAACAAGGAAGCTCTGGAAATACGGCTGGTGTTACCGAGACGTTTGCAATTGACCGTGACCTGAGCCTGTTGCCCGCATCTGTCGAGTGGAGAGGCACGAAATGGTGAGCGAGCGTCAACGCCGTATCGTTACCTGAGGCAGGTATCCGTACCGACGCAAAGGACGCTCGGGGGACAATCACAGGCTCCGATGCGTGTCGTTGACCAAGCGGTGGGCCCTGGCACAATACCCCGCTGCCCAAGCTCCCGAACGGGCCTGGTCCTGGATGTGGGTCCTGGAATGGAAGCTTCCTTCTGCAGGACCAGCCAGAGATGGACGCACAGACAACAGCGCATCCGGATCCGTTGCGCAGAGCAGTGCCTGCGTGGCAGCTGGGATCCGCTGTGGGGATTCCCGACAAGTGGCTGCCCCACCACTCTGAAGTGCCGTCGCACCTTTGCCCTATCCATCCGTACCGTACCACTCACGCAGGGGCATCTTGGGACACACCCTGTTGAAGCTCCCCCGACTGGCGCGCTCTCTCCTTTGTTGTCGTCTCTGGAGGGCCGCAACGCAGCACCGCATTCGACTGCCCCACGGTTGTCCTGCGTCTCTACAAGTGATAAGTCTGACAATTATGGCTCAGAGACCAGAAGCACCTCTGTTAATCACCCATTATGGGAATCATGTCATGTCCGCGACGCGCTGGAAATGGTTACTTATGCACATCGCTCAGGCATCTCGCCTCACCGGCAAGTCGCGGGAGAAGGGGGAAAAACATATCAGGGCAGACACGTGGCTCGCGTGGTACACACAGGGAAAGAAACGAGAAATGAGAAAAATCAGGCTATGTGGAGTGGACGTTGGGGGCAGCAGGGAACAAAACGTAAACAAGCGAGACGAGGATCTCACGCGTCCCCTCGACCCGCCTGTGGAACACGACACGATCCGAATGAAGATGCGCGTCCACAAATGTCATCGGCGCAAAAACAATTCATTTGGTATAATTACTGTGTACAACCCACTTCACCCCCTTATCGAGCCACCGTCGGGCCGATCCCCCCTGGATCGCGGGAACCTCATTCAGAGCATTTGGAGCGCGGCTGGACCGCACAATCCCAGCGCCTACCCCTGCCCAACCGTAAGAAAGAGGACCGGCGCCCTGCACGCTTGCCTCCTTCCCCTTGGATCAGAGTGTCTGCAGCGGCGGAGGCGGCGCATGACATGTTGGCGATCCAGCGTAGGAAAGTGCGTGTTTTGGCCCGGTTCGGCTTGGTCTGCTGGGTGTGTTCCAGATTGCCAGCAAAGGTCACGCGCGTCAAAAAGCAGGGCGTCACGCGTGTGAGGTATGTAGAATTCCGTCCGTGTTCCCCGCTCCGCTCGCCACAATTCCCAGATGCTATATCCGTCCGAGCAATAAAAACAGTGATCCCCAGATCCCCACCTGAACGCCTAGCGAGACAGAGAAGAAGCAGCCCATCAGAAGAACAGGAAAAAGAGAAGTCATGACAGAAACGAGACGTCAGGGCATCCTCATGCCGAGGCGGCTTCCGCCTTCTCTGCCTTCTTGGGCGTCTTCTCCTTCTTGGGTGCCGCCGCCTTCTTGGGGGCAGCCTTCTTCGTCGCGGCAGGCTTGGCGGCAGTCTTGGCCACGCGGCCAGACTTGGTCTTGGTGAGCACTGTGGGCTTGTCGACGACGGCGGGGGCAGCAGCAGCCTGAAAACATATCAGTGAGCTGTTGGTAGCGTGGGGTGTCGAGATGAAGATGCTCACCTTCTTTGGGGCGGCAGCCTTCTTCTCCTTCTTGGGAGCCGCGGCCTTCTTCTCCTTGGGCTCCTTCTTAGCGGCGTCCTTCTTGGGAGCGGCCTTCTTGGCGGCCGGCTTCTTCTCCTTCGCCGCACCCTCCTTCTTGGCCGCGCCTTCCTTCTTGGGCGCAGCAGCCTTCTTCGGGGCAGCAGGCTTCGTGACCTTCTTGGCAAGCTTGGTACCGCCGGAGGGACCTGTGAAACTGTCAGGATACTGCGGGCACTGGCGACAGACAGTGAAGGATGCGTACCCTTGGGTTGCTCGAACACGCCCTTGTCGACACCGTTCTTCAACGCCTTGTTGAAGAGCGAGTCGAACATCTTCTCGCCGACATTAATGGTGAAGTTGGCGCGGACATACTTCTTGAGCGACTGGCGGCTGTCCTGGTGTTAGCGTTCATGAACATCTGGTGCGACATCATCAAACACATGGCGTTGCGGGGTAAGCGAGCGCACACTGCGAGTCGACAAGTTGCTACGCGCCGACGAAGAAGATGTGAAATTCTTACCTAGACCCGTTGCGATCCTTGAGCTGTGATTGAGAAAGCAGCAATGTCAGTGAAACCCATCCCTGTCGAGTGCAGATGGTGGAGAGCGCGGTGAGAGGATGCGACGGCAGATCAATGAAGATGGCTTCATTCGCGCGCGCGCCCGCACGACTGAGCGGCAACACCACAACGCGCGGCAGAAAAAGGAACAGGAGCAAGTACCGCGATGATGGCATCGGTGATCATATCCTGCAAATTGGTTAGCTACAGTACTGCTCCAAAACCCCGCGGTTGACGGGTGCACACCTGGTACGAGTGGTGAGGGGCCGCCTTGGCCTTCGGGGCGGCGGCGCTCTCGGCCTTGGTCTCGCTCTTCTTGGGAGGCATGATGGCTGGTGTGTGTGTGTGTGTGGATTCGGTAGATTTGTGGACGTGTGAGTCAAAAAGCGATGCAATCACTTTGATAAGTCGAGAATGAATAGAAATATGGCGATCGATTTACAGTTGTTCGAGAGAAACGGGGAGCAGAAAGGGTGTGGGAGTGAGGCCCGTTCCGGGGGGGTCACGTCTTAATAAGGTATGTTTATATGTGGAAAGTGGGGCGGTCAGTGATTGCTGATTAGGTGCGGACAGCTCCTCTGCAGACCATTTTCCGCAGCCATGCTCACCACCCACAGACAGCCTTGGGGGATGCCATGGCCCCTGCTGAAAGTAGACAGGTATTTAGCTTTCATCGCTCTTCTCTACACTTCTTCTTACCGTTTGTCTATCTTTTGGGTCGGGTATATTGATTTTCATCTCTCTTTTCCTTCCTTACTTCCTTCTGTCTATATGTTCATGTACCTCTCTCTTTCTATTCTCTTTCTTCAATCCCTCCAACTATTGACTTCGTATATGTTTCTGTCTTCACAAGACGTACTCCGATACTCTGGAGTAACCTGGAGTTGAGCGATTTGAATCCCGCGGCCGCCATTGCGAATGCTCTGTTCGCGCACAAAAAGGCTTCTGTCGTGAGCCTGGGCCAAATGTGCAGCGCCCGCCCTAGCCTTCTTCACAGCGCCCTCCCCGCATCTGGCTGCCGTGATTGACGGATGACGTTGCCGAGAGTCTGGAGTGATGAGCAACGTGGTCGGTCCCCGTGACTGCTTGAGAGCGACCGGCTGCGGATGCGCCGCGTTCGGGCTGCCGGGGGAAAGCAGCTTTCTGAGCGTTCTGGATCACTTGCCACATTCTCCGTCGCGCTTTCCCTCTTTCGGCCGCCACTTAAACCACGACTCAATGACACCCAATTTTGTGATTGGACGAACTTGAACGACATAGACCCACTCTTGTACCTCGAAGCAGGTGCAAGCTCTCCCAACGCTCGTCGCTCTCGGTCGCCCTCTGATCGCGACGAACCTTTACCCCCCCTCTCTCGATTCCTCTGCTCCCTCTGCCTCTCGTCTCTTCCGCCCTCTTTCTGTATACCGATCTTGTGCACCCGATGACTGGCTTCTTTGTCCCTTTTTTTGTTCCCTTTTCGCCCCGACGCCGATGTCACGCGATCCGGACACGGCTCGAGGGTCTAGAGTGTTTGAGTAGTCGTTAAAGACTGTTTTTGGTCGCGTTTCGCAGTTCGCGATGCTCGATTGAACATGCGCATACTTCGGCGCAATCGAGATGGCATCCCACCAACCCCTGTTTCGCCGCTTGAAAATGCGTCAGTGGAATTGATGCATTTCAAGCCTTCTTTTTGAGCGCTTGGTTACTTCCTTTTCCCTCTTTACGAATACAGTATCGCTGGCCACGTCCAAAGTCACTCCCGGTCGCGTGCGGAGCTGAGCCTGCGGCTTGAAGCTATCCGCATCCCACCTGGTCTCGTGTTTCATCGCACCCAACGACATTCACCCACCATCCCGTGCTCTGAGAATAGATTGCTTGGCTACATGTGCATTCACCTGCTCATGATTTGGGATTTTTATTTTGTTTCTACTGGAATTGCTCCTTGTAAAGGAAGGTTAGCATGCTTCGTGGCACCAAACACGATGTGTCGCTGTGCGCGTCGGCCACGCCGCCACGCCTTATCGTTCGCCGCACCCACGCTCTGGTTTGAAACAGCTCGCGCATATGCACGCCGGATGATTAAGACCCATTTCTCGTGATTTCCAGTCATGCCATGAATTTTCGACTTTTCGCAGCCCATGACTGCGTATGTGGCTGCGCCCGGTTGGTGACACGGTCATGTGGATTTCGGAAGGCTCGCATCGCACTGACGGTCCTGGCCCACTCCACTGGGCTCAGCCGGTCTCTTGACGCTGTGTATCTTCACGCGAAGGTCGTCTGCCGCAGCTCCAGGCAGCAACGTATGATATCTGTCTGCCGATTCTCAACCAAGAATACTGGCAATCTCGCAGGCGGAGCGCCAACGCGTCGCGAGTATGCCATCCTGCACTGCCCGTTGGCGCCTGCGCCGCTGAATATGAGACGCGTTAGTTATGGACCATGGCCGAGAGTCAAGACAACGCGTTGCCCACAAAATTGTCCACGTTTCTCGCCCTTGTCTGAACGGATGTTATGATTTAAGGTGTTTCTTCGGTTGCCAAAAATACCTTTATCGAGTGCGCCTGTGCCCTCCATCCTGCCTGTCCAGTCTAAGCTCGGTACGTCTCACTCTCATAGATTCCGATCATGCCTGTCAGCACCTCAACAGTTCTCTGCTGGACTCAGAGTTCTGACCATGGGAACTCACGCGGCTGTAGAATGACATGCTGGTGACTCTTGCCTCATCGACGCTGCGAGTCTCGCTACCTGCAACCAAACGAAGTGGCGATTCTCACTCCTGCAGAGTCAATCAGGGGCATGGCCTGAGTGACGTTTCCGAGAATTGGTGGACTCCAGCCTTGCCGTTGCTCTCGCGGGTTGCGATACGAGTCAATAGGCCTAGCAGTATGACCGAGCCGCTGCCTCACCCTGTGTCTCGTCATTCGGCTTCGTGTGTGTCTGAACCGGCGTGCAAGTTAAGATTTCCAGGCTGATGGCTATTCGCGTTTGTAACGACGGTTCTGCGCATGGGCATGGAAGTTTACATATCATGTCCAGTTCGAAAATGTATCAAGCGTACCCAATACCAGGCAATTCGTAGTCAAATTGATGGATACGCTACTAAAGTAAAAGTATAGGATTTGTTCGCTTGTTTGCTCCCCTTCTTTTTTACTTCCTGCTGATCATTTTCACTTTTCTTTGCTTGTGTTTAATTTATTGGCACCTATTACTCTTTTACTCCCATTTTTTTCTTTATTTTCGTTCCTTTTTTGTTCTCGTCTCGCTTTTCTTCTTACTTTACTTTGCTTCTCATTTCTCTCTTCTTCTGGTTTCTCTTTTCTTCTCGTCTTTCTTCCCTCCTCCTTGTCGGCTTTCGCTGTGGAGCATGACGTTCACCATTCGACGGACATCGCCATCAGCATCAAAGTGTGAACGCTGTGCTTCATGTCCTGCAGGGTTCATTTGGTAAGTGAGGCATCAAAGCGGGCTCTTAACCCAATGCAAGATAACTTCGTGAAATGAAGAGCTAGCCTGAGCAAGCATTGACATTACACTTCAGTACCTTAGTGGAGCTTCCCCATGTAATTGAGTAGTATAAGCTGCAGAGAAGCCGTCAACGTGGTTGTTACAGGCAATGTGTTTCAGGCTGAGCTTTGAGTGGCTCTTATATCACAGGTGCCGTTGTAGGAGAGGTGTGGCACCCTGGTACCGAGTCGTAGACCACAAGCAAGACTCGTTCGAGACATGACGCAAGTAAGATCCAGCTCGAACATTGTGCGCATAGCACCAAGCAAAGAGAGCTGTCCCAGCAGCGAAGCCGCACGTTTATGCCAAATCCGACAGCAAAGCATAAGTCACAGTGCTCGAGAGGGTGTAACAATGGGCATGCATTGTCACTTTGTCCTCTCACACGCCGTGCTCAACTAGGCCCAACAGCCCACCCACGCACAAACCCAAAGCCAGACCAAACCCAAAGCGCCGACCACGTGCCTGAACCTGGATGCGTGAGTACCTGAGGTACCTGATTAGAGAGATGCTGAGAAAAGCATGGAACAACTTCCCGTTTCGTCCATTCCAACCTCACCACAATCGTCATCCCGGTGTTCGTTAACCCCCCTCCCGGGTTCAACCCAAGTTGACGAAGACACATGACGGACAGATGCGCACAGCCCGCTGCAACACTGTCAACGCTATGCTCCCCTGTTCCTATATGCCTTAGTAGCCTAGAAATACAATAACCCACCCACCATTGCCATATCTATCGGCTACCCGAGATAGGCGGCAGGTGATGAGCATGTCGCGCCATGGGTACGCACTATATTGCTCAATCAAGCGAGGGACCTTTGACCGCCACACCTGAGGGTAGGGACGGGCGACAACGCGCAGCACTCGAGTCGAGAACAAGTCTCGTCAATTCTTCAAATGCATCCGTTTCAAATTTATGGTGCATACGACGTTGCAATACCTGGTACGGCAGGTGAGTACCAGCAGCTAGGAGGGCAGGGTAGGCCACATTCCCTTCACCTTTAAGCCAGCACCAAACCCCAGCCGGCTGGCTAGCTGGCTCACCCATCCCCCAGCCAGCGTCTCCGATCCCATTCCTAGCACAGCATCTCTCTCCTCCCACATCCCCCCCACTAAAAGAAATTCTTATTCAACACCCCAATAGCCCTCGCATCCTCGCCCACAACCCCCCTCTGGTCCTGCGCCGTCCTCCCCAGCCCGCCGCCGTTCCCACCACCAACAACCCCACTCGGCGAACTGCCCGCGCTGCTCACCCCACCGCCACCACCACCACTGAGCGGGTTGCTGCTGTTGTTGTTACTGGTATTGGCGCTGCTCGGCTCAGAGCTCGCGCTCGTGGACGACGGCGGCGGGTGCAGCAGCAGAGCAGAGAGGACCGGTCTGGTGCTCGCCGCCGACGTTGTTGTTGTGGCGGCCGCGCTGCCGCCGTTGTGTTGCGCGTAGTGGTGTAGGTGGTCGGGGCTGCGGCTGTCCGAGACGGCGCTGCGCGGCGGTGAGAGGGAGAGGGCGCGAGACGATGCGGGGGGTGGGCTCGTCGTGGATGTGTACGGCAGGAGTGGTGGTGGTGGCGGCTGCTGTTGTCGTAGTGGAGGTGACTCGTTTCGCGGGGCGAGCTGGCCAGGTAGGGGCAAGGGTGTAGCGGTCTGGTTGCGCGCCGCGTCGATGGGCGCCAGGCGCGCGTCGATCTGGACGGCGTCTCGAGCCTGCGCCTGCAGGTGCTGCGACCGTGGGGACTCGGGGTGTGGTAACCTCGGCGGCGGCACCTGCGGTGAGGTATGATGGTTCGGCGGGTATGGCTGCGGGTGTGGCATGCCGGCCTTGGGCGGGCCGGGGGCCGGAAGTTGTGGGTGTGGATGTTGATGGGGGTGCGCATGGGGGTGCGGATGCGAGTGCGGGTGAGCATGAGGGTGAGGGTGAGGGTGTGGTTGCGGCGGTGGTAATGGTGCTCGGTCGTAATGCGCATGTGGCCCGGCTGGCGGATAGTGGTGGTGCGGCGGAGGAGGATGAGGCGGGTACGCGTGTATCGGTGGCGCGTGTGGCGCCTGAGAGTATGGGTATTGGCCGTGGCTGTACGGCGGTGTCCCGGCGGGTGACGGGGGCCAGGCGTAGCCCGGAGGCGGATATGCAAGAGGATAACCGTGGTGGAGAGGCGGCTGGTGGTGGTGCGGCGGGTAGGACGGCTGGTGCATCGGCGGCCGCGCTGCGGCTGCCGGGGAAGACTCGGTCAGGCTCGATTCGGGGTACATTCCCTTCGGAGGGACGATGTGTCTAAGAGCAGGATCAAGGCTAGGCTGTGGCAAGTCGAGCGGCGACCCTCTGGAATAGTAAGCAATCAAATGGAGGTGCTGGCCTGCCGAATTGGTGATGCTGAACGACTGCTTCATGAGTCCGTCAGGCTTGTACCGGTACCCGTCGGGCTCCCCGTCGTCGTGGTCCTCGTCGCTGCCGCGGCCCGAGTCGGGTGTTTTGCCAGCACCTCTCCTGCTGGCGCCAAAGGCGTTCCCCCTCTTGCCTTCCATCTCCCTGTACGTCAAGAAGCTCCCGGACACTCGGCTCGCGCTCCATGACTTGCCGTCTGTCCACCTTCGCATGCCGGCCTCTCGCTCGTCCCAGACGAAAACGGATCCGGACCTGATCTGTTGGCGCTCTTTCTCCGATAACCTCCTCTGGACCCTCGGGAGAAGACCGAGCCGACACGCCTCAAACAATTTGATGGCATCTGCGGGCGTCCGCACTTGGCCAAAGTAAGTTTCCATCATGGAGGACTCGGTGGTGGTGGGGCGAAACTAATCCCGCCGTCCGCAATGGGCAACAGTGGCTAGGCGCTTCAAATGCAGTTCCGGTCGATCGTGGCCAACTCCCCCTTCCGTACTTCCACGAAGTTGCTGACCATCTAGGCCGGTGCAGAACGCCGGTGAGGTCTGGGGACCATGCGCTCAGAGCAACTGCTGAATGGACCTCGCAGGGATTCGGTTTGTTATGCCGCCGCGGAAACGCTAACTGTGACGGAATCAGTCATTGACCTGAGGGCAAGGATAACGAAAGACAAGCAACGTGCTGACGAAGCTCCGGCAGTCGATTTCGGGAACCTGAGACGAGAGGATGGGCTACGCTGGCGAGACTTGATGCTTGGCAGGGGAGGATTTGCAAAGCCGTCGATCCACCCAGGGGAACAACCTGGGAAGCTTGGGATGGGTGTTGCTGGGAAGTTGACGCGGCGAGACCGTGAGAGGCAACTCCAGACGCTGAGCCGGGCCCCAAACCAGCCCACATCCCGGGTAGGTGTGCGTGGTGCTCGAACCCGTCGTCCACGTACGCCAGGCCAAAGCACGAGACGTGCAGGGTTACAGCACGGACGCGAGTGGAGTCGCCCAGCGTATTACCATGCTTTGCTGACACGGAGAGCATTCCCGCGAGCCTATATTCCCGTCTTGCTTCCGTTAAGGTTGTTGAAAGGTTTATTAACCTGAAGAGGCGGTTCTAGCTTCGGCCCAGTGTTGGCGGTACCTTGCTGAATGGCCGAGTCATGATGTTGTCCATGTGCCAAGCCCGTGGTATCGAATTCCAACGCCGCTGGCGGATCTGATGGAGATGCTGAAAGCGCCAAATGGGATAAGGTTTCGAAGAAGTCGTCTAGTTTCAAAGGTGCAGGTTTGGGCTGAAGAGACGTAGGTAGAAGAGAGAAACAACATTATACATACCACACCAGGGCACAAAGTAGCGTCGGAGTCGGAAGAGCAACCAGAGACTCCTTGAAGATTGGGTGGGCGTGCTTAGGTGGATGGTGATAATTCAGACCCGCTTTGCGATGGATGTAGGATGTTGGAGTTGCGTGACGTTCTCTTCTCTGGCGTGGAATGTGCGAAACACAGATAGATCACTGCGATGTTGTTGGTCGTCGTGTGCTGAGATACTGAGGTACAAGGTCGGTGCGGGATCGTGGTCGGTGCAGCAGAAAAAGAGCCCACGACTCTGGTATGTCAAGGGCAATTCAGAGATTCGAAAATGCAAAACCCAACCTCAAAGTGAGCAGGAATCGCATCTGCAAGTGATCGCAGCCGGGGACCGGTTTTAAAGGGTGTCAGTTGGAATTATTAAGGTCAGGGAGGACTGGCGCGGGTAGCGGCTGCCCTGGATGGATGGATGGATGGTGGTGGGGATCGTCGATGACGCTGCAGGCCCCAGTCGCGCAGGGATGTCTCGGAATGTAGGCGGCTCAAAGTGGTAAGGTACGGTCTTGGACATGGGGCTGGCCCCCTGCAACGCACAGCTTGCTCAATGGAATACCGGTACGTAACGGTATTGCGCCGTACAGTACTGCTATCCGTGGGGGCATCTTGAAACTTGCATCTGTGTCTGTGATTGTGCTCAACAAACGGCCTAGGCACTAACTGACTGACTGCGTCGAGGCGCTGTTTGTCTGGTTCCGTTGTTGGCTGGGTGGCGCTACACTATTCTCGACGACGTCCGCCTACTGCGTACAGCATGTACAAGTTATGCAGTTGGCGCACCCAACCGCCCGAGCCGGGCCGTGACATCGACGATGGGGCCGGTTTGTGTGAGCATGCCACAAGCTGTTGGTTCTTCGTCGAACACAATGCGATGCGACGAGGGGCAGACTGGGGCGTTCGTCTGGTCTTTCTCCCTTGTTGGTCTTGCAAGTTTCCAAATCCACGCCCCGCCTCCAATCCTGCCCCGCTCCGCCCAACAGGGCGCGCCCGCAACATGCATGGAGTCGCGTTAAAGTTAAGGCCGAGGACAGGATTGCCCGGCGTGGTCAAGCAGTTACTGATATCCCAGAAGAGAAGGGGGGGAAAAAGGTAAAATGGGCAAAATGCGTCCGAGAACCCACCCGGAGGGGCTGTGTCAAGGGCGCTGCCAAGAGAGCCAAGAAGACCCAAGACAAGCAGATCCAAGCAGTCGAACAATGCGACGACAGGAACCAACAAAGGAGGGCGGAATCGACCGAAGAGGTAAAAACTCCCAGGCGGTGGCTCCACCCGCTGTCGTAAGCTTATCACAATCCCCCATGCATGTTCGCTAATCTCGAACTGCCCAGACTCGGCACGAGTTTCTCGTTAAGCAGCGTCTCCACCTTGCACCTCGCCGAACACACAGACGATCAGCAGGCAGCCTGTTCATGAGTGAGCGCCGTTGTTGATGCTGGATGATGTGATGATGCCTGACATGGGCACAGCCTGGAGACATTTCCGCAGTCCGAGTTCCCTAACGTTAGGTACCACACGTAGTACACCGTAGAACCTTCAAGGTTGTACATCGTCGCTGCTGACAACAACAAACACTGGCAGATGGTCTCACCAACTGCCGATGTCGAGGCGGAATTATGGTGTGGCAACTTGACGATGGACAAGCAGGGCGTTGTCGGTGCGTAACGTCACCCAACACCTCGACGTAACCTCCCCGCAAGGAGAAAAAATTCGCCAAGTCGCAACCCTTTTCCTTCATTCTTCCTGCGGTGCACTCTCATCGGACCTAAGAACGCGTTACCTCCGATGTTCGAAAAGAGAGGTGTCCATCTCATTGGAGCGTCGTCCCGCACCCACTCACTCTTGGGGCCAAAAATGCGAGCACACACTCCACAGCTGATGGGGTCCGCGCGGAGAGCCAAGAAAGCCAAAGCCGCTCCCAGGACGCAAGGAGGGGGTGGACGGCGGGCGGGCGGCGGAGACGATCCCTGCATGCTGCCCAGCGGGATTGTCATGGAAATATAATAGGATTTCAAGCTTATTTCGCGGCGCCACGTCGGGCGCGTTAGCGCGTGGTTGGCACACGCCTTGGCTTGTCTGCCCCTCCCTCCCTGCCGTCCCGAGCAGTGGGAGCCTGGGGGTCTGGCCTGTCCCAGAAAGGGACATGCTGCCTTCTGGGCGCGGCGCAAATCCGCCCTTCTGCCCGGGGGGAGGGGAGGGGCCACATCGGACTTGTCGCACATCGGGGATCAGCGGGAAAGCCTGATGAAGAGCGACCATGCCACCATTCCCCCGGGGAGCTACGGAGTACGGAGTCTGGAGGATGCGTTCAGCTCAGGACCGAGGCACGCCGTGACTATCGACGCCACTAAGCGAGCTGGCTTGTGAGTCGGAGCGGAACTCCCACGGGGTGGCTCGGATCCTAACAGGCAAACGCGGATTTGGAAGGGGCTGATGGCAGCTGACTGATGGTGACGTGAACTAGATAGCTTGGCTAGCTTGGCCCGTGATCGAGGGTGAATCGTTGCTGCGGTGCTAACGTTGATGAGGCTCGATGGCGTCCACTTGGCGGACGGTTCTGGTAACTATGCCCTTAGTCAGATCCTTCACCCACTAGCGCATCCACTGAGTCGTATCCGCGCGCAGAGCCACCTGAAACCCCTGGGTTGGGGGATGGAGTCGAGTCGGGCATGTCATGTCTCCGTCCCCGCCTTGCTCTCGCAGCACAGTACACAGTAACCGTCATCCCGTGTCCTACCGCAGTAACGACAGTAACACAAACAGCCTGTGTAACAGCTTGCCTCGCGGCTATCATGATTGTAGGGATCTTATTAGGCAGTGTGCCTCCTGCCTCGATCTTTTGCTGCTGCTGTCAGCAGCAACCACTTTGCTCCTTTCTTCTTCCCGCTATATCTGTCCAGCGTCACAGCATGTCAGCACCGAAAAAGATCCCCGCAGAAAAGGACGTGACAGCCACACAGCAGCACCTGACCCCACTGCCATGAATATTGATGAGTGTTGGCTGTAAGCGAAGCCGATGGGAGCTCCTCCGTTGTTGCATGATGGCCCACCTTGCCGTTTGCACCTGCATGCACAACTTTGAGCCCGAACTTGGAGTCCGAAAGCAATGCTCCGAAGTGCCGAACCCTTCACTGTCACCTGTGTTGGCCGTCTTGCCTTCGCAAACTGAGTCGGCGCAGTGTGGAACTGGCACCCGCCGATCGACAATGTGCTTGAGCGCCGCTGGTCCGGAAGTTCCAGGTTGATGTTCGAACCACAGCAGAACCGCACAGATGACGTGCTTGCTACTGTGTCCTGCCGCGGCTTTCTGCCAGTCTCAAACATGAACCTCAAGACACAGTACACTACCGGTACCAGAATTCATGCAGGTGCGGGGTGCAGGTGTCAGCGTTGTTGGCCTAGATAACACCCCGAACGCTGAAGACGGGCACCCTCCTGGCCAGCGGGCTGGAGACGGTCGTCTGTTTAAGGTTAAACAGGCTCGACAGGTCAACAAGACAAACCACGGGAAATCCCCCGGTCTGGAGCTGACCCGGCCATCGGACTGTCGCCCGCTGGGTGGCGCTCCCTTCAGCCAGCCCTCAGCAATCACAGATCAGCAAAGGGGGGAAAGCAATAAAAATAACAGACACCAATTGGCTCCGGGGGCCGTTTGGCGTGACACACGAGATGGTACGATCACGCGGGTAGCCATGGGAGCACGACGACGCAGCCTGCCGACGGTTGGCGGCCGCCTGGCGTTGCACACGGAGGTGATGGAGGCGACAATGGTACGAGCCAGCCTCGAAAACGATGGGAAAACAGCGTCCTCTCGGGCGTAAACTGGTACTGGTACAGTACACAGGCGTGGGAAGCAAACCGAAACCGAGTCGAGGCGATGTGAAGCGATGAAGAATCAACTGACGCAAGGTCGCGGATTTCAAGCGTTTAGGGTGCTCCGGACGATTTGTTTTGGGGCTTGGGGCATGCCAGCGCGAAAGTAGCCTTCGGACTTCGGTCGGGACGATTGTTGCAGCGGGATGGTGGAGGTTCGAGCAGCTTGGCCCCCACGTTCGGCGCTGAGCCCTTGCCTTCGGCTCGCTCTGTCAGTACACAGTACCTGTACGGCGAAGTGCGGAGGCACGGTCGTAGCGTACATGTACCCGATACAAATGTCGGGTGCCAACATGAAGCAGGACGCACCCGAACAAACAGCGGGCTGCAGAATTGGCGCAGTCCCGACGCACCAACGACCCGCGCGTGGCGCACACCACAAGCCCTGCCCGTACCCAGTAGGGTGACGTTCCAGCAGTCGGAGGGTCGCGTTGAGAGTGCGGTGCATTTCCGCCACTCAGCAGGCAGGAGTGGGCAGGCAGCATGCAGGCAGGCAGTCGGTCGCAATGGAAGGAGCTAATGGAAGGTCCGAGTCGGGCCCATACTGCGTACTAGGCACCCTTTTTTCCTGCACGGCCTCGGCAGTCAAGATGAGTGCCTGGAATCCAACGGCTGCTTGGCGACTGAGTCGCACTTCCAGATTCCTTGCGTGCCGATACGCCCCGATACGCCCGTGGTCGAGCCGCACAAGGATCGATGCTTGCATACTGGTGAAGATCCCCTCAATTCCGCGGTCAGTGGCCCCAGCTTTGCCCAGCTGGCCAGTGAAAAGGCTCGGAGCTTCGCGAAGCCCTGCCCTGCCAATCATATCTGCCCCGCGACAGCAGGCCTCGATACCCGCTTAAGCTTAACTCCTTAGTGTGCTTTCTCGCACCAGCACGGAAACCTCAGCTCGCGTGGCTCGTGGCTAGCTTGACCCGACCCTTCAACCCCGAGTCACATAAGCAGGGGCCGCCATTCGACGATTCGATCCGCCGAGCGCCCTTTCTCAACTTTCTTGAAGGAAGCACACGTGGTCTGACCGACGGGAGCAAAGTTCCCGCAGGGCTCGTGCAGCAGACTTGCACCAACACACGTCTTGGCCTCCAACCACAAGCCCCAAGCAGCAGCGCCGAGGGAACGCCACCCATGCCATTACGTCTTGAATGAGATCCGTATCGCTTCGTCCAGCGCCCAGCGTATTCGTAGCGAACGTGTCCACGATACGGAGTGCAAGCACCTATCACGTTACGGCGATGAACGGTATCCGTGCGTGCCCGCGAGATGATGGATCGCGGACTCAAGGGCCCTTTTCGGCCTTAGCGGCAACTCCTTCCGCCTCAATGAGGTCGGTCGCCTAGCTGAATGCCGAATTCCGGGGCCTGCGCGGTGTCGGTTGCATTGGCCCCCAACCGCACACGCTCGCCCAATATCCCAGCGCAGCCCGGTTCATCATTAATCAGTGCATCACTGTACCCAATACTTGGCACATAATCACCTACCAGTTCACGTTAGCTTCGACTGTGATGGGCAAGCTGACGCGTCCGCACAAGTCCCGGTGTTCCTGACTCATGGACACCACAAGTCGCCGTGTCCGTTGTCAGCGGCGCCTTTTTTCGGTCGTCGCAATAGCGCTCGTCTTGCTTTCCGGGTTCATAAACTAAGTGGGTCCCGATTCGGCAAAATCGGATCAGATTGTCGAAGCCGCCCCAGCTTTGTGCGACATCAAGCGTCGAGCACCCGTCTGGACTCGGTGCACATCATCCCCTCCGTATCATCCCGGCTCTTTTATACACAGTGGTACTTGTACCTGCGTAACGACCCGCGCCGCATGCCAGTAACTGCCCAGGTACGTCGTGGCTCACGCACCAACGGCACATGCAGGGAGCATCTTTATTAGGCCTTGTCGAGCCAAGCAACCGCCAATACTCAGGGTCAAGAGGGGGTGCCAAGGAGTCTGTTGCATAACCCATTTCGTTACGGAATGTCTGATGCCCAGGCATACGCAGTACGTTACGCAGTACTCCGTACAACCAGCCTGACCAGGGCGGATAGTCATTGTTCCTAGCTCTGCCTCGTGTCCCGAAGCCGAGTTCCAGAATCCGACGCATGACGCTTCCACCACATAATTCCTGTGTTAGCGTCGCAACAGTCAGGCCAGTCCTGTTGACTCCCAGCCAACCGAGGCGAGCGGAAACAAGCTGTGATCGCCCTCGCTCTGCAGTTGGGCGCCGTTTACGGTTGCAGCGAATCTCGGCAGTGCAACAGCCATTCCCGCTGGTCGACAAGCTCCCCGGCCCAGGATTTGCGTCTCGCTCTCCGGAGTCCGTCCGCCGACCAGGCCGGTCATCAAATTCCGACGGTGGATGGAGGAAGGCTTGGCCCCAAACCTTCGCAGCCTCGCTTAGAACAGGGTACGGTACACAGCAGCCACAGCCCTCGGTTTTCTTTCCATGGACACCGACCCAGCCGTCGGCAACACGGATTTGGTGAATGGTAAATTTTCACAGACTTCATTGGATGACTTGAACCGCAGGAATGTGTACACGTACAAGGTCAGGGAGACGCCCTGGGTGACCTCGGTCCGAGTCGGATTACTCACATTCGGAGTTCTCGACATAATTTGCCCCGTTCCGACTTGCCGCTCCGACTCTGGCTCGGATCACTTCATATCGGCCAGTCCCGAGTGCGTAAGAAGAAGGACCGAATCTTTTTTTTTTCGTCCAAGATCCACAGCGCATGACGCGCGTTGGCTGCACATGAGTTACCACTCCCACAGCGGGCCGTTGGCCAGAAACCAGTGTCACAAATCCCTCACGCGGCCGATATGGCAAAGTGGCTCTGGCATACATAGTACGTTTCGGCTTTCTACTCTCACACTAATATCCAGCCGCGGACGCGAGGCTGCAGCCCGTTTCTTCCGAGGGCTCCGATCGGGGGGCGGGAACGGGGACGGGACGCGGACATGTGTGGGCCTGTTATCGTGAATGCAGTTGGTGATTTTGCCCTTTGCGGGTTTATCGCGGGCAGAAACACGGCTCCGTTCTGCCTCCCTCTATTCATATGAGCCCTGGTGGCATGAGCATGCGCCTTCTGGAAGGTGGTAATTGACGACACCAACTGCATCTCGGACTCGGCCTGTTACTGTGTGCTCCAGCAGCGTGACATCCAACGGCACCGAAAGATGAAGGCAATACGCCTCCGCCCAACCCCCGCCGCCATCACCCTTGTCATCGTTGTGCTGCGTCTGCCCATCTGCCCTCCACCTTCCGATCTCTCTCTCTCTCTCTCACACGCGCGCCACACCATCCCACCGTCCAACGTGCTCAAAAGCCAAGCACCGTACCGAAGGACACGCACTGGAACCAACGACGACGCGGCTTGATATTGGTTCTCGAGTAGCCAAGCCCTAGCCGAGGCGCCACAACGTCCCTCCAGTCTGGGTAAGGTTGGGCGGTTGAAATAAAGACCGCGCGGTTTGAGTTAGCCCAACGCGGGCCGGCACATCCCATCCAAACACGCCTCTGTTGGTTACATCAACACCGCCGCTTTGTACTCTGGCGTCGGACTTCTTTGACACCTCGAACGCGAGGGCCGAGTGTGACCAACAAAGCCCATTGGCTCATCCGCCCCAATCACGGATTCGCACTACACGGTAAACCAGCAGCACACGGGACGGGTGGGTGATACACGGGAAGAGGAGACGTTTGGCTCTCTCACCGGCCTGGCTCTCACACTTGTGGCGAAGATTCACCGGAACCACGAATTGAACACAGCAGAGAGACTCGTCGGAGTATCCAGACGCAAGACCGGCTCAACGATCACGATATGCCCTCTCCCCGTGTAAGCATACCTCTGCTACGGGACTTGCCCGAGGCCAGCAGGCCTCCCACAAGTACACAGTAAGTGCAGTTGCCGAAGTGATGCTGGATGCATGTGCTGTGACGATCATGTATGCGTAGGGCGGCAAGACCAGGTAAGTACTCAAGCCCCGGGAGGAACATTGGAAGAGTCGTGTGGCATGCGTCTCGACCCAAGACGGCTGCCTTTCCCTCACATCGGTTTTCGAATTCGAATGACTCGCAAAACTGGCTTCCCTCCTTACGCAGTACAGCAAGCCGGTCGATGCATGAGTGAACTCCACCCACGTTACAATCCGGCATCCCCGGCAGTCAGTGCCCACCGTGGCCCAACGTCGCGGCCGCAGAGATCGGCAATGCTAGCACGTCTGAGCGCGCTCCGCTGTCACTCTGCGGAGAGGAGAAGGCTCGATGCCATTGTCACCACACGCGTGCAGCTTTCCACGATACTCCCGAATCTGGAAGGTAGTGAGAGCCGTCGAGATTCAAACCGGATGGCAATCCTGCAGGGTCTTGACACTCGCTCTGTTTCTTCCGGCGCCTGCAGAGTTAGCTTGCAAAGACATCTCAGTATCCCAACTCAAGAGCAACGACAAAAGCCACGTCAGACCGCCCTTGCGTCTCGGGCATTGGTACTGAGAAGCGTTACAACCGTGCTGCCAGCAGGAAGTAGAGGTGAACCTTGAAGGGCGCTGGGTACGCAGCAGACATCCGGAGGCCGTTCCTTAAGCAGGAAAAAACAAGCACGGCCTCCAAACAGAGAACTTGGAACTGTGTCTGACCCAGTGATCGAAACACGAGAAAGAAGAGGCACGGGGCAAAACATCAGTTGATCACTTCTCACAACTCACGGCCGTTCCTCATGAGTCTCTCCCGACAAACAGGGCTTCCCGCTTACACGTCGCCAAAACTCGCGACTAGCTTAACCAGACATCAGTTCACATGATTGCTCTCACTGTCCGTGGCACAACGGCCTCAACGGATGGGTGACCAACTCACGCCGAATCAGCGACTGTAGAGAGCCGCGAAAGGGAGCTGGAGCAGGTAGCAAGGAAGTCAAAGTATGACTGCGCTCCCACCTTCGTGACCAGACTCTCATGCTATGGCCAATGAGACTATATCACTTCCACACCCCATACCGCTCTGTACCCATCGGCGGTGACATGCAAACTAATTGAAGCCTCAAGCTAAGCACAGTGCTCGTCGCATCTACCGCCACAGTCATAACGGGATAGAGCGAGAGGACATGTGGCAGAGGAACATGCCATCAGCGAGCCCGGCGTGACAACAGCGCTAGAACAGCAAGTTGTTTACCCCATAGGGAAGTAGCGCTAGAAATATATGCTCACTCTCACATCTTTTGGTGGTGAAGTCAGCCATGGCTGGGTTGAGGAGGGACAGTGCAAAATCCACACAACCTACCTCGTGAACTCGATGAGTGGGTAAATGGGTGAGTGGCTGTTTCCGTGTGTGTAAAAGACAGAAATGTTGGGTGAGTAAGATTATGGTTGAAAGATATAAGGGACTGAGAGTTGGTGAAATTGAGGGGAGGGAAGCAGCGAAGGATCATGAACAATCAACGGGGGTTAGTGAGTGAGTGTGAGCGAGCGCAAAACACGTACATCCACTACTTTCCAGTGAAAAGAGATGAGGTAGGAGTCGTGGAGACTTATCCGGGATGAAGCTGAAGACTCATCCAAGAGTTCCGAGATTAGAGCTGGTGACGACATAATACGAACCACGAGTGCGGTGTTGGATGAGCTAGGCCTGAGAGTTTCTTGCCGACTTTGGACAACGAGATTTGAAGTCAATCTGGCCAATTGGGTACAACGACATGACATCACAGACATCGCTCCACGATGCCCAACAGTACGTCGGTCAGTTGTATGTAGGCAATTGAGTGGCCCGAACGGCAGCTTGTAATGAGCAGTGGTGGTGGCTGACCGCCGGACCCGGGGAACCCGAGAGGGAAATGATAAGGCCGTAAAAGAATCTATTCTATCTATCCATCCAGGTACAGGCTGTGTGTGACAGGGTCGCACACGGCTTGAGTTAAACAAGTCGGGCCGGGTATCGGAGAGATTGAGTGCGCGTCGGTCCAGCTGGGATCGCGCTGTCTTGTCGCAGAATCTCAGCGTCCGTTGATAAAGGCGGAGAGGAATATAGCGCAACATTTAGTCGCTAGGAGCGGCAGGGATGATGGTGTGATCATTTGGCCAACCGCCGGGAATCGTACAGCATCTTTTTCGAATGCCACAGGAAGCGGTCGCGCTGGCCAGATAAGTCCGCCGGGAATCGTACAGCATCTTTTTCGGGTGCCACAGGAAGCGGTCGCGCTGGCCAGATAAGTCACGGTCGCCAACACGCGATAGACAGGCAAAGCAGCGGTGCATGCAGTAGTACAAGCACGATCTTGAAGGCACTCGGAATCTTGCGCGACGTGGTCCTGTATTCAGCAGTCGCAGCGCCCATGCCAGCGTGGGAACGAGACAATGTCTCGGACGGTTTGCACACCAGCAAGGTAGCTGAGGATCCGGTCGAAGCCGATGCCAAACCCGCCGTGGGGGGGACAACCCCAGCGCCGGAGGTCGACGTACCAGTCGAGCGTGTTCGCAGCCGGCTCGCCGTCTGTTGACGGTTTGAGGACCCCCTGCCGCTTCATAGCACCCAGGAGGTTGTCGAGACGGTGCTCGCGCAGTGATCCGCCTGCAATCTCGCAGTACTCCGGGACCAGCAGGTCGAAGCAGTCGACCGTCGCGCGGAATCTTTCGGCACTCGCCGGCTGGCTTTCGCGCATGTAAAAGGCCTTGATGTCTCGGGGATAGTGCGTAACAAAAACCGGCTTCTCACCGCCCCCGACGTACTCAGCAAGGTACTTTTCGTGTTCGGCCTGCAGCCCTGCGCCCCACGTTGGCTTGCGCTCGAAGAGGTCGGCCTTCTGCTCCAGGAGTGCGACTGCGTCTGTGTATGTCAAGCGCGGCCAGTCCTGCCGTATCAAGCCCTCCCAGCGCCGCCTCACGTCTTCGGCCGGCGCCAGGTCGGAGCCGCTGTGAGGGGAGCGGAAGAGCAGGTCCTGGACCGTGGCCGAGTTGATGAGATTGCTGCTGAGCGACCGTAGCATATCCTCCGCCAGGTCCATGACAGGGCCGAGGTCATCCACAAAGCTCATTTCAACTTCGAGCATGTAGAACTCGCTCAGGTGTCTCGAAGTGTCGCTCTTCTCCGCGCGAAAGACAGGCGAAAGCGTCCAGACATTGCCCACAGCCTGCGCCAAGGCCTCGAGATGGAGCTGGGTCGAGACAGTGAGATACTTTGGGGAGCGGAAGAACGACTCTGGTTCCCCGTCCTGGTCGGCAATGGGAGCTGGCGCGGCGTTGGCAGGCGTGACGGTGAACACCTCGCCGGCACCTTCGCAGTCCGACGACGTGATGATGGGCGGGTGCGTCTGAGTGAAGGATCGCCCTGCGAAAAACTGAGTCAAGGCCGCGATGGCTTCGGAGCGTAGTCTTAACAGGACGGCGTTGACACGAGTTCTCGGCCGCAAGTGCGGTATCGTGCGGAGAAACTCGGGTGTTTGATACTTCTTCTGGATGGGGAATGTCTGGACGGGGACGCGTCAAGAACGTTGAAGCATGACATTTTTTGACATATTGTCAGGGAACAGGGGAAGAGCATACCTTCGCATCGGACGGGCCCAGGATCTCGACTTTGCTTACATGCAGCTCATGGCTCTGGGCTGCTCCGGGTGAGGCCACCCACGAGCCGGTGAGGCGGACAGCTGCGCCCACGGCCAAGCTGCGGAAACGGCATCAGCAACTGGGACAGCCGAGACACGCATCTGCCGATAAAGCGCATACCCTTCAGCGGTGTCGGCCGGCACGAGGGCCTGCAGCGGCGCCAGCGAGGAACCATCACCGAGGGCGACGAAGCGGCGGGCCTTCATGGCGCGGACGGACCGGACGAAGCCATTGACGACGACATTGTCGGCTTGCCCAGTTGGCCGCCACTGGAGCAGCTGGGCGATGGAGCGGTTCGCGTGCTGGTGAGAGACAAATCGGCGGCAGACGCGACGCGGGCCCAAGACAAGCGAGACACTGGACGGCCGAAGCGTCCTCGCGGGCCGCATGACTCCTGCCCAGCAATCAGCAGCAGGCTGACGGCGTGCGCTGCAATATCAAGTCGCCAGTGACTTCCTTCTCCAAAGAACGCGCCCCCACCCTGCAGAGGAAGGAAGCGCTGGGTGCGGCACAGTATTTCCAAGGTCGAACTATGGAGCATGCAGGTGGTTGATGATCATCTGCGGTTTGTGAAAGCTGCTCGGCAAAAAGATCGAATCGCAAATGCGATGGCAAGGGGGCGCGTTTTTGGGCGCGTCTTGGCAGGCAGCGACGGGAACTGTTGGCTCAGTGGTAACCGGGGAACCCTCCCCCTGCCAGTTCCTTTCGTCTGGCAAGTTGAAGGCAGTTGTGACCCACGGCTATCCGCACCCCTGCCTAACGACTCCACCAGCGCACTTTCCTTCTTGAGACCTGGCGCTGCTGTGATTGGCTCAACATGCGATACCACTCGTCCCCGCAAGCCTGTGCGTGCCTGCCGTGTCAGTCGACCACAGGCACTCGGGCACTCGCTGATCAGGGAGATCGAAACTTTGGAAGGTACGTCGAGGATGGACTGCCTCTTGTGGAAACCCCGTGCAGAGCGAGGGAAGGCGACGTCCGTCTCGAAAGGCGGCCCGTTCTTCACATTCTCTCTTGCCCCACTGGCAGTTTCCATCCTCCATCAACGAACGGCGTGTGCGTGTGCGTCTCCATCCCACAACTCGCCCTCATCTCGATTTGTCCAAGCGCCCACCAGCTGAACGCGCTGCTGCCCATCTGATCCCGTCGGTTTCCAAGCCCCCATGCAGCATCCACCGCACCCGCGCGGCCCAGACGGCGATCGCTCGCCCCGCTTTGGTGCTGGGGCATCCGAACCCCTCGTCATTGCGCAGGAGGGTGTCAGACATGCGTCTCTATCGCCTTTGTGTTTGGCTATCCCCAAGCTCACTGGCCTCAGTGCCCGCATCGAGACTCGACTCGCCCGGATCACCGCCGCGACCCCTCATCTCCCCCGGCCGGGACGCCGTCGATCCATAGCTGACGCTCCCCTCCCCTTCCCTGAGACTTGCGAAGTGGCTCGGTTGCATGTCCCGCTCTCATTGGAGTCCAGCCGGCGAGACTGCGACAAAGTGACTGCTGCAGCAGAGTGCGGGCCGTGTCCGGAGAGCAGGCCATTATTGGTTTCAGCAGCTGCCCGGCCCCCGGCGGACTCGATGCATGCACCAAGTTGAAAGGAGAGTCGCGCGCACGGCGGACCGCAGGGACCTGGCCCATGTCTCTGGTCCCGAGTGGCGCGGGAATACCAGATTGACTCAAGATGGCGCACCTGCTGCCGCACAGCATACACCGTATCCACTTTGGCAGTCCCACGGGTCTCGGCAGCTCGCCTGGGCGCCAGATCTTCCCAGAAGCAACCGCCAGGGTTCTGGCTGGCATTCACATCGCAACCGCACTCTGAGGACTAGGTGCTTGCAAGATGTGGAATTTCGGGAGAGCAGCAGCAACAGAGCCTGTCGCCGATCGATGGTCACTGCTCCTGCAACCGGTGTGTCTGGAGAGCATCGCCAACCAAGCAGCGCCGGCGAGTGCCCCAAGTCGTGTTTGTCAACAACAACCTGGAAGGTAATGTCTGCTGTCGATTTCTGAGACCGCGCAGTTACACAGAGATCTCTGCGCAGGGGATCGCAGCACGCGACAAGGTCGCCGTGCTGGTTGCCGCTGCAGCACGCAGGAAACGGACTATGGCTGCTTTTGCCCCTATTTCTTTTGCTTCTCCCTTACCGCACCCCATGCGGATATAAAACACCGCATTCCCCCCAACCACCGGTTCTCAGAAACAGGTCAGCCACCAAGACTCTTTCAGGATCCTCATCAAACGTTGCGCTTGACTTAGCCAGGCCATTTTGACACCACGCACCACCTAGACGTTCACGTTCAACCCCGGAGGCTCGTTGCCATCAGCAAGCGCAATGCCTTCCTCAAGCTCAAAGTCAAAGCCCAAACCGTCCGAAGTCGCGTCGGAGGCCAAGAGACATTATATCCCCAAGATCCGGAGGGATTACCACGCAGTCTGGCCGACCGAATCCTACATCTATCACCAGCCACTCCTGCAAATCAGCTTTGTCGAACGACCACTTGAGCTCTCGCCTCCAACCTTTTGTGAGCAATCATGACTGCACAGACGCTTCGGCTTGGTTCTGACATGCGCCAGACGTGTACAACTCGGAACCCGTTGACTTTGCGCTTCAGTGGGCTGCGCAGGCACAGTGTGCCATACCCTTCATCTGCGCGGCCAACGACAAACGTCCAGGCGGAGATTGGGAGACCGGTGTGGTCGGTTATGAGGAGCGTCTCTGTCGGCGGAGCACTCTTGCAGCGTGCCTGGCTACCCCTGGTGTCGGTTCGATAGCTAACACGCACTACCCGCTCCCAATATGCGCCGGCGTGTTGTCACAAAACGTTGGTCAGTGGCTGTCACCTAATCTTCCTTGCGCCACCTAGCCGCTAACATCTCACACCAGTTGTCTTCCGTGGCCCTCACGACCGATATGAGAAGCTGCCCGAGAATGAGTGGCGAGCCTTGCCAGTCGTATCGGTTCCTCCGCCACGGTGGCCCAAGCTAACACAACATGGAACAAAGTACTCGTTTGCCGACGAGCGCGAGATGGTCAAAGACAAGTTGCGTGGCGCGCTTCGTATTTGCGCATATCATGGCTACAGCCAGGTGGTGGTGGGAGACTTTGGCTTGGGCAACGGCTACCGGAATCCACCCCAGGAACTTGCCGAACTGTGGCGAGAGGTGTGCCTCTACGACCCCGATCTCCGCGGCCGGATTCGCTGCGTGACGTTCGTGTTCGAGGACCCCCGTCAGAGCACAGCGCAACTGATCCTCGACGATATCGCAAAGAAGGCAAAGGGAAGCAGCAGCAACAGCTCATCAAGCAGGTCCAAGACAAAGAGCTCCTCCTCATCGTCATCTTCCTCGAGCTTATCCGCCGGCAGCTCGCCCTCGGACTTTCAGATATTTTCTCAGGTGTTTGATTCTATGGAGATCCAAAGGTTCCTAGGGCAACCCGATGCGAGGTACGGGCTGAACAACTTGCTCGCTTAATGGGCTATCGACTGTTTGCACCGTGTTTTGGGGATGGGCTTGGCGTTGCGGAGTGCTGGTTCCAAAGAGACTACGGAATGGTTGGTTGGTTTGGCTTGCGCGTAATGTGTTGTTCAATCGTTTAGGTTTTTTTCGCGTTTGTGTCACCTTCTCCTTTGACGGCAATCGTCGGCGACTGCGAGAGGCGAATGTTTGATCAAGCAAGCCGCGGACTTTCTTCCTTGCGACTCCTGTGGGTGTCTCAACTGCCTTACTTTAGCCTCCCCCAACGCTAATGTACTGGGTACCTCATCTGACTTATCTCGCTGCTCTCGTTGCGTTCTCAACATTGGCTTGTAACAGGCGGCAAGCGCGCTTGTCTGTGAGGGATAAACTGCGAGCTACCGCCGACCGAAAGCCTTGCCCACCTTTCCGAGAAACTCGTGCCCAATTCACGGGCCGAGATCAGAACTTACCAACGGCACTGCCGAGGAACGACGGGCACGGGACAGGGGTGCCCATGCCCAGAATGGGTTGTGGTGCTGCAGCCATGTCCCATATCACGGTTCGGCTACTGGCTGTCACATGTCTCAGACATGGACCGATGGATGGCCTGCATGAGGCTGAGGCACCCTCGCAAATCACAGGCATCTGCTGAAACGCCGGTCTGCATGCTGCAAATTCTAGAGACCAACTCCAAAGGACCGAGGCGCAGATTCACATCGACGCCGCCATCCCGGAACGGGAATCTCGGCCGGCCGATATACCTTGTTTGAAGGTAACTGCATTCATGGCAAACCGGGCAACTTTCGTGCTGCAGCTCCCCAACGGCACGGGATGGACTCACCACCATGTCTGCTTTCCTCGCTCACTGGTTTTGGTTGTCTGGAGTGCACCCCCATCAGGACACGGCACGACGGTCACCGCTTGTTCAGCCATGCGGCACCCGGCTGAGCTTGTGGCCAGCACCCGCCCGAAAGCCAGCCAGTCGCCAGCAGCCCTAACGAGTCAGTGCCGGCAGATGGCATCGGATTATTTCTTCAGGGGCGACCAGGATGTACACTAAAGGCGTTGCCCGTGCAGGGACCAGGGCAGGAGGCGACCGTTGCTAGCCGGTGATCATCCGGCACCAATGCAGTGGGTGGCCGAGATCCGGTGGTGGCAGAGCAAGATGAGGCAAGCAAGCGGGCGAGAATTCTTGTACCAGGGTCCTCATTCTGGCCGGTCGTCGTGCAGTAGCGCGAAGTGCTCTCGTGCGGGGAGCCGTCTCTTCATACGGACTGGATGCACCCTCGGCCCTTATTCATGGGACCTTGGCATGGACTGGACGCCACCCCCCATCAGCGAGAATTAGCTCTCCGTTCCCTCGGATCCACGACTCAGCAGACTCGCGGATACGGTACGGTCGGTCGGTGATCTTCAGGTGGAATGCAGAGGACGTCATCCGCACAACACACCTGTTCGTCTCAGCCCCAGGGTATTCAACCTCTTACATCACCGTCGAGTGGCCACCCACCCGTCTGGCCTTGACCTATCCCTCTGACCGGTCTCATGGCGGTGAAGCTTTCGTCTCTCACAAGGCGTACTCGATAGTGCCGTGGCACAAGAGGGGCTGCAGCCAGCCTCGGTCACACAAAATCTCGGGGGGGGGGGCAACACACACACATACACACACACACACACACACACACACATACACACACACACACAAGGCCAGAGGCCGTTAGGTGTGAGATCGAGTCATACAGATCGCCAACAAGCGGCACTTGACCGCCCCTGGTCTGGTGTAACAGTGTCACAAACACACACGAGCCGCCGCTTTTCTTTCCGTCCATCTTCACTGTCCCTTTTCTCGATTCTGAACTAGTGGCCAAGAGACATCGGCCAAAACAACCAATCAACCAACCAGGATCAGTATTTGATTGCGAAGGGAAACACCCACTCGCACGGAACAAGCAGGTTATCGGCGACGGGATTAACAGAGACATGCATAGGGCCGTAAGTTACTCTGACGCGAGGCAGTGCCGGGCCGTTATGGGCAGGTGATGTCGATGTAACGTTGTCCTGTTGTCTCAGACGTCAGGGTAAGGGCTGCACCAACATATCGAGAAAGCGCCCAAGGATAGTTAACCTCGGGCGCTTCAAGCAGACATTCCGCTCTCCCCGTTGAAGAAGCGGGGGCGGTGAATAGCTCATCATCCCAGCGGCGGTTGAGACTCATCGGTCAGCCAGCCCGGTGGCCCAGCCAGGGTTCAACGCCCAAGTCCACGGCACGCAGGCCGCGCCACAAAGACGGCATCTGTCTCTGGGTCGTCACAGTGCATTGTGTCTGTCTGAAGGGGGTTTTAGACTCCGTTCCCCCGCACCAGGTCAACGGCCAGCAGGGGGATTCGAGAAAAAGAAGATCAAGGTTGCAAACTGCCCATTACCCAACGAGCCAACCCAACCCAGCCTCGCGGTCCTTTCCGCGCCACCGTTCATCGACAGATCTCTTTCCCAAAGCAACCGCCCTGCCAGGCACAGAGTCAGCAAAGACGAAACAGACGAGCAGGAAGACAGTGCGTACTGTCCAGGACACAGAGGCCGAAAATTCCATGCAGGTTCGCGCAACCCGTCCCGGGCCCCTCGGCCGAATTCTTGGAGGCGGCCCGCACCAAATGCCGGAGTTGGGCGGTCAGCCTAACCGCCGTCACCAACCATCCCATTCCCTCTGTTTGAGCTAACCAGCTCGGTGTGGTTCTGCGACTGAGCAAGGAGGGTGAGACGCTAGGCAACGGTAGCCACGGCGCTCAATTACTCATGAAAACTCTTCGGTGAATCGGCGAGATGGCGCCAACCGGATAACCCCAACGAGAACGATGATCAGCTAGAGCAAGGCGCAAGCTCTTGGGTGCGGCTTGCACTGTCAGACAGACAAACTCGTCGGCCGGTACATGCTATTATTTTGTCGTCGCCGGTCTCAGGGGTACGTCTCGGCTGACGGGGCGAGATGGATGCTCTGAGATGAGCAGGCCGGCCTATCCTACGGGGTGGTAAGCGAGCAAAACTGACGGGAGATGCCGCACGCGAAAGAGTGTGTGGTGGATTGTCAAGTGGAGGGCAGATCTCGGAAGGGGGGGGGGGGGGGAGGCTCACAGCAGAGGAGGTGAGGGACTGTAGGATAAACTTTTAAGAAGAATGTTTGTTTCGTGATTAAAAGCAAGAGAAGTCAAGGCTAATAGTGCAAAGGGAAGAGAATGAGGAGGGAGATGGAAGCAGGGAACTATGGAACTGGAGAACATGCTACACAAGGTGAGAGTCCATGACGAGGCCTAAAGTAGAACCGTTGTGAGACTGTATCTTCGTTCGTCCGCGCAGTCGCTATGCATGGCAGCGATTGGTGGCAACACCCAAATAACCGACATCATATCATGTCGCATCGCAGTTTTGGTATCTACTTTTTACCGTCTCGCCCTCAGCCCGACTCTCCATATAGGCAACGCCGGGCGTATGTACCTCTCGTAACCCATGCGGCCCACGACATCTCCCTTCCAACACACTCCCTACCAATACGACGATCTCAACCCTGTGAACCCCAACCCCGACGACGATGACTCGCTCGTATCCTCACGTTTTCTCTGTCCCGCCAGCTGCATTGTTCGCCGTTAGCATCAGTCACTCGGGGAGCAAAAGATTTCAGAAGACAAGCGAGCTCACCTCCAACTGCACCCCCTTATGCACATGCACCAGCCAATCCACATAGCTCTGCGCCTCGTTATTCCGGTCCTCGACCAGCAGGCGCGCAAACTCATACTCTGCACCATCGATGCCTTGGCGCGCCAGCTGAATCGTCAGGCCCTTGGAGCCGCGCATGACCCTCAAGAACTCCACAATATTCCGCATTTGCGCGTTCAGGTGCGTCTGCAGCACCGGCAGCGCCGAGGTGTACGCGTCGAGGCTCTGCAGGCTGGTCTTGTCCTCGCCGAACAAATCGGCGATCAGGTTCGGCGACGTCTGCGCGTGGAACCACAGCAGCGTCTGCTGGCCGCTGTCCACCAGATACACGCCGCCGGGTTCGACGCGGGCAAACGAGGCGCGCACGGCGGGCGGCATGCGCAGGTGCCCGCCCGCGGCCGGGTCCGGGAAGCCGTCCTCCGGGGCGAGGTTGTGGATGGGGATCATGCGCGGGTAGAGGTAGAGCGACAGCTCGAGCGGGCCCATGGAGCGGATCAGCCGCATCTCGTGGACGCGGCGGTCCGAGCTCTCGACGCCGCCCTTGAAGGCGCGGCACTTGAGCAGGCCGAGCATGTACATGGAGAACTCCTTGAGGCGCTCGGGCATGACCAGCTGGCCCGGCGGGTGGGCCTGCGAGAGGAAGTGCTTGCGGTAGTTGGCCAGAACGTCAATGGTGCGCTCGGTCAGGCCGAGGCGGATGTCCTTGAGCGAGGCCGAGGTGGTGGCGAGCTTGGTGGAGGCCTCCTTGGCGAGGGTGGTGACGACGGCGTCCTGGTCGATGAACTTGATGCTGTCGCGCGCGTTCTCGCTAACGCCGGCGATCACGTTGATGCAGCGGACGCGCCGCTGGCCCGAGGCCGAGGTGTACAGCAGCGCCGCCTGGAAGTGCGCGTCCAGCTTCGAGTCGAGCTTGCCGTCGTAGCCGAACGTCACGCCGAGCGCCTTGTCGGCGTCGATGACGCCAATCTCTAGGTCGGCGCCGAACGTGTGCTGCACAAAGTTCCCGTGGTAGCCCGACACCTGCAGGCCGTTGGAGCATCGCACCTTCATCAGCGCCTGATAACCCGTCTCGCGCGTCACTGCGTGTTTGATCTCTAGCGATAGCTTGGTGTTGTCGCGAGGGGCGATGAAGTTGGGGTAGTAAAACGCCTCGCCGCCGGTGGTCGCAGACACGTAGCCTGAGAACAGGGTTAGTAAAGGGGGGAGACATGGTTTAGTGGCGGGCTGCACTCACCAACTGTGGCAATGTCCAGGTAGCCGCCCGACGGGGCCGCCATGAAAAAGTCCACGCCAACGCCGACGGAAACCATCTTCTCGGCCGTTTTCCTCCAACCAGGGTGCTCGGTGCTGAACAGCTTCTTATCGGGCTCGCCGCCGGGGTGCTTGCCGTCGTCCCTCATGAATAAGCGGCCGGGGCCCCATGTGGGCAGCGCCGAGAGAGAGCAGAAGATCTTGCCGCCGGTCTGCTCCAGAGCGGCCACGGCGGCGTTCAGAGTTGACAGGAGCGCCGGCTCGGGGTTCTTGATGGTGGAGAACATTTGCGGCAGCCTGGTCAACAGGGAGCTGATCACGGCCTTGGACTCGTACGGATCCACAAACAGGCCCTCGCTGAGCGGGACAAAGGGATCCTCTACATCCGGCATGATCATCATTTGGGCCTGCTCCAACGCCGGGCTGACGTTGTAAAAGTGAACCTCCTTGTCGAACGTCACGAAGCCAACCTTGGCGCCGGCGGGTATCCTTCGCTTGGGCTCGCCGTTCTCATCCTTCTCCTCGTCGTCGTCGGCGCCATACAGAGTGCGCAGGATCCCCTCGCAGAACGACTCGAGGAAGCCCTTGTTGAAGGACTCCTGTGTGACGTCAATCAGGAACAGATAGCGCATCCCGACGGGCGGCCTGGTCCAGTACTCCTTCGGCACGATGAACTCGACCGTTCCGCGCGTCAGCTCCGGCCGCTGGTCGCGGTCGACCCGGACACCCTGCGGGCTAGTGGCGCAAAAGTATTCGGGTGGCGTGTCGTTCGCGTAGCCGCACAGATTGCAGACGAACTTGTTGCCGCCGGAGCGGAACATCATAAAGGGGTTGATGTAGGCGCGGCATCTGTGGCAGCGCGGCGGGCCAACGTCGCCGAAGTCCAAGACGGGGATCTCGAGCTCGCCGGCTTGGAGCGGAGCCAAAGGTTGCAGGATGAGGCCGAGAGGCAGGCCTGTGCTCCGCAGGCCCTCGGCGGTGGCAGGGATGTTGTTCAGGGTGAGGCGGGCATACTTGGGCGAGGCGTTGCCCTGGTCGAAGGCGACGAACGAGACGGTGGCGGGAGGAGGGACCAGCCGCTCGAACGTAGGGTAGATGTTGGTGAAGAAGTATTGCTGGACGGAGTCGCGCGAGAGAGGCACGCTCGGCATCTCGTCCGGAGACACGCGCGTCTGCCCTGAGGCGGCGACCATGGTTGGCGCCGGCGCAGTGTCGGTATAGCCACTCCTGGCGGCGAACTCGGCGGGGGATGCCGGAGTGGGTGAGAAGGCCGGGCTGACAGGCGCAGGGAATTGGCCCATTTGGGGAGGGATGCCTCCCCCACCATAGCGGGCGGCGGCTGCCGATGGGTCGGCGTTGAGGTAGGGCGTGGCGGCGGTGCCAGCGGGGGGCATCCCGTTGAAGGCCTGGGACGAGCCCGCGGGGGCATCGACCGTGTGGTATGCGTGGCGGTCCTTCTTCTTCTTTTTAATGATCCCCTGCGGCGCGTCGGCGCCGAGCGTCATGCCGCCCATCTGCGCTGCCAGCCCCGCATCGTCGGCCGGCGGTTGCTGCCCCGGGTGTCCCTGGAAGTAGCCGCCGGGCTGCGGGGCGCCGTGTCCTCCTGGTGCTTGAGGTGGTGACGGCCCGCCATAGTATGTCTGCTGTGGGCTGGCGGCTTGCTGGTACGGGTTCGCCGCGACGGGAGGCTGGAACTGGGGCGGGGCGGGCTGGGTCGTGCGGTTCGGATCGTTGGGGTCGAGCTGCTCGCCCTGGCCGAGGGCGTGGTACATGGAGTAGTCGGTCATGGTGCGTGTGTTGCTCGGCGGTTCAATCACAGAGCTGCAGAGCGGCAGTCACCACGCTGGCCTGCGCGAGCTGCGAGCTGCGTTGTCAAGTGCTCGGGTCCTCGTGTCGTGTCGTGTCGGTCGTGTCGTCGTCGACTCGAGTACTCGTCACCGGAGACCGCTGTCGATTTGAGTCGCCAGGCTCATAATCATGCGAATCGAATCGTCAGGGAATCGATAGCGTCCCTCGACTTTGCGAATATGCAGTTGTTGTTGTTGCTGTTGTTGTTGTTGCTGTTGTTGGCGTGTTCTTGTATTTGCGCAAGGTGGCCCGAAAGCGACTTCTTTCGCTGTTCCCTACCCGCTGTCGGACGTCCCACTTTCATCCATGCCTCATGCTTCATGTGGTGCGCGACTGCGGGACCATTCGAGCTCCTAGCTGTCCTTTTTCGTCGGCCCGCCCTTGGCACTGGAGCAGGGGTTGGGGTCTCGCTCATGGAATTGGGTCAATTGGACCTGGCAGTTGTACTGCTGGCTAACACCGCCTTCCAAACACAGCTGCGAGCTGAGCCTGCTGCTGGGCCGTCGCGTGCCACCAAGTGAGTGACGCGACAAAGCGGTTTGCTTGGCCAGGGTTCGAGACCTTCAACTGCTGGACCCGCTGCATCACCTCCCAACCCTGCCGCCGTACGGAGAATCTCAACACCATTGCACCCCGCTAGCGACATCTAGCGCCTATTCCACTACAGTTGCACTTGGCCTGCATCACACTCCTAGTCCAACGCCCAACGATGCCTCAACCCCGGTGACGACGACGACGACGACGAAGCAACCGCCATGTTCAGTTTCAGCCCGCTGCAGGGCGCCCTCTCCGAGTCAGCCGCGTCGCAGTCGCTGCTGGAGCTCGACGGCGGTGTCAAGGTGCTGGTCGACGTCGGCTGGGATGAGTCTTTCGATGTCGAGAAGCTCCGCGAGCTGGAAAAGTACGCCCGTCGCCTCCCATTGCCCGACGAGTGACATAGAAAAACCACCGAGTCGCTAACAAACTTGGCCGCAACAGACAAATTCCGACCTTGTCCTTGATCCTACTGACCCATGCGACTGTCGACCACCTCGGTGCATATGCGCACTGCTGCAAGCACTTTCCGCTCTTCACGCGCATCCCCGTCTATGCGACCCGGCCCGTCATCGACCTCGGCCGCACTCTGACTCAAGATCTCTACGCCTCCACTCCGGTCGCCGCGACGACAATATCCCCAACCTCACTCGCCGAAGTCTCGTACTCGTACGCGCAAACATCTTCCGCAGACCATAACCTCCTGCTGCAGCCCCCGACGCCCGAGGAGATCGCCCGCTACTTCTCCCTGATTCAACCGCTCAAATACTCGCAGCCCCACCAGCCGCTGCCGTCGCCCTTCTCCCCGCCGCTGAACGGCCTGACCATCACAGCCTACAACTCGGGTCACACGCTAGGTGGGACGATCTGGCACATCCAGCACGGCCTCGAGTCCATTGTGTACGCCGTCGACTGGAACCAGGCACGCGAGAATGTCTTCTCCGGCGCCGCCTGGCTGGGCGGTGGTCACGGCGCAAGCGCAGGCGGCGGTGCGGAGGTCATCGAGCAGCTCCGCAAGCCGACCGCGCTGGTGTGCAGCGGCCGGACCCCCGAGACGGCGCTCGCGCGCGGCCGGCGCGACGAGCAGCTGCTCGAGTCGATCAAGCTGTGCATTGCTAGGGGCGGCACCGTCCTCGTCCCCGTCGACTCGAGCGCCCGCGTACTCGAGCTGGCCTACCTCCTGGAGCATGCCTGGCGCGCTGAGGTTGCCAAGGACAATGACGTGTTCAGGTCGACCAAGGTGTACCTCGCTGGGCGGAGCATCGGTAGCACCATGCGGAACGCGAGGAGCATGCTGGAGTGGATGGATGACAGCATCGTCAGGGAGTTTGAGGCGGTGGCGGGGGGTGGTGCCAGGGGAGGGAATAGGGGTGGCGGCGGTGACGGAGGCAAGGGCAGAGATGCTGGGCCTTTCGACTTCAAATATCTGAGGCTCCTGGAGCGTAAGGCGCAAGTGGAGCGAATTTTGCAGCAGGCAGCCGGCGATTCCAACCCCAAAGGCCGAGTCATCCTTGCCACGGATACCAGCTTGGAATGGGGATTCTCCAAAGACGTGCTCAGGGCAATTGCCGCCGATGCAAGGAATCTCGTCGTGTTGACTGAGAAACCCAGCCTCAACCCAGGCAAGCCGTCAATCGCGCGAACACTGTGGGAGTGGTGGAAGGAGCGCAAGGATGGTGTGGCTGTCGAGCAGACGAGCAGCGGCGACTCATTCGAGCAGGTATACGGGGGCGGGCGCGAGCTGGAGTTCAGGGACGCCGCGCGGCAAGCGCTGGAAGGCAACGAGTTGGGGGTGTACCAGCAGTGGCTTGCAACACAGCGACAGCTTCAAGCCACCTTGCAAAGTAGTGGGGCTGCTGCGCTGGAATCGTCAGCCGACGTGGTGGACGATGCGTCAGAGACGACCACTGAATCGGAAGAGTCCGAGACGGAGCAGCAAGGGAAAGCGCTGAATGTGTCGACCACGATAGGCCAGGCCAGCCGGAAGAAGGTGGTGCTCAAGGACGAGGACCTGGGCATCACTATTTTATTCAAGAAGAAGGGCGTCTACGACTTCGACGTCAGGGGCAAGAAGGGCAGGGAACGCATGTTCCCCACGGTGATGCGACGCAAGCGGAACGACGAGTTCGGCGAGCTCATCCGGCCCGAGGAGTATCTCCGCGCCGAGGAGCGGGAAGACGCCGATGGCCAAGAGGAGGCGCAGGACGGGAACAGGCAAGAAGTAGGCCTGGGCAAGAAGCGCAGGTTCGACGATGTCGGTGGCGCCGGCAAGGGGTCCTCAGGACCCAACAAACGCACTCAACTGAAACGTGCGCTATCCGACGAGCCCGAGGCTGCTACGCTTTCCGATGGCCACGCTGGCGATGAGCTCGACGAGCTCGAAGACGAGGAGGAAGCCGTGGTCGGCCCAGCCAAGCTGGTCGTCACGTCCCAGACCGTCTCAGTCCATCTGCGCATCGCCTTCGTCGACTTCAGCGGCCTGCACGACAAGCGCAGCCTGAACATGCTGATCCCGCTGATCCAGCCGCGCAAGCTGATTCTCGTGGCGGGCGCCGAGGACGAGACGCACGCGCTGGCCGCCGACTGCAAGAAGCTGCTCGGCGCGCAGCTCACGTCCGCGTCGGCATCGCAGACCGCCGTCGACGTGTTCACGCCGGCCGTCGGCGTCACTGTCGACGCCTCGGTCGACACCAACGCGTGGGTCGTCAAGCTGGCCGACCCCTTCGTCAAGCGCCTCAGATGGCAAACCGTGCGCGGCCTGGGCATCGTCACGGTCACCGGCATGCTCCTGCCCGGCGGCGAGATCGCCCTCCAAGCCGCCGCCACCGCCGAACACCCCTCGGAAGAAGCCGACGGCGACGACGACACCGCCTCCCACAAACGCCAGAAACTCGAAGACGGCACCGCCCCCGAGCCAGACGGCACCCTCACAACCACCACCACCAGCAGCACCGCAATCACCAAACCACCACAACCACCATCATCATCAACCTCCCCGGCCCCCTTACCAACCCTCGACGTCCTCCCGCCCGCCCTCGCGAGCAGCGCCCGCTCGGCCGCCCGGCCGCTGCACGTCGGCGACCTGAGGCTGGCGGACCTGCGCCGCGCGATGCTGGGCGCCGGCCACCGCGCCGAGTTCCGCGGCGAGGGCACGCTGCTGGTCGACGGCAGCGTGGCGGTGCGCAAGACGGCCGGCGGCAGGGTCGAAATTGAGAGTGTCGGGTTGCCGTTTGTGGCTGGGGTTGGGGGCGGGGGGCGTGGTGGGGGTGTTGGGGGGATGGGGACGTTTTATGAGGTTAGGAGGAGGATTTACGAGGGGTTGGCTGTTGTTGCTGGGGCGTGATGGCTCTGTGGGTTGGGTTTGGTTGTGGTGGTGAAGGGGGGAGTGGGGGAGTTATAGATGGGTTGGGATCGTGCAAGAGGAAGAGCTTGAGTTATGGGCAGGTGTATGAACTATGTAGCTCTATGACGTAGCTAGTGGTCGGGCCGGAAGTTGAAGTCAAACCCGATCAACATTGAAAAGCCTCCTTTCTATCAACGTGCCAGAGTCAAAGTACGTGACTGCTACCACCCGCCAGCCCGTTGAAAAAAGACTCACGCCGCTCTAAAATGGCCAGACCTCCTCCGTTCATAGTCAGGACACAGGGCCAAGAGCCGACAGGTGTTTGTTCGCTCCCGCCGGCTCACGGCTCGACTCAACCATCCTCATCCTCAACACCGCGTGCTCATCAGAGTGCAGCACGAAAACCGAGAGAGAGTCGCAAGATGCCCCGCGTCCTCCCTTCCCACCCCCCCCCCCCCGTCTCCGGCAAAAGTCGCTCACTCCTTAACCCTTAACACCAGTGACATGACCGCCCTCAGTCCCATCCAGAGGCGGGCCGTCCTTCCCACCCGTGGCGGCCATCTCCTTGTCGTACTCGTCGGGTGTCTGGCACTTGGCGCTCCAGGCGTGGATCTGGGCGATCTCGTCCTTGAGCGCGGCGTTGACCAGCCGGTGCCGCTTGAGCGAGTTCTTGCCCGCGAACTCGGCCGACACGATCAGCGAGGTGAAGGACTGACCGCAGCCGCCTGAAGGTAAATGCGTGGTGTCAGTGGTGCAGTTCTCAAGGCATGCGTTCATGGTATGTGTCTTGTGTGTGTATGTTGTAAGGAATAACGGCGGGCAAGGAATGACTGCTGACCAATGACGTCAAGCAAGGAGCGAAGGTGGGTGTGAGAAGCCGCGTACCAGACATGTCTTGCACCTCGACATGAGTCGCTTTGAGCCGCTCCGTGAGAGCGGCCCGTAGAGAGTCTTCTGTTATCGATGCCTCGGCCATGTTGGTGAGATGACGGAGGTGAGAGATGAGATGCTAAGACCACAGACGTTGACTGACTGGGGCAAGAAGAACGACCCCGCTAGAACCCACCGAGTGAGATACGCGGTTCGCCAGTGAGGGTTACTGAAAAACATGCCGGAAATACCTGGGTTAACCTGCCACCGAGTATAACTCTCTCCCAAGAAATGGATCAACTGACGGATTCAATAACTAGAGAGACAAAACAAAAGAAAGGCGCAACTGTGTGAGAAGAGGAACAAGAGCTTGTTGCAGAGCCGGGGGAATATAAGAGATGATCGTGACAAAATCCTAGTAATTACGTGTAAGCATGGGCCGTGTTAAGTGGTAACATTACCTGCCTCAGGTGTACCGGCTGGATGGGGACTGAGTGTAAGAAATCAAAGCAACGCCAAGCTGAGTACCACGAAGACCTGTGAAGGAAAGTCCCAGATGAATGCCCTCTCGATTCTCTTGAGAACTCGAGCACCCCGTCTTGTTGCAACTAGCGGACTCTCCTCCATTCGACCGACCCTTTCCTTGTTCGCGCGGCCGTACAGCAGCATGGAGCCCGCGATCAGAAGCCCGCTCTTCACCCGCCAGGTCGTGCAGGCCATGCGGTCGCTGTAAGCTTTTCTTTCTTTCTTCCTTTCTTTCTTTTTCTTTTCTTATTTCTCATTGTTTCTGTTTCCGAGTGTGAAGGTCTCAAGGGAGCAGCCAGGAAGCCGGAATAGGTCAATAAAAGAAAGTCAATGAGAGGCAGGACTGACGCGCGCAGCTACCCCGAGGACCTGGCGGACCGCGCTTGGGACAACGTGGGCTTGCTCCAGGAAAACATCGAGCCCGCCTCCGGGACCGTACCCCCGCGCGTGTTGCTGACTAACGACCTGACCGTCCGCGTCGCCGAGGAGGCCATCCGCAAGCAGGCGTCCGTCATCGTGAGCTACCGTAAGCCGCTTCCACCGCGCAGCAACCCACCATTTCTATCTGTCTCGCTGACGTGCAGACAGACCCCTTCATCTTCCGCGGCCTCAAGTCCATCACGCTCGACGACCCGCACCAGCGCATCGTGCTGCGTCTGGCCCAGCACAACATCGCCGTGTACAGCCCGCACACGGCCTGCGACGCGGCCCTCGGCGGCGTCAACGACTGGCTGGCCGGCATCCTCGCTCGGCACGGCTGGGCCGAGGAGTCCAGTGTTGCCCAACCCGTTAAGGGCGCTGCCCCGTCGGGCTTTGAGGGCGCCGGCTACGGCCGCCTGGTTCAGCTCAAGACCCCGCAGGACCTCGACAGCATCCTGCAGGCCTACGCCGAGGCGTTGGGCATGAAACACGTCATGGTGGCACGCCCGCCAGGCCCAGATGGCGGGAAGGGGATCCGGAAGGTTGCTGTCTGTGCCGGGTCTGGCTATGACGTGCTCAAGGACGCCGACGCGGATCTTATTGTGACAGGCGAGATGAGCCATCACAACGCGCTGCGGCTCGTCATGTTGGGTAAGTCGGCGCTGACCGTGTTCCACAGCAACTCGGAACGCGGGTTTCTGAGGGAGGTGTTGCGGTCCAAGCTGGGCGAACTTCTAAAGAAGGAGGAGGAGAAGGTCGAGGTGCTTGTCAGCGAGGAGGATGCGGATCCGTTTACTATTTGGGAAGTGCCCAGGTGATCGTGGGGTTGAGGGCGTCTCTACCAAAAATGACACAGACAGCAGACGAACAAGGCGGCGTGTAGTATCAGGTACTGCAATGGCAACATACCAAACAACTGGATTATGAATTTCTGGTTGGTGGATGAAGCCCTGCTTGGGATCAAAAAGCTCACTGATCAGGACGCTGGTCAGCTACGAAAACCCTCTAGAGAGGATTTTACTTTTTCCATTTGCACCTCTCAGAAACCCACCGGCGATATGAGTTTAGCTCTGCCGCGATTCGAACCCGGACCTTCGAATCCATCTGGCAGCTTCGAGGACTAGACCACACGGACCCCTCTCACCGACCTCCCCATGAGCTAACTGCGCCACGCCGGCCAGGGGAGGCAGCAATAACCTGGCTGGCGGAACTTGTATTTCAACCTGCTGCGTGACCTGTGCTGCCCAACTCGTTGCTGCCTCGTGACCCGTTTGGCACCCCCCCCTATTGACCCCGGTCCCTTGGTAGGTGAAGCGTATCCTGCAGCAGAAGCCGGCACTCCTCCGAAAATGACTCGGCGGTGCTTCAACCGAAACGTGTTTCAACCTCTCAAGGTGCACATCACTGGGTCACGCCACACCGAAGACAGTCCACGCCAATCCAGCCACGCAACCAGATCGGCTTTTCGATATGCTTATGTCGCTGTACTATCGCTCTCACTCTCACTGTCCTCGCTCGCCCCCCTCAACGCCGCATCCCCTTCCTCAATTAATGCCCCGACCTCCTCCCCTCCAACCCCCATTTCCTTCCACCGCTCCAACAACCGCCTTGGTACCTCCCACTCCCGCCTCGCCTCCTCTTCCCTCCCCTCCTCCACCAACCTCCTCACCCGGCCAGGAACCAGCATCACCTCCCTCGCCAGCGCCCTCGTCCTCTTCCTCCTCCCCTCCGCAGCACCCTCCCCTCTCCCTCCTTCCTCCAACCCCTCCCTCAACCCCTCCCTCACCCCAACCGCCATCCTCCAAATCCCCTCCACCACCTCCCCCAGCGCCTCCCTTTCCCCATTACCACCGCCAGCCACCACCACCCCCAGCCCGGCAGCGGCGCCCTCGTCCTGTGCGGCCGCGCGCATCCGCCGGATCGTCTCCGTCGCCGCGATCAGCTTGCTGTAGTTGTCGTACACCAGCGCCTTGCGCTCGGCGTCGAGCGCCCGCATCTCGGCCGCCACGCGCGTGTACGCGCGTAGCAGCTGCGGCAGCGTGCTGGTCGCGAGCAGGTGGGACACGTGGGTCGGGGCGTGGAAGGAGGGGGCGTCGAGTTCTGAGGAGGGCGGGGGCGCGCTGTTGGTGCTGGTTGGGTTGTTTGGGTCGGATGTGGAGGGGAAGAAGGTGTCTTCTTCGGTTGTTATGGAGAGGGTTGGCGTGGTGGTGGCGTTGCGGATGTTGTAATACTCGCGGAGGGCGGCGCGGTTGGCGCGTTTGGATTGGGAGGCGGGGGCGGCGGTGGTGGAGGTGGAATTGGGGCCGGGGGAGTTCGAGGCGGAACCGGGGAGGTCGAGGCTGGGGCGGGAGGAGGAAGTCGGCGTGATGAGCGAGGAGGAGTTGGTGCGCCGCGGGAAGGGCTGCGACGGGTCGCGGGGGGACGCGATGGTCGACATGGTGCTGATGCCAGTCTGATGGCTTTACACGCTCAAATCAGGGAAGAATCTTTATGTCGTGTGGTTGGTTGGGTCTTTAATTAGATGTCGTGAGGAGAGCGTTACTGCGTTCCTGGTATGAAGCTGTTGCAAGTTGTACGGTTGACAGTGGACAGTTCGTTGTTGAAGCTTGAGGTCCAGTGCACTGTGGGGCTTCCCGACGCTGTGGGACCACGCTAGCCCGGGGAACGTCCCGCGCTGCAAGGGTCCCCGCGCTCCAGCAAACGCGGTCACTTCAAAACCTCGGTGAACTTCCAGGTTGCACCCTTTCAGATCATCTTGATAGCAGCAACCTGCGTTGTCGAAGCCAGAGAGGTCCGAACTTACTCGACTCATGCGAAATTTGGCTACAAAGTCATTGAGCCGACTATTCTCCAGCAATTTTGCTCAAACTCTCACCAACTTTCTCGCACCACCCCTCAGACTCAAAAAGACTTCGGCATCTCCATCCCAACATCAAGCCCGACCAACACACATCCCCCACCAAACATCTCGCCAAAACAAATAGCCAAATTTCCCCAGCACCCCGAACCGAACCACACCAACCTCGCCCTCACAACCAACCAAGCAATGGACATCGCAACGCAATTACACACCTCCCTCTCCAGCACCACCACCCCGCTCCCCTCCCTAACCTGGCTCCGCGCCCTGCCCAACGCAACACGCACCCCGCCGCCATCACTGGCCTCACAACTCGCCACCGCGCGCGCCCGCCTGCTGGCGTCGGACCTGACGACGCCCCATCTCCTCGACCCGTCCTACGCCGCGTCGCACTCGCTGCCGCCCAACCTGGCGCAGACGCACGCGCAGACGCGCGAGACGCGCCTCGCGCGGGACGCGGTGGTGCAGGTGCTCGAGATCGAGGACGTCTCCAAGTCGCGGTGGGAGCAGGTCGAGAGCTTGGAGGCGGTTGCACGGGGGGAGGGGACGAGGGGAAGGGAGGTGATTAGGTTGCCTGTTGGTTCGTCGGGGGCGGGGGGTGGGGAGGAAGATTCGTCGTTGCAGGAAGGGGAGGGTGGTGGTGGTGGTGGTGCGGAGACGGTTCAGGGGCACGGTCAACAAATGAGGGCAGGAGGAGGAGGAGCGGCGCAGGAAAGCGGGCGTAACAGCACGCACAAGCTCGTGCTGCAGGACTGTCGCGGACAAAAAGTGCACGCGATCGAGCTGCGGCGGGTGGAGCGGCTCGCGGTCGGCAAGACGTGCATCGGGGAGAAGGTGCTGCTGCGGGCGGGCACGGTCGTGGCGAGGGGCGTGGTGCTGCTCGAGCCGGCGCAGTGCGTCTTTCTGGGCGGAAAAGTGGACGCGTGGCATCGCGCTTGGACGGAGGGGCGGCTGGCGAGGCTGAGGGAGGCGGTTGGGGCCAACAGGAGGGAGTGATTCAGCTTCCAGTTTTGCCAGACGAGGAAGTGTAAGTGTTATTTTATGTCTTGATACCCGCATTGGCAATTGATTCCATTTTTCTTCTTCCGTATGTCAGGCATGGCCGCTCGGTAACCCTCTACGCTACTTATAGCTCGGTTCATGCTCACCCCTTGACAACCTCGCCCAAAGCCATCCACCCAGCCGTCTCCCACGGCGCAACCATAATCGCTGTCTGCGCGTCCACAGCCCTTCCCGTCCCGGCATACGCGCGGGCCAGCTCCTCGGCCGCCAGATCGCCCCTTGGCGCGACGCCCTTCAGCGCCACCCGCAGCGCCATCTCGGCCGCGCTCTTCCCCTCCTCCCCTCCCAGCGTGCCCAGCTCCGACCACCCGTGCGGCAAGTGCGGGTGGAACATGACATCGGCGCGCGCCTGGTGCGCCTTGCGCTCCTCCACGTCCTCCTCCCCTTCTCCACCTGGCCCTGGGCCCTTACCCAACGCCGCAACCGCCCTCAGCACCTCGCCCATCCTCCTCTGATCCGCCGGCGACACCCCCTCATCGCTCGCCCTAAGAGCCTGCATCTCGGCAACAACCGCCTCCAACCCCTCATCATCCCCATCCAGCAGCGCGACCACGCCCAGGAGCAGCACCAACTGCACGTGGTGCGGCACGCGCTCGATGACGTCGAACAGCAGCTCGCGGGCGCGCTCGCGCGCGTCGTCACGGCCCGTCGCCCACAGCACCTGCGCCAGCACGCACGCCACGTCCGGGTGGCCCGCCGCTTCGGCGAGCGCCGCGTCGAAGCAGGCGACCGCGTCGTCGGCGCGGGACTGGTAGTAGCGCGCCAGGCCGAGCGTGACGTGCGCGCTGAGCCGTGCGCGCGTGCGCTCGGTGGGTGTCAGTTCGTTGCCCCCGCTGTCGTCGGAAGTATTGTCGCTGTCGGTGCTGCTCAGTTGCAGGGCCAGCTCGGCGGCCTCGGCGGCGTCCGCGTGCGCGCCGGCGGCCAGGTGGGCGCGCGCGAGGTCGGCCTTGGCGATGGCGAAGCGCTTGAGGGACTCCGGCGACTCGGTGACTTCGTAGTCAGCCTCAACTGTGGCGCATAGCTTGTCCAGTGTGGCGGCGGCGCGGTCGTGCTCGCCGTTGCGCTCCTGGAAGAGCGCCGATAGATGTGTGTAGGCAAGCTCCTGCGGACTGAGGCCCTGCAGCTGGCTGAGGGCGAGGAGCGGCTGGATCAGCGACGCGCCGGGCGCGTCGGTGGGGGACGACATGATGTAGTCGAACATGGAGACGGCGTAGTGCCGTCTGCTTCCCGCGGACGAGCTCTCCGAGATGTCCATGGCGTGCGTGAACAGGCCGCGCGCCTCTTTCTGGTCGCCGAGCAGCAGCGCCACCAGCCCCTGGCCGAGCCAGGCGTGGGCGTAGTCCGGGTCAGCCGATTGCGCTTTCGTAAAGGCCTCGTTGGCGTACCCGACGTCGCCCTGGAGCAGGGCCAGTGTCCCCAGATTAGTCCACGCATGCGCGCCGGCCTCGTTCAGGTGCAGGCTGCGGACGAAGGAGTGCTGCGAAACGGCGGGGTTAACGCCGCTGGTCACCACGCCGAGGGCGTTCCAGAACTCGGAATTGCCTGCCTCGAGCTCGATGGCCCGCTTGAAGCACGCGATGGAGGCCTTAAGAAACTTGGTCGCTTTCTTCCTGAACCGCATGGGCAGGCACAAGTGTGCGCGGTATTCCGCCCAGCCGAGGTTGTAGTATGCTACTGCCTGCGCGTGCATGTCGTTAGCCGACGCGTGGATGGCGCGCTTGTGAGCATGAATGGTGGCATGCAGGACTCTTCTCAGCTCAGGGCCGATCTTGGTCTCGTCAGAGCTGGTGCCGTTCGTGGTGACGCTTCCTACTCCGTCCACGTCGATGACACTGTCTAGTACCGAGCTATCGGCGCCAAGCAGCTGCTGAACCAAGTCCACCGGGAACTCGGCCAGTCGGCCCTGGACGCTCGAGAACATAGAGCAGGCATCGGCCACGACCTTCCAGTAGTTGAACGTCTCTTTGATGGTCTCGGGGGCCTGCAGCGCAAATTTGAGCGTCTCAACCGCCAGGTCGACCGACTTGCCGAAGAAGCCCTTATCCATGCTGTCCAAGGCGTTGTCCACCGTGGCTTGCATCAAGGCGATTGCCACGCCTTCTTCGTCTGGCCGGCTGGCAATAACCTCGCGATAGAGCGTGATGGCCTCGTCGAAATCGCCCAGCTCGCGCTTGATGTCGGCAAGGATGAACTTGGAGAACCACGTCTCGCCGGAGATATCGGCATCGGTGGCCTCTTCTAGCCGCCGGGCGTTCATAATTGCCTTGGTAGCTGCGATATAGCGGCCCGAGCCGTGATAGCTCTCGCCCAGACCGACCCAGGAGTGGTAGTCCTCGGGCGATATCCGGAGAGCTGACTGGAACGAGACGATGGCCTTGCGGTAGTCCTGCTTGTTGAGCTCTGCCACACCGAGGGCGGCGAAGGGCCAGCTGATGCCCTTACGCTTCGATCCGGGCGGTGGCTTGACCTTGCCGGAATCGACAACCCTCTGGGCGACGAGCTCGACGCGGTCCCAGTCACCGTCGTCGGCGAAGGACCGGGCGAGCCTCTCTGCCGACATGACTTCTGATGGTGAGAGCTCAACTGCCTTCTGGAAGCATCGGCGTGCCCGCTTCTTGTCCTTGGCGTAGTCTGCGTAGTACACGCCCAAACTTGTGTAGGCGGGCGCGTAGTTGAGGTTGCTCTTGAGGGCCTCGAGGAAGTAGGCGTAGGCGCCGGTCCGGCTCTTCCTGGCCGCTTTGGATGTCTCGAGATTCCAGCTGCAGTAGCCAACGCGGTACTGCGTCTGAGCCAGTAGTTCCTTGTTCGTTTGTCCCTTCTTGCTCAGAAGCGGCAAACAGTCCTGCAGCTCGTCTCTGCTGGTCTCAAAGTCGCCTTTCAGCGCCTTGACCCAAGCGGCCTCAGTTCTGACACGAAGATTGGTCGGATCACGTTGCAACGCCCTCTCCAAGAAGTCGATGGCTTCGCCATACTCCTCCTCTTCCTCGAAGATCAGACCGACGCCGATCATCGCGCGAGTCGATGATGGGTCGTGCGCGAGCACGCCGTCACACAAACTCTTGGCTTCTTGGTGATGCCGCGGTGACTGGTAAAACACCAGGGCAGTTCCAAGACACAGAGAGAAGGCGTCCTCGGTGTTTTGAAACGACAATCCTGTCCTGGACCGCTCCAGCTTCAGGTGCTCGAGAGCCTTGCGCATGAGCTCGACGTTGCTCTCGTGCTCCTCAATATGCTGGTAATACTCGCCAGCTAGCCTGAGTGCGAACAGCGAATCCGCGCTGCTCACGCCTTCCATGATCATCAACAGCCGGTCATCTTCGGTCACTGGCGCGTACGTTGTGGGGGCGCCACCGGCATCCTCGTCTTCACTCTCGTCCTCGCTCGTCTCGGCGGCAGAGGCAGGTGAAGGCTCTTGCGACGTGGCCTGCTCCTTTGGGAATGGCGAAATATCGCTGGTGAGGAAGCCCATGATTACCCGGTTGAGGTCGCTGTCGGGGAAGAAGGTGCAGTACTGCCTGAGCACGGTCACATCCCAGCTCTGGATGTCCTTGTGGTCCTGCCAGTTAATGGCAATGTCCCAGGCAAACTTGAAGGGATGCCGTATGATGACCATGTCGTTGGCCAGCTTTTGGACGATCGCGGCCTCTCGCTCCTTTTGCTCGCCTGTCGGCCAGGCGAGGAGTTTCTCGTAGCAGTACTGCAGCAGCTTCTCCTCGTACGTCCGGCGCACGTCGTCGTCGGTGGCCCAGTTGATCAGCTGGCCGTAGACGTAGCCCAGGCGGCTCTGGTTGTAGACCTCGCGCTTCACCTCGACCGTCACCTCGCTCACCCGCGCGCCTATCCTGGTGCGCCGCTCGCCAATCAACGTGTTGATGCGCTTCTTCTCATCCGCCTCGACAATCTGTGCCTGGATCTCGTACGTCTTGGCTGGATGCGGAACACGGCCCTCCAAGGCCGGGTAGATGGGGCTTTCGGGCAGGATCAGATCCAGCGCGTTCACATACTGATCGCGCTCGCCCTGCGTCCTCGCGCAGTCGACGAACTTGTCAACGGCATCCTGGCACTTGTACATCTCGTTGGCGTCTCGGTAAATCTCAGCCAGCTTTAGGGCGGCATGCTGGTACTGTTTCAACTTCTTGCCCCGTTGCCGTTGGTAGAGCTTGACAAGGCCCTGCCATGCCTGGGTGTCGGTGGGCTTGAAGCTGGTGGCGGCCAGGTATGTGCTCTCGGCCTCGTCGAGTTGGTTCTTCTTGTCTAGCGCGAACGCTAGAAATATGTGCCTGCGTGGCTTGATCAGCACAAGTAGTAAAGGAGCGCAAGCCCAGATTACACTATCAGTGTAGCACTTAATCCGTACGCCTGGTAGTTTTTGGGGTCTTTCTGGAAGACATCCTTAGCGGCTTCGATCGCATCGTCCCACTTCTGCTGGCGGATGGCCTCGTTAATGGCCTTCAACAAGGCCTTCGTGCCCGACATGGCGCGGCGTGATCAGGGAAGACAGGGGAGTTCCAATCGTAGGCCGTCACTGTTTAGTTGCTGTTGCTGTTCTTTGCGCTGGCGGGGGGCGGGGTTGAGTTGACGTTCGCAATCATGAGCGGTGCATGAGTCGGTCTCATGTAGGATTGAGTCCTCAACAGCACACAAGAGACAGAAACAAACTTTAGAGTTCAAGTATGAGAGATTAGTAGTTCAGCGTGTGCCAAACTGAGCTTTCAGAATCACCTGCTCAGAGGTCTTTTGGTGTTTCGACATGCTCGTTGCCAAGAACACACACCAGTTGATGAAGACCGTGTGCAATAGCCGTGAATGTCACTGTGCGACGCTCGCTTCTTTGCCCCACCAAACTCGGGTGGCTTGGCTCCAGCTCGGCCCGTCACATCTTATCTTATCGGACCTTATGGCCCCAAAAATTCCCAGGAAAAAGTCGCGATAACTGGACATAGAGTTGAGGCAGCAGCAGCACCCTGCAGGACCCTTTACTTGCTGCGCCATCATACAGCCTCGACCTGTTCACCGCAATGGACTCGGCTCCCGCCAAGCGACGTAAACTCGACCATGGTCCAGATGGCACAGAGACTGCATTGGAGTCTGCGGCGTCGACGGGTATCTCTAGGTCCCGCGCGTTCATTCTCGAGGCCGAAGAGCTGCTTGCCTCGGTCCGTCTAGACCATGCCACGGCTCTTGATGGCGCAGATGCCCTGCTACACCGCATCAAGGAGGCCATTGAGGCCGTCAAGCCTCATGAACCCCGTCCGGTACGCCAAGTCAAAGTTCCCGTGTTTGGAGCCTGCCTTTTTGCTGAATTACCGCAGGTCGCCGAAGCAGCAGCGAAGCTCGAGAAGAAACACAAGATCATAGTTCCCTTTCCGGACCCCGCACCTTCGGGCAAGTCCAATTACAAGGTCGCATACGCCAAGCCTGCGCAGTTCAACGTTGTCGGTAGCTACGTCTCCAAGACGATGGTCAAGACGCAGAAGAGCCATGCCGTAGACATGGTTGTCGTCCTGCCCGCGGACATTCTACAGGAGAAGGACTACCTCGATATGCGCTACTTCTACAAGAGGGCGTACTATCTAGCTGTGATTGCTTCAGCCATGCGCAAGGAGTTTGAGAGCGAGACTGCACTTTCTTACGAGCGCTTGAACGGCAATCCGCTCTGCCCGGTCCTCACCATCCAGCCGAAGGTTTCCACCGCGAAGGAGAAGGGTGCTCTTACCTACAGGGTGCGGATCATCCCCTGCGCACCAGGGGGCTTCTTTCCGAAGGCCAAGCTTCACTTGGGGGCAACCCTGGTCCGCAAGGATCGGGACGGAGAGTCGAGCGCGTCGTCCCACCCCACGCCTTTCTACAATTCGACCATCGCCGCCGAGGGCTGCTTTCTCCCATATCTCAGGGTCTTGCGGAAGGCGGAAAAGAAATGCGCTGCGTTCAAGAATGCTTGTATGCTGGGGCGCATCTGGTTGCAGCAGCGGGGGTTCGGAGGAGACATCTCACAGGGTGGATTCGGTCACTTCGAGTGGGCGGTACTACTGGCGCTGCTTCTCCAGGGAGGCGGGAGCAAGGGGCACACCGCGTTGTCTGCCTCGCTCAGCGGCACCCAGCTCTTTAAGGCGCTCATCCAATTTCTCTCGGTAACCAACTTCGCCGAGGAGCCATGCGTCCTTGGCTCTGGAAACCCAGATTCGGCACACCTTATAGAATATGGTCCGATTCTCTACGATTCGGGCCAGCAACTCAACTTAGCCTTCAAGATGGGAACTTGGTCCGCCGCCCTGCTTCATCAGCACGCAAGATGGACGCGGAGCCTTCTCTCAGACAGTACGGCTGACCAGTTCAATCCGACCTTCATTCTCAAGTCCGACCTTCCATTACATAGCTTCGACCTGATTGCGCGTCTCAATCACGACGGGGGGCAGGTTGAGGCAGGCGGCGATGTCCGAGGCCTGTCATGGGAGTTTGGCAGCAAGGTCTATCGGGTCTTGAAGCGGGCGCTGGCAGATAAGGAGATGGGAGAGAGGGCTCGTTTGATACATGTCAAAATCCCAGCCGCCTCCTCATGGTCTTTGACGGCGAAGCCTGAGACCGCGGAGACCTTGCCGCTGGAAGTTGGCGTGCTCTTTGACCCCACCAACATGGCCCGGACTGTCGACCGTGGCCCGTCCGCTGGGCCAAGCGTTCAAGAGAAGGAAGAGTGTGAGGAGTTCCGCAAGTTCTGGGGCGATAAGGCAGAGCTCCGGCGCTTCGAGCGCGACACCATCCGAGAAACGCTGATTTGGAGCTCGACAACTCCCTTCGACCTCTGCGAAGAGATCATGCGATATGTCCTCGGTCTGCATCTTCGTATCGGCCAGCTCCACGATGAGATCACCGTCTACGGTAACGGCCTTCCCCAGCTGTTGTCTCTCAAACCCGCCGATGGTGCCCTGTTTAACGTCGCAAAGAAGGCATTCGGGTCGTTTGAGCGCGATCTCCGGAACTTGGATGACTTGCCTCTCCGGGTCAGGCAAATCGCCCCTATCTGCCCCGAGCTCCGCCAAACTTCAGTCAAACCCCCCACCTTCGGGTCACTGAAGACAGGGCCACGGCCGCTCGAGTGTGTCATCTCCTTTGAGGCCTCAGGAAAATGGCCCGAGAGTCTGGTTGCCATTCAACGTACAAAGATCGCCTTCCTCTCAATGATTGGCAGTTTGCTGGAGGCAAGCAAGCCGGGCGAAGTCAGCACGCACATTGGACTTGAAGATGCCAAGTTCGAAACGGAGAACCTCGCCTTCCTTGATGCGGTCTACGAGTCCGGTCCGTCGTTTCGTCTCCGCATCCACAGCGATCTCGAAGAGGGCCTACTTGAACGCCAGGTTAAGGACAAAACCTCTGAGCAGTATCTACGCCAGCGCGCAACAACCCAGCTCGCGACCTTCCGACGCTTCTTCGCCAACCTTCCTCTCCACAACCAGTACATTTCCACCTGCGCCACGCGTTTCCCCGCCTTCTCCCCAACAGTCCGCCTCGTCAAGCACTGGTTCAACGCTCACAAGCTCTCATATCACTTCACTGAAGAGTTCATCGAGCTTGCCGTGCTCCACGTCTTCCTGTCCCCCTACCCCTGGGACGCCCCCTCGAGCGCCAGCACCGGCTTCATGCAGACCCTCCTGTTCCTCTCCCGCTGGGACTGGCGGACCGAGCCGCTCATCGTCGACACCGGCGGCGACATGCCGGCCGCGGACCGTACCTCCATCACCACGCGGCTCGAAGCGTGGCGCAAGATCGACCCCAACCTGAACCACACGGTCCTCTTCGTCGCCACCGCGCAGGAGCCCAGCGGTCTCGCCTGGACCACGCTGCGGGGCGAGCCGAAGCCCTCCAAGGTCGTCGCCGCGCGCATGAGCTCGCTGGCCAAGAGCGCGTCGCGGCTGGTCCGCGACCAGGGCGTCGACCTCGACTGCCGCCGGCTCTTCGTGCCCTCGTTGCGGGACTACGACGTGTTGATCCACCTGAACAGCAAGGCGGTCAAGGGCACGGTCAAGACGTACGCCGGGGCGGGTGACGCGGACGATGATGAAGCCGACACGGCGCAGGCCCGGTTCAAGAACCTGGACGAGCGCACGGGGCTGCAGCCGCTGCCGCTGGCGCAGCACCCGGCTGAGGTGCTGCTGGAGCATCTCAGCGCGGCGTACGGCGGGCCGCTGGTCTTTTTCCGTGGCGCTGTAGATGATAGCACTATTGGGGCGATTTGGAACCCGCAGATGCAGCGGCGGACGTTCAGGATTAACATGCCTACGTCGTACAAGCCTGTCGTGGCGGGGAAGAAGCAGGCCAATGATGACGCGGAGCCGAACGCGGATGGGGATGGGGATGGGGAGGCGGCGCTGGTGGAGGTGAACAGGGAGGCGATCCTTGCGGAGATCGCGAGGATAGGAGGCGATCTAGTGGAAAGGATTGAGGTGAAGGGAGCGTAGCTGTCAAGCGAAGGCATGTATTAGACACGAGTTCTGAGTGGAAGTGCAAGCAGCAGTGGGCGAGTGGGTGTAGTCTCCAGCGTGACTTCCGTCAGACATTGTAAACCAGAACGTCTAGGGGTATGAATATGGCTTCCTCCGATCCTCTTCGCCCGCGCAAAATGATATTTCGGGCAATGCTTTCAAAGCAACAGGGCGGCGTTGCGACCTCGTCACACCCACCCTAGCAAACCATAGCTTCTCAGTGCACCATCACATCCTCCGGCTTGTGCGCCTCACCGTTGGCATGCTCCGGCTTGTCAACCTCCATCTCATCGCCCTCGGCGGCCTCACCCTCCCCTTCACCGTCATACTCTTCAAGCTCATCCTCGCTCTCGCCCTCAATGTCGACACTGCCCTCGTCGGACAGCTCGTCCTCCTCCACGCCGTTCTCGACCTCGTCCTCGGCACCCTCGACACCCTCCATATGGGCATCCTTGTCGGCAGCCTCTTCTCCGTTGACGGCAACCTCACCCTCATCGGCAGCGAGCTCCTCCTCCTCTTCGGCAAGCTCCTCGGCACCGTACTCCTCCTCGTCCGCGACAAGGTCCGCTTCCGGTTGCTCGGGGGGAAACTCGGCCGGAGCGGAAGCTTCCGAATCCCTGCAAACAGAGAAATGCTGTTATTAATTGATTTTCGCTAGAGACACGGCCACAACCCAGAAAATCAATACCATGCACATACCACTTGATGGCGAACCGGGTCACGCGGGGCTTGTTGGCGAGCACGTTGCGGCGGATCTTCTCGAGGGCAGGCTTCGCGGGCGGATCGTTGCGCAGCTCTTCCGTCTCGTACTCATTGTTGACGTAGTAGCCGACGCGGACGAACTCGCGGCCGTCGTAGGCGCACGTCAGCAGGACCACCGTGACGCCGAGCAGCTCGTCGATGGGGATGCGCTTCGTGTCGGGCGGGTCCGCCTCAAACACGAACTTGTTGATGCCGACGGGGATCGGGCCCACCAGCAGCGAGTCCAGCTCCTGGTCGTAGTTGTCCGACTGCGCCGAGCCGACGTAGGTGAGTTTCCATTCGAGGTCTGGACGGGGAGAAGGGTTAGTGTTGATATTCAGTAGCCGGTGATGGACGGGATGTACGGGTGAAGAGAACGCACCCTTCTGGAGCGGCTCCAAGCACTCAAAGGTAATCTCGAACTCGTACTTGTCGGTGAACTTGGCGGGGTTGTTGATCACATTGACCCCGAGGAGGGAAACGACAGACATCCTGGTGGCGGGGTGGGATTCTTGATATCACGTATGGAAATCTAAGCCAAAAAAAAAAATCGGTTGTTGCAGGATATTGAGCGAAGCTGTTGCGGGTAGACGAGAATGTCGCGGTCGCGGTATTGCTGCTTGGGTGTGAAGATGGAGGGGGGAAGGGATGAAGAGACGCGGGAGATGCGTGGCTGAGCAGGAAAGGACCAAAAGGGCTGCGTTTCTCGGCAAGCGCTAAACACCCAGCCTTGTTTGTTTTGACCGCCTTCCCGCTTTAAAGTGAGACCCAGTCAGTTGAGGGGCCAGTGGGCGGCAGGTGGGTGGGTGTTCGCTCTAGGAAGTTGCGACGCGGTCTCGCTGGGACCAGGGTTGAGTCGCGTAAATTGGTCGCAGCGCTGGACGCGTCCCTCGCGCCGACCTTCTCATGCTTCTGTCGTGGATGGAGCCCACAATTTCTGGCCCACACTTAACGCTAGGCACTTGCGCACCGCCTCCGTGCAAGCCACGAACTAACCGCCGCCAGGGATTGGATGAAGAGCTGCGAACTTCTGCAGCGGTTGGAACGCCGAGCGGATTTCAGCCTCCATTTTTTGCAACGCCAATTTTGCGGCGACAGCTTGAACAGGCCATGCACAATAGCAACAACCGCCTGCTGAATACCTGTCTCTAGAGGCGGTCGCATGCAGTATTATACGGTAGCAGCACTCACAACTGCAATTCATATACTCCGCACAGCGCGTCGTTGCAAATCTTCTGCGTTTCTGTTCTTTGTTCTCTGCTTCGGCCGCCTTTTATCTCCACAGCGTCTGGACATGCGACCCTCGCATCCCCAGCCCCTCCCCATCATTGACTGAAGCAGTTTGCCCGGTTTCTCTGGTGCGCCAATACTGCGAACGACTCGTTAGTTCGGCCAAGGCCTCGAGACCTGCTCCGCATCACCACCCGAACTGGCGGCAACACGTTCACACGTACCGCTGCGCCGACGTGCTGTTTCGAGCCGAGCTCCAGGCCCGTCGCAACCTCGGCTGCCGCCCCGCGGTCTTAACATTCCTCGATATCGTCGCTCCGAGGCACCTTTTTAACACCCGTCCAAATCCTACGACCTCTCGCGACCGTTTCTAACCCTCACCGAGACGAATTTGCCCACGATGGCTGACTACGACCCTGCCTACCAGAGCGGCGCGTGGGATGAAAATGGGGAGTATGAGGAGGCAGAGGGCAACGAACAAGAGCATATTCAGCAGCATAGCACCCATGAAGATCAAGCAGAGTATTCCGTTGACCCAAGCCAACGACATGCTCCAGGTGACCCCCCATCTTCTGATGGTGACACCGATGATGCGGGCGACTACGATCCCGCCTCAGTCACCGTTGGTGCCGCGCTCCAGCCGGTTGCGGACCCCGTGCCCCTCAGACCTTCACCCCAGAATGCTGCCAAGAAGAAGCCGCGGGCGGCAGGAGGCTTCCTAGTGGGAGACTCCGACTCTGAAGATGATGAGGCACCCGTCCCTGCGTCGGGCGGTCATGCGCCCGGCGCTGCTTCGCACTCTTCTGTCCCGCGCTCCCCTCTTCAACACACTATCACTGCCAAACAATCTACTATCATCCCGCCTGCCGTGGATTCTGCTACTCAGCTGAATGTCGCTACCGACGCTCCTGATGATCGGCCGGGAAACGGCTTTGCACCACAAGCCCCTGTGGACAGGATTACGCAGCTGGAGACCCGAGTTCGCGATGATCCTCGGGGCGCCATGGATGCATGGCTGGCTCTGATTGCAGAGTACCGGGCCAGGAACGACAGTGAACAGTCGAGACAAATCTACGAGCGATTTCTCGCTGTCTTTCCCCAAGCTGTGAGTGAGACCCTTCAGGCTGGCAACACGCAAATCTGACACTGTTCAGGCCGACGTCTGGGTCGAGTATCTCGCCATGGAGCTGGACATGAACAATTTCCCGGAAGCCGAGCTCATCTTCAACAAGTCCTTGATGACGACGCTGAACGTGAACCTTTGGACCAAGTATTTGGACTACATTCGTCGAAGGAACGACCTGAACGATAACACCGGGACCGCTCGCCAGACTGTCTCACGTGCTTACGAGTTTGTCATCGACAACATTGGGCTGGACAAGGATGCTAGCAGGATTTGGGCCGAGTACATCCAGTTCATCAAGTTCGGGCCGGGCACCGTCGGCGGAAGCCAATGGCAGGACCAGCAGAAGATGGATCAGATGCGCAAGGCGTATCAGCGAGCCATTTGTGTGCCCATCGCTAACGTCAACACCCTGTGGAAGGAGTACGACCAGTTCGAGATGGGCCTCAACAAGCTGACAGGCCGTAAGTACCTGGCGGAGAAGTCGGCGTCCTACATGTCGGCAAAGAGCGCCAACACGGCGCTCGAAAACCTCACTCGAGGCTTACAGCGGACGACTCTTCCCCGGCTGCCTCCCGCGCCTGGCTTTGACGGAGATCAGGAGTACTTGGAGCAGGTGGAGATTTGGAGGAGATGGATCAATTGGGAGAAGTCGGACCCCCTCGACCTCATGGATGACAAAGACCAGCCGGGCCTCTACCAAAAACGAATCCTTTACGTCTATAACCAAGCGCTCATGGCTCTGCGATTTTGGCCCGAGATGTGGGTCGATGCCGCGCAGTGGTGCTTTGACAACAACATCACAACCCCAGGCTCGACCGGCCTTGACTTCCTCACCAGAGGCATTGAGGCGAACCCGGAGAGCGTCCTGCTGGCTCTCAAGCACGCTGACTACATTGAGACTACGCACGCCATCGAGGAGAACGACGAGTCCAAGATTGCCCGAGGCAAAGCCGTTCGCGCGCCCTATGACAAAGTCCTGGACACACTCTACGGTATCGTCAAGAGTCTCAAGGACCGAGAAACTGCTGAGCTTGCTCGGATCGAGGAAGCTGCTAAGGCCTCTGATGAGACGTCGGCCGACAAGTCGGAAGAGGATGACGAGGACGAAGCTGAAGCAAACTCACTAGACAAGGCTGCGAGAGAAGCGAGGATGAACGACCAGATCAGGGCCATCAAGCAAGGTTATGCTGCTCAGACCCAGCTGCTGTCGCGGACCATCTCGTTCGTCTGGATTGCCTTCATTCGGGCGATGCGCCGCATTCAGGGCAAGGGGAAGCCCAACACCGAGCTAGGTGGCATGCGGCAGGCGTTTCAGGATGCGCGTCACCGTGGGCGGCTCACCAGCGACGTGTATGCCGCTGTCGCGCAATTGGAGTGGACCATCTACAAGGACCCGGCCGGCGGCAAGATCTTCGATCGCGGTGCGAAATTGTTTCCGGAGGACGAGAACTTCACGTTGGAGAACATCAAGTATCTCCATTCGCGTGATGACTTCACAAGTCAGCACTTCCTCGCCCCAACTTGTTTCTGTGTATGCATGACTGACTGGCCACAGATGCTCGCGTCCTCTTCGAGACCGTGGTCAACCGCCTAACGCAAAAACCCGAACTTGTGCACAAGGCGAGGCCCCTCTATGCCTATTTCCACAAATACGAATCTCAGTTCGGCGAGCTCGCCCAAATCGCCAAGTTGGAGAAGCGCATGGCAGAGCTCTTCCCCGAGGATCCGAAGCTTGCGCACTTCAATGCGCGGTACTCGACCGACAAGTTCGACCCCATCGCAGCACGGATCATCGTCTCGCCTGCCACACAACTCCGGCCCAAACTCCTGATCCCCTCCATCGAGCAGGCCGGCTCCCTCCAGAACTCGCCTCGCCCACCCCCCTTCGCAACCCGCGCTAGCCCCGCGCCGCAGTTCCTTCCAGCTACGAACTCCCCCAAGCGACCGTTCCCCGTGGACGACTTCGACGAGCCCCCACGCAAGATTCAGCGCAACGACTTCGGCGACTTCCAGCGCGGCGCCTCGCCGCTTAAGGGCGCCGCCGGCCGCCGCTTGGACCAGCAGCGCCGCATGCAGGGCCAGAGTGCAGCTTCCTCCTCCGCCTACACCGCCGGGCCCGCCCCGATCGCCCGTGACATCACCTTCCTCCTCGGCCAGATCCCCCGCGCCGACCTCTACGACTTCCACCGCTTCAGCCCGGTCAAGATGACCAACCTGCTGCGCGACACCCACGTGCCCGAGTACCAGACTTGGAAACACTCTCGCCCAGGCGGCGGCTACCCGAGCCGCGACTCCCCAGCTCCTGGCGGCGGTCGGCTGCCACCGTCCGCCGGCGCGTACAGACAGTCCTCCGTGCGGCCCGGGTCTAGTGGTTCTTACGAGCCGCCTCCGGCCGTGTATGCGCCGCCACCGAACCCGCAGGCCGGTGGTGGCGGCTACGGCCACCCCGCCGCGCAGCAGTATGACGGCGGCGCCGCGTGGCCGCCGTACCCCCCTCCGCAAGGGTATGGCGGCCCGCCGCCGCCGCTGCCGCAGGGTGGGGGTTATCCTAGGTATCCGCCCGCTCCTTACTAGTTATACTCAGTGGGAGTGAGGGCCGTTTCCTGGATGGGGGAGTGATTATGCTGGGTGGTTGCAATGGAGGGAGTTGCATGTCCTGATGGAGCTCGGAGGCGAGAAGTGGTTCATTGAAAGGCTTTGATGCTAATGTGAGATGGTCCGACATGGTTGTCGTTGATACCTCCTCTTGCTGCGCCACCAGGAACGGTGGAGAGAACCCAGTGGCGCTTGTGTACATTCGAAAAATGGGCTGGGACAAAGGGCATGTTTCCGCTCACCTTCTGCACTTGACCAAATGTTACTGCACGCATCTTGCCCAGTGGAGAGGGCGAACATGGAAGGGGGGCTGACTGATCCTGGGTGCGCGCATCCAGAGCGAGCCACCCTCGCCTCTTGAAGGAGTGGAGGAGCATAGTACCTACCTAGGGGCTCGACCTTGGAGGCGCGCATCCATAGCTCCCTCTACAGCTTCCCCCTTGGGTACATGATGCATCCCCGGCATCACGTTGAGGTTTGGTTCTTCCATTTCCGGCAGCGCAATGCTACAGTTAGGAATGAACAAATCATAGTTGTTTATGCACACGGCCATGACTCTCCCGTATTGTTCGTTGCATTGCTTGGTGCCCGTTCACACTTCTCAAGTTTCAATCGTGATCCAGGCTCGGAATAAAACAAGCTAGGTAAGGTACTCGTAATCCACTGCATGTCTAGAGCAGAAAACATAGCAGATGACGATCATTATAGCTTAGCAGGCGACTTGCCTTATTCAAGTTCTTCGTAATAACGGGGACAACATCACCTGCTACGTTGAGCTGCTTGATAACGAGTTCCCCCGTCTGTCTTGGTCCCAAGCGGTGTTGGGCAACAAGTACGAATTGAGACGGCATCCAGTCTTCGAGATATAGGCTCTCATTAGCGAAACCATCCAACCCGAATCTGCTTGTGTATGTGCGTTCACAAGGGAGTATCTCCAGCCCGCCCGCCGGCAACTAACCAGCCCGTCTCGCGATGTATCAACACGCTGACCAGATGGAGAGGTTACTATAGTTGGAGAGAAATGATATGTGAGGGGAAATATAACAAAAGCTTCACCCAACCTTCCAGAGTGTCTATGCTGCATACCTACCTACCTACTCGTGGATCTGTCGGCCAAGTTGAAAACGCAGTACGAATTCTACTTCGTTGCTTCCCTCCCGGAGGCGCAGGAGGTGCCATCCTCTGCCGCGGCTGTAAATCTAGCAGAGCGCTCAACTCTAACTCTTGCAGCTTGCCTGCCTCGCAACGCACTACGCAACGTACAAACGCTTGGCCGCCGTGCCTTCTGCCCTCCTGCTCCCTCATCTCATCTTCGTAAGCGCCGCAAACCTCGAACTCTTGCAGTACTAGTATAAAACCCTTCATCTGGGCCCTTCAACTCCCTCCCTCTCTACTTCTCCTCCACACACAACAATCACCTCGCCTGGTATCTACCGACATTTGGGGTGACCTCGAATCTGGGTTCCATCCATCTCTGGTCAGCTATCTTACCTTTCCACCGCGAAACACCTCCAAGGTGAGTAAGTTTGATTTTTCTCCTCTCCTCTCTTCCTTCTGCTCCACGCTGCTTCGTCACCCAATTGATGCCAGCACTACGAGGGTGATTACAGAAACGGTTACTCTGTCTGCCACTGCCCTGAGCTCGGTCCAGGACTCATCACACCACAGGGTCATTTTCAAACAAGCTGGCCAGAGAGACACCCAGCATTTCCCTTTCTCAGGTCGATTCCCCTCCACCAGATCACTTCTTGCCTACCCACATACCGGCTCACCTCTTCCTCTGATCTTCCCCACCCTGGTACTCTCGTGGATCACTGCCTCGCTTTGTTGCCTGTTACGCAAGCAATACCGAGGCGGTCTTCCTGCGCTCCTCCACAGCACTTCTTCAGTTGATAATCCATTCCATCGCTGAGGGTACCCGATTTTTCACTTCATCTACCTAGGCAGATCATCACTCCCAGCAACCACTGTCTTCCCTGCCTAAGGTACCTTTACTTTACATTCAAATTCGGCTTCCCACTGGCAGCTCAGCTTCTAACATTCGCTCGCAGCTCGATCAACAAACAAGAAAGCAATCCGATCGGCAATTTCGGTAAGTATGTCTTTGCATGTATTTAATGACCGCACCCTTCGTCGAGTTTCCTATCGTTGCACTCTTCGTGGGTTTCTTTCCAAGCAGAAAGTGCAGTAGTGCCTCACTCAATCGAAAACAAACGGTTGATGCCCCAGCGCAAACACTCTCCTCCGCCGCTACCCGCTCCCCTCTCTACTAGTACTCCAAGCACACTTCTCCATTTCTCTTCCCTTCGCTGCCAGGCAGATACTTCGTTCTTCAACACTCCCACTATTGCTGCTTCCCAACAAACTGTGACTGACCGACCCTACCAGTTCCTGCATTTCAGCCGCGGCGGGCACACTGAAGAGTTGAACTCAGCTGAGCTAGCAAACCGGTAAGTCCTCAAACACCTGCCGTTTCTTCGATGTTTTCCTTCATCCCAGATCGCAACTTCCTGGTTTAGCACCCACGGTAGCAGGTTGAGGTCACCCCTCAACAGGCACCAGCTCAACCCTCACCACTGCAACTCAGCTCCTTCCTTTCGACTCGCTTTTCCTTTCAAACATTTACGCAACCTCCACCTCCTCCACCTTGACGTCTATTTACCCAGACCCTCGGCTTCCTCCTTCTCAACCTTCGTTTGCTGATACGCGCCCACGTTATCAGACCATCGACAGTTGGGAGGCCAGCAGAAGTTGGGCGCCCTTTACTCTTTCCTTGGCCTTGCTCGCCCTTCACACCCGACTTTCTCGTTACGGCAACCCTTTCCTTCTGCCATTGAAGTCCGTTCACAGTCATAAGCCCGAACCAACTCCCAGTTCTCTCGAGTAAGCAGTTCTTTGTGAGCACTGCTTCCGTCACTCCGCATTCTTTCGTTCTATCTTTTGGAGTGAATCTCTACGATTTTCATTCTGTTCAATCGCTACTCGTTGTCCAAATTGGTAACGTGGTTATTGACTCCGCCACTTCTAGTCTCCAGACAATCGATATCGACCGTTGACGACTCTCCCTCGACACAGATTCAGCCATCCACCATGTCGCAGAAGGTGGCTGGTAAGGATTCGAGCCCCGAGGTCAACCCTCTGGCGCTCCCCGAGGGTATAAACAAGCGATGCGATCTGCCGCCTGAGGCGTACTGGGTAGGTTTGCCGCCAGGCAACTCGCTCGCGCAAGTGCTAACTTGGCCTGCAGCATGCCGATCGCGTCAACACTCCGTTTGCCCGCCGCTCCAACTACAACACGACCGGCGTAGACATCCGCGTCGGCGTGAACCAGTTCCGCGTCCAGGCCGTCGGCAATAGGGACGTTTACCAGTACGATGTACGCATCACACCTACAATTTCCCATGTGCCGTTGAAATGTGCCGCTCACAACTGGACAGGTCAGCATCACTCCCGAGCCCAAGGGCCCAATCGTCTACAAGAAGGTCTGGCAAACCAAGGCCCTTCAGGGCAAGTTGGCCCAGCAGCCGAACCCGTGGCTCCACGACGGACGCAAGCTCGCCTGGTAAGTTTCTGCCTTGTCTCGTATTGGGAGTCTATCCGCTGACACGATGTTCGTTAGGTCCACCAACAATGTCAAGGGTGTTCGATGCGAAGTTGACCTTGGTGCCGACGAGGGTCGTCCCGGCCGGAAGAACAACACCTTCACGGTCGAAATCAAGCAGACTTGCAAGGTCCGCATGGAAGCCCTGAAGGCGTACTTGACGGGGAAGATGGACTGGGATAACTCGGTGTTGGAGTGCATGAGTGAGTACCCGAATGCGTGTTTTGCCTTACCGACCGCAATTGCTCACTGTGTGTAGGCTTCCTGGACCACGCTCTCCGTCAGGGTCCCTCCGACCGCATGAAGTTGATCAAGCGCACCTTGTTCAACCAGCACTCCGAGACGAAGCGCCTGAACACGGCCACGGAGGCTATCAAAGGCATCTACTCGGCCATCCGCCTGAATGAGGTACGCGTCAATGTTGTGTTTGATTGTCATGATCTTACTGACTGTGTCCCAGTCTATCAAGTGTGGCGGCATGGGACTGGGCGTCAATGTCGACGTCACCAACCAGACATTCTGGGTTGGACAGAAGCTTGAGCAGTTGGCGCGTAACTTTCTGAGCTGCATGGACCGAAAGTGGGCGAACAGTATGTTCCCAAAATCTCAACCTCCTTTCTCTGTCGTTGATCGTACTAAGTCTGTTCCAGTCGACTATGAAGGCATGCGGAAGGCACTTCTGCCTGTCAGGATCGAGGCGAAAAATGGTCCCGGGGGCTGGGGCATGTCGGAGGCCTTCAAGGCGCTACGCCGGCTGCAGAACATCCGGTTCGAGGTCAAGCACCGTGGAAATGCACCCGGCTCCAAGGAATACAAGGTTCGACGCATTGCGTTTGATCCTAAGTACGGCGCGGAGGGTGCGACTGCCAGAACTGTCACCTTCGACAAGAAGATGGAGGACGGCTCGATGAAGACGTACACCGTCTTCCAGTACTACCTTGAGCAGTACAAGGCCCGGATTCAGCACCACTCCTTGCCCCTCGTCGAGACCACCAGGGCTGGGCACTTCCCCATGGAAGTCTGCGAGGTCCTCCGGTTCAACCCCTACCCGTTCAAGTTGGATCCCGCGCAGGTACGTCTGCTTTTGACTCCCAGTTCCGCCTCGATGTTGCACGACTAATTCAGAACTTGTAGACCCAAGAGATGATCAAGTTTGCGGTTCAGCGCCCGCCCCAGCGCAAGGAGGAGGTCATGCGAATGGTGCAGAACCTCGAATGGGATAAGGATCGTTACCTGGCCCATTTCGGAATCAAGATCAGCCCGACCATGCCCATGGTTCAGGCCAAGCTTCTCAAGAACCCCGTCGTTCAGTTCGCCAATCGGAACACGGACCCCAAGATGACGGGTCGCTGGGATCTTCGGGGCATGAAGTTCGTTCTGCCCAACAAGGTGGCCCTCAGGTCGTGGGCGTTTGTCGTCGTCGACAACTGTGTCGACAAGCAGACCGTGGACAACTTTGCCAGGGTCTTCAAGACCACGTACGCGGGCCATGGTGGTGTGATTGAGCGCGATGCGAAAATCTATGCCCCCCCGACCGGCATCGGCCACGACAGGGTTGTCGAGGGCGCCTTCAACAACTGCGGCAAAGACAACCAGGCCGCTCCGCAGATCATCTTCTTCATTCTGCGCGACAAGACCTCCTGGGTTTACGACCGGATGAAGAAAAACGCCGAGTGCCGCTTCGCATGCCTGACACAGATGTTGCAGTCACAGCACGTTCGCAGGGCGCAGGGACAGTACTGCTCCAACGTCTGCATGAAGGTAAACTCGAAGCTCGGCGGGCAGACTTCCAAAATTTCCACGCCGAACAAGGGGTCGGCCTTCTTCAAGGTGCCCACCATGATGATAGGCGTCGACATCTCGCACGGCAACACTGGCGCGGCTGCTGCATCCACGGCGGCCATGTGTGTCTCGATGGACAAGGACGCGGCCGTTTACGATGCCGCGGTGCAGACCAACGGCTGGGGCGTCGAGATTCTGCAGCCCGGGAACATGCACTCGATGCTGGGCCCGCTGGCGGTCAAGTGGCGCAAGGTGAACGGCGTGGCTCCGCAGCACGTTTTCTACCTGCGCGATGGCGTCTCAGAGGGCCAGTTTGCCCACGTCATGGAGTTCGAAGTCAAGGAGATGCGGAACGTCTTCAAAGACGCCATTGGCGTGGTGCCCAAAATTACGGTCATCATCGCTACCAAGCGTCACCACATCCGCTTCTTCCCCGAGCGGGGCGACAAGAACGGCAACTGCATGCCCGGCACGCTGGTCGAGCGCGAGGTGACGCATCCTTTCCACTACGACTTCTACCTGTGCTCCCACGTGGCCATCCAGGGCACCGCTCGCCCTGTGCACTACAACGTTCTCCACGACGAGTGTGGCTTGAAGGCGGACGAGCTGCAGCGCATTCTCTACCACCAATGCTACCAGTACTGCCGTTCGACCACCCCGGTCTCGCTGCACCCGGCGGTGTACTACGCGCATTTGGCGGGCGCGCGCGCGCGCCACCACGAGAACATGGCGACCAGCGAGCAGGTCCCCAAGGAGAGCAAGTACCTGGTGCTGCGCCGGCCGGGCCCGATGGCCAAGCGCGATAACAGCACCACTTCGTCGCGGGACAACAACACGGAGCCGGCTGACCTCATCAAGCCGGGTGAGCATGGCGGACGCCCGCAGTGCATTGAGGTCTTCAAGAACACCATGTGGTGGGTCTAAGAAGGTTTTTCGACACTGGCAAGCTCCTGGGTTTATCGGGGCGATTGCCAGGAGCGTTTGAGGTTTTCATTTGCGAGGGGAAGCGTTGATTTCATTTTCACAGCCGTCTGATATACTGCAGACCGGCTATTTGTTGTGTGTATGAGCCTCATGTATCTTGAGCTTGGCGGTGGCGGTTCTGGGGGGTAGAGAGTTGGACTGGGCGAAGGAGGACGATCTTCTGCACGGCGGCTTCTTCAGGCCCATAGGTTCCCAACCACTTAAGTCCAGAGCACATAGCCGATAGCAATTCCACGCGCTGACTTTTATCAGAACATGTGCCGTTGTGCACTCGAGGTGACTTGGTGAGAAAGAGCCAGTGTGTTTGGTAACTTGAAGTCCTGGAGCAGGACTGACGAGTTCAAGTTGACGATAATGCGACCCAGTTATCCTCGACAGAAGCTCCCTCACCTCACCTACGTTCTGAGATTTCGGTTGCTCCACGTTATCCAACGTTGACAATGCAAGTTGGTCTGTAGGGGACAAAGTGAATACAGCCCGATGGACGTACATGACGCGGAGTCTGCCTCGTTGATATTGAAGGTGTGGGAAGCGGAAGACTTGGGTGACGAGCCAGACCCAGGCCCCGAGATGGAGCACATCGTCTGGCGAAAAGCGCTACGACGGTTGGAGGTACATAGCCGTCTCTGTCATGAGAAGGCAATTGTGCCTTTTCGCGGTCTACCACTCCTGCTGGAAGAGCAGGAAGACGGTGTGGTCGGTGGTATGATGGCGGTTGGACTTCTCCAGTGTCCAGAAAGGGGGCTTACACCACCGACGGTCCCTTGATCCACCGTCTCCTGAGACAGCTTTCTTTCATCCTGTGTTAAGATATCTGTGACAGTTTGCGCTCCTTGATTAGCTGGCGCGGAGCTTAGGTCCGACGTTAACGTTACGGAGAGTCGGGACATCTGGAGGCTGTCAATTGACGGCTATATCAACAAGTACACAGTTAGTATGTACATAGTTAGTATGTACATCTCAGGACAGGGAGTAGAACTCATCCATGTAGTTAGTCTCTTTTCTCGTTGCGGAACTTTACTGGGCTTTTGCTGAATTTCTCCCCAATATGACTCATGTTCTTGGCCCTTTTAATCCACCACTAATGTCTCTCTCCCTCTTCTTCACTTCTCTTTTCGTCGTCTTCTGCATTGTACCGTCTCTTTCAACTTGCCAGTTTGGGTGCACGCAAACGTCAGTTACCGTTTGCTGGTGCCTGCATAGCGCCAAGCCACGCTGGGGGTAGCGCACCCGCGCCGCAGCAGGGGGGTCCCTGTGCCGCTCCCTGCACCCCACCTCGACGCGGCATGTCAGCACCAACCAACCGAGCTTCCCTCTTGCACCGAACATCCAACACCAACAGCCCGAAACTCTCACAATGGCGAGCTTCTTGCGGGCGCGGCAGGCTGGCGTCCAGAAGGACCTGTCGGCTGGTATCCCTCCGGGGGCGTTTGCGCCGGACGAGCTGGCGCGGCTGGGGATCAACTCGCAGATCAGGTAAGTTAGCTCTGTGCCAGTGTCCAGCGATGGGTGTGGGTGAACGGCGGGGCAGTTACTCTCCTCTTCGGATGGTCGAGCCATCAAGACTGTCAACTGATTTTCATTTCCGCTGCGCTTTATGATTAACCGGCTAACCACTTCACTTCCCATTCCCCAGCTGCCTGGCCTACGACCCTCTCCAATCCCTCCTCGCAGTCGGCACCACCTCCTCCAAGTACGGCCCGGGCCAGATCTACATCTTCGGCTCCCGCCGCGTCGCCCGCACCCTCACCCTCTCCCCACTCTCCACCACCACCACCTCCAGTTCCACCAAACAGCCCCCCTCCCCGCGCCACCTCGCCTTCGTCTCCCCGAACCGCCTGCTCTCCCTCGACACCCACAACGAGCTCGTCCTGTGGGACCTCCTGGCCCCGCCGGGTGCCCGCCCCATTGCCGCCCGCACCACCTACGGCCGCGTCACCTGCCTCATCACCGACCCGGGCCTGGACTGGGCGTTCGTCGGCGTGCAGGCCGGCGCCGAGGTCTGGGCGTATGACCTGGACCGCGAGCGGCCCGCGTCCGGGTTCCGGCTGCCCAACTTCTGGAAGGACCGGCTCCAGGGCCCTGGCGGGCGGTATGGCGGTGCGGGCTTGGGCGGTGCAGGGGGTGGTGGTGGTGGTGGTGGTGGTGTGGCAGGGAGTGGGTTTGGCGTGGAGCTGGTCAGCTTGCAGCTGCATCCGCGGGATATCGGGAAGCTGCTGATTGGGTACACGCACGGCGCGGTGGTGTATTCGTTCAAGCAGAACGAGCCGACACGGTTCTTTGAGTATGTGCTGCCGCCCGGGGCGCCGGGCGGGGATGGGCAAGGGGTGGAGAGGGAGAGGAGGCCGAGGCTGGTTAGGGCCGTGTGGCATCCGACAGGCACGTTTGTGTTGACGGCGCATGAGGACGGGAGTTTGGTGTTTTGGGATCCGAAGGATGGGAGGGTCGTGGCGGCGCGGTCGCTGTACCATACGCGCGTCAACGAGCCGGGCGCTGGCGCGAAGGGGGCCAAGCCGGTGCGGCTGACGCCTTTTGGCAAGATCTCGTGGTGCTGCAAGCAGAATCCGGATGATACGGCGCTGCTGGTTGCGGGCGGCCAGGCGGTGGACGAAGGGCAGAAGGGGCTGACGTTCCTGGAGTTGGGCCCGACGCCCGTTTATGCGACCTCGAGCTGGGAGATCCTCACGAACCACTTTGAGGGCAAGCGGCGGATGACGCTGCAGATCCCGCCCGGCGCCGAGGTTGCCGATTACTGCCTGATCCCGCGGTCGTCGCCGTACTTTGACGGCGCTCAGGATCCCATTGCCATCCTGGTGCTACTCACCTCGGGCGAGGTCATCACCATGACGGTCCCTTCGGGGTACCCGATCAGCCCGACCAATATGCTGCATCCGAACATGTCATTTGTACATCCGTTCGTGCAGAAGGCTGCGGTCAGCACGATGCCGCGCGAGCGCTGGCTTGCGCTTCAGGAGACGCGCAACACGGGCGACCCGATTCTGCTGGGTGGTGCGCCGGCCGCGAAGCGGCGCAGAGCCGGGTGGGATTTCCGCAATATTATCCAGGTAGCCCATGCCGACAGCACGGTGAGGATATGGGACGTTGGCTACGACGATGAGATTGAGAACCCCGCGCAGCTGCAAGTTGATGTCGCCCGGGCACTCGGTCGGTTTGAAGACGTTAGCATCACAGCTCTGGCCATGGGCGACATGACAGGCGAGTTTGCGGCTGGCACGAAGACGGGCGAGGTGGTCATCTACCGGTGGGGAGGTAACAGGAACTACGGCCGGGATGCGACGAAGCCGACAGAACCCAACCCGGGCGGTCTCACGGACATATCGTCGCGCGGGGAGCCGTCGCTGAAGGAGGGACTGCAGCCGTTCGTCTTGTACGAGATGATGCAGGGTCCCGTCAGCGTGGTGACGGTCTCGGACGTCGGGTTTGTCGCGGCCGGGTCAGAAGGCGGTTTCTTCAGCCTCATCGACCTGCGGGGTCCGTCGGTGATCTTCCAGGGGTCGGTGGCGGATCTTGTCAAGGAAGAGAAGCGGTCGTCGTTTCTGAAGGGCCATTCCTCCAAGGCGTCCTCCGCGACGAAAGAATACCCGACAGTTATTGAGTTTGGCGTCATGACCAGTGAAGGAGACAGCTACTCCAGCATCGGCTGCTTTGTCGGCACGAACCTGGGTCGTGTCGCGACGTTCAAGATTTTGCCGTCTGGACAGACGTACTCTGTCCAGTTGGCTGGTGTCGCCAAGGCGGGCCACGACAAGGTGGTCGCCATCTGCCCGATGAACGCGGATACCGGGCAGCCTGCCGGCGCCACGGGGCTCGCCGTGGCCGGACTCAGGGAGGGGAGGCAGGTCAATGGCGTGCTTGTTGTTGGTAAGTCGTACTTTTCCACCCTTCTACTTGACAGCCCTTGCTAACGTAAGCTCCAGTGACGCAAACCGAGATCCGCGTCTTCAAGCCTGCCACGGCCAAGGGCGCATCCAAGTCCTTCGACGACCAGCTGTGCGACGCCGCGCGCGTCACGGAGATCCCCGGTCAGGGCGTCGCCCTCGTCGCCGTCTTCGGCGACCGCACCACGCGCGCGTACTCCCTCCCCGCGCTCAAAGAGATCGGCCGCGCCTCCCTGCCTATGCTCGACCCGAGCCGGACCATCTCGGCCGTCCTCTCGCGCACGGGCGAGCTCTTCGGCTGGACGGGCCCCTCCGAACTCGCCGTGCTGTCCGTGTGGGGCACGGGCAAGGGCCTCGCGCCGTCCGAGGACACGCTCATCAACCCGCAGCTGGCGGTGCCGCCGCGCCCGACCATCAGCAACCTGCAGTGGATCTCGGGCACGCAATACGTCAGCCCGACCGATCTCGACGTGCTGATTGGCGGCGAGGGCCGCCCGCCCAGCAAGCGCATGATGGCGGCCACGGTCGCGGAGCGCGGCATGGCGGGTGCAGGGGGCGGTGCGCAGGAGGGCTGGGGCCAGTACCTGACGCGGCAGCTCAACGAGCGCACTGAGAGGCTGAACCTGGTTGATGATGCGATGAACCGGCTGCAGGAGACGAGTCAGGGCTGGGCGGAGGGGGTGGACAAGTTTGTCAAGAAGCAGAAGAGGGATGTGTTGTTGGGTGGTGTGAAGAAGTCATTTATCTGAGGGGCTGTGTTGCTGGGTACATGGATGGGCATAGATGGCGCTATGGAGGGATATCTCATAGAGCGGTTGCTTGGGAGTGGATGGAGTTCGGTGATTTGTCTTGGGGCCGCTCGTTGGCATTTTGGATGTCTGGGTTTTCCAGGTCATGTTTTGCAACAAAATGATATTTTGGCAGCGTCCGGTTCTCGCCGTCGGGTTTGCGCTTTCGTTTGTGGAACGTCGCACACTGTTGCACAGTCGCCATGTCGTTTCCCGCGTCTTCTGAGTTTCGACGGCCCGGTAGCCGGAGATCGATCGGCAAGTGAACGCAACCGCGCATCATCCTGCTTACGTCGATCGACGGTGCTCCTCTAGAGCCGTGCAGCCCGCAGCCGGTGGGCGAATCTGGTGCATTGCTGACCATCTTGAGGGGTTCACTATGGCTAAATGACGCGGTACGCCAAAAACGACGTCGGAGATGCCCACCCGCTCCAATGGCTGCCGCTGTAGGCGGGCTCCTCGGGCTTGCTACGACTTCCACCGCCCGGCGCCGCATCAATTCCCGACGATGCTCGCCCACAGTATATCAGAACACTTCCCGCGCCATGATTTCCCCAGATCGATCACCACAGACCCTCGGCGAAGGCTGAACAAACCGCCCTGACCAGCACCAGCCACCAACCACTGCTCACTGCCACCGGGCCCAGGTTCAGTGACTCCTCTTCACTATGGCCGTCCCCCTCGTCTTCTCGCTCTGTCGACTCCTATGCGCCACCACCCTCCTCCTTCACCTCCTCACAATAGGGGCCATCGCAGCAGATACAGATGCGTCCTCCTTTCCGGGACCCGACTATCCGGCCCCATGGGCGGCCGGGGCAACGGCGGCGGGCTCCAGCGGTTATCACAGCGGCATTGCCATAGATCCGTCCTGGGCGGCCGCTTATGCGCGCGCCATCCCCTTCGTCGCCAACCTCACGCTGCTCGAGAAGGTCAACTTGACGACGGGAACGGGCTGGGAAAGTGATGTGTGTGTGGGCAATACAGGCGATTTGCCGCGGGTGGGGATGCGCGGGCTGTGCTTGCAGGATGGGCCTTTGGGGGTGAGATACGGTAAGTCGTTTTCTTCTTTGCCTTCTCATTCTCCGTTCACCTTTGCGGAGTGACTGGAGATGAGAGACATAGCGAGGGGGGTGATACTGATGGCCAACTGTAACAGCGGACCACAACTCGGCTTTCCCTGCTGGGATCAATGTCGCTGCTACTTTCAGCCGCCGGCTGATGCGGCTACGTGGAGAGGCGCTCGGGGCGGAGTTCAGGGGCAAAGGGGTGGATATCATGCTGGGACCTGTCGCCGGGCCGCTAGGGAGAGCGCCCGAAGGCGGGAGGAACTGGGAGGCGTTCGGGTAAGAACCCGTTTGAGACTGTGTCTATCTTGTAGGGTGAGCCGTGCTAATACCGGACCGGCAGCCCCGATCCGTACCTTGCCGGTGTGGGCATGGCGGAGACTATCCAGGGCATCCAGAGCCGCGGCGTGATAGCATGCGCCAAGCACTACATTCTCAATGAGCAGGAGCACTTCCGCAGCAGCGTGGACGTACGCATCGACGACCGCACTCTGCACGAGCTGTACTTATGGCCGTTCGCTGACGCCGTTCGTGCCGGTGTGGGCTCCGTCATGTGCTCGTACAACAAGATCAACGGCACCCACGCTTGTGAGAACTCTTGGACGAGCAACTACCTGCTCAAGAACGAGCTGGCCTTTCAGGGGTTTCGTAAGTTCATTATCCGTGTCTCTCACTCAGCCGTTCGGGAGCTCCTCAACTGACGGCAGCCAGTCATGTCCGACTGGAACGGGCAACACACGACGCTGGACTCAGCACTCGCAGGGCTTGATATGAGCATGCCGGGCGACAACGGCCCGTTGCCCTACCGGTCTTGGTGGGGCGGTGCTCTTACCGAAGCCGTGCTGAAGGGCAATGTACCGCAGTGGAGGTTGGATGATATGGTTGTGCGCATCATGGCAGCCTACTTCAAGGTGCACACGGGCAACTACACGGCGCAGCCAGACATCAACTTCTCGTCCTGGACCAACAAGACCACCGGCTATCTGCATCCGTCGTCGAACCAGTCCCTCGCCGAGGTTAACAAGTACGTCAACGTCCAAGCGGATCACGACGCTCTGATTCGCGAAATCGGCGCCAAATCGATTGTCCTGCTCAAGAACAGTAACCACCTCCTGCCGCTGCGCGACCCGGCTAGCATCGCCATCATTGGCAGGGACGCTCAAGACATGCCTGGCGGACCCAACGCGTGTCCAGAACGTGGCTGCATCAACGGCACAGTTGCCATGGGCTACGGCTCCGGCACCGCCAACTTCCCCTACCTCATCTCGCCGGCCACCGCCCTCTACGAACACGTCGCCAGCACCAACGCCAAGACCATCATCACCAACACCACCTCCAACTGGGACCTACCCGCCGCGGCCGCGGCTGCGCGCAACGCCGCCGTCGCCATCGTCTTCGGCACCGCCACCGCCGGGGAGGCCATCAAGACGATCGACGGCAACACAGGCGACCGTAACAACCTGACGCTGTGGGACAACGCGCCGGCCCTCATCGCCGCCGTCGCGGCTGTCAACCCTAACACTATTGTCGTCTTGCACACGCCAGGCCCCGTACTGCTGGCCGAAATCGCCGCCAACCCCAATGTCTCAGCCATCCTGTGGGCCGGCTTCCCCGGGCAGGAGTCGGGTCATTCGCTGGTGGACGTGCTCTATGGCAAGGTCAACCCGCAAGGCCGGAGCCCGTTCACATGGGGCGAGACACGGGAGAGCTATGGGACGGATGTGATGTACAACGCGACAGATCCCCTGAATCCGGTGCAGGTGTTCTCTGAGGGCGTGCTGGTGGACTACCGCTGGTTCCAGCGCAAGGGGGCTTGGTCGGTGTACCCGTTTGGATATGGGCTGTCGTACACGCGGTTCAACTATGCGGATCTCAAGATAAAGAAGGTGGGCGGCGTGCAGGGGCCGTATCCGGTTCCGGTTGGGGGCGTGACGGGGCCGGCGCCGACGTTTGGCGTTGTGGAGAAGGGTGGCTCGCTGGACACGTACATGGCGCCCGCTGGATTCAACCGGATTTCCCCGTACATCTATCCGTGGCTCAACAGCAGTCAGGGTTATGTGGCGACCAGTCCAGGAAATGTCAGCGCATTCCCGGTCGCGGCGAGGGACGGATCTCCGCAGCCTGTGCTGCCGTCTTCGGGAGCGCCGGGCGGCAACCCGGGGCTGTACGAAGTGCTGTACACCCTGACGGCGTGCATCACGAACGAGGGCAACGTTTCCGGAACTGAGATCCCCCAGCTGGTAAGCTCCAAAAAAAATACCGTCTATTCTCAACATGGCTAGGGACATGTCACTGACGAGACGCAGTATGTTCAACTGGGCGGCGAGGACAACCCGTTCGGCGTGCTCCGCGGCTTCGAGGAGGTCGAGGTGGAGCCCGGCGAGACCAAGACGGTCACGTTCAACCTGACGCGCAGGGACGTTAGCAACTGGAACACAACAACGCAAAACTGGCAGATCACGGACCGAGAGAAGGTGGTGTTTGTCGGGTCGAACACGAGGGATATCCACCTGAATGCCTCGCTGCCCGCGCCGGAGGGTATGGCGTGGCACATTGGCTAGTTCTTGGCGAGAATGCCTTGCTGAGCGGGACGGACGAGCAGAGGGAAGGCGGTGCTTCAGGTTTGTGAACCGGTAACTAGAGTGGGTGACATTGAGGTGGTGTTCACAAAAAGTTGGATTTACATCAGAACTCCCCGTTTCACTCGACCATGACCTTTCACACAATACAAAGTAATGCCACTGAGATCAAATTGCTTGAACTTTTGCGTAATGTAAAGTACATGACTCTATGCTGCCTTCAACGAGTACCCAAAGGTACCATAGCAAAGCAGAAGTTGTGAAACGTTCGTAGTAAGTGTCGTTGAAAAAACAAGCCTACATAAACTGAGCAATCTGATTGTTCTTCTAGTTCTGTAACTCAGGGATGCATAAGCATAGTAGCTGAACAATAGAAATGCCAAGTACCGGTTACTGATTATTGCTTATGGTCAGATATCATCATGGCTTCCTCCTGGGCGAAGGTCAACTTCTCCATCTCCCACACCACCCACCACCCGTCGAATCATCCGTTACCCTCACCACCACCACGGCACCTACCGGGTGCATTATCGGGACTGCTGATGCAGTTACTTTTCAGATAAAGCTAACGCTTGAATAGACATGCCTCGGCATATATCACTCAGGGGTGAGTAAGTACCCGTGGGTGGGCCTGGCCAAGGTGAATCTTAAGTTTTGAATTGGGAGCCAAGCTCCAAGAAGACGGCAACACCACCGAAACCCCAAATATCTTGCTAAGAACCATATCTACCAGCACAGAAGCCACGCAATGATGTTTCCGGCATCGCAAAAGCAACTCCTCGCCCTGCTGCATGGCCAGTCTCTTCCTCCTTCATTTCCAGCAACCATCTTGCAAGACAGACTCTCGATACACCCACCACCAAAAGCAGCCAGGCCTTAAACCAATGCAAAAGCACAGCCCGTAAACTCAATTACTTGCCAACGCCGCAAATCCACCCACCGAAAAACCCCTTCCAACTCCGAACCACCAGCGTGACTACTGCGCGGCCCGCTTCAGCTGATCAATAATCGTCTGGACCTGCTGCGCCGTATCCACGCCCGCCCCATAACCACCCGCACCACCCATCGCCTGCGGGACCGGCGCGTACGCAACCTGCGGCGGCGGCGCGGCGGCCCCGTAGCCGGGGACCGACGGCTGGGCGGCGGCCGCGCTGCGAAGGTTGCCCAGCAGCGCGTTCATGTCGACCTGCTGCTGAGCCGGCGCAGCGTGGGGATAGTGGTGCGCGGCATATTGAGGATGGGCTGCGTTGGTATGGTTGTTGTTGTTGGCTGCTGCCGACGGCTGGAGAGAGGCCAGGAGCGCCTGCAGGGAGGCGTTGTCGAGCTGGCCGACTACACTGGCGAGGTCGGCTGTCGGCGGCTGGTGGGCGGCGGCGGCGACTGGCTGCTGTGCCGGGTACGGATAGGGGTAGGCCGCTGCTTGCGCCGCTGGGTCGGTCTGGTAGGGCTGCTGCGGGCCGTAGGGATTGGGCGGAGCCGCGTACGGCGGCGGGCGGGATTGGGCGGCGGCGGCGAGCTGGGCGCCGTACTGGGTCTTTTCTCTCATGACGAGCTCTGCCGCGATGGGAGGGTCGATGCCCTGGTAGAGCTCGAAGCGGACGCTGCTACCTCCGGACCGGATGAAGACCTGGACAGGGATCTTGCCCTGCGACTGTGCTGTGTAGTCGAGATCGACGATGGCGTGGACGCCCTCCACGACCTGGCGCTGCACCACCGTGTCCCGGGGGAAGCGGGGGTTGAGGTACATGACGTCGGTCTTGAGGCCCTTGGTATGGAACGCGCCCTGGACCCAGCCGACGAAGTCGCGCGAGACCTCCTGGAGAAGGAGGATCTGCACGTCGGGGACGTCGGCGCCGAACCGGCGGGGCAGATCGAACCGGTCGCCGCCGTCTGAAGGAGCTCGGCGGTGAGGGCTTGGGCTCCTGCGCCGATACGACGACTCTTCGCCATGGCGGTTGAAGCGAGCGGGGGAGCGAGACCGCCGGCGTGCATGAGGGCCGCCAAATTCGTGGTCTCGAGAATACGGGCCGTTCCGGTTACCGCGGGAGTCATTCCGGCGTGGCGAGGGAGATCGTCCCGGCCGGTAATCGTCCCGCTGCCAGCCGTGCTCACCTGAGTTGAATCGGCCATTTGTCCGCGCGTCCCGCGGGCCTCGGCGGTCTGGGGACCGATCTCTCTCGTCTTTCTTCTTTTGTGCGCGCGAGATCTCCAAATCTGTCGGGTGGTCAGCAGGTTGTAACTAAACCATAAGAAAGACTGGCAGGCAGCTTACGGATTCGGCGGCCACCGAGTTCGATGCCTTGCGCACCCTGCATGGCAGCGTGACCCTCGTCAATCGTGTGGTACTGCACGAAGCCGTAGGCATTCTTCAAGGAGATCTGCGCCAGTCGGCCAAACGCGTGGAACACGTCAAAAACCTCCCGTTTCGAGACCCTTTCGCTGGACAGGTTTCCTGCGTCTCTTGTCAGCTGGCGGCTACAAACCATGGAACATGAAAGAACTTACCGATGAAGATACGAGAGCCTTCCGGAAACCTCTCCCACCTGGCCTCGGACGTGTAGCGCTTCTCGTCGGCCTGGAACTGCTCCCACCTCTGCTTGATGGGCAAGGTATGGTAGCTCCCCGAGGAAGCGTCTCCGCTGAGGGGCATGTGATGGGCATGAGAATGAGAGGGGGCGCCGCCAAACGCGGCCGGTGGGGGATGGGGCAGGGACGAGATGCCTTCATTGGCAACGTACGAGCCATGCGGTGCGCCGGGGCTGGCCGTTTTTATCGGCACTGCTGGGCTTGCCGGAGCATGAGGACCGCGAGCATGAAACTGGGGAATGGCGGGTAAACTAGCGGGTGGGTTGGGAAGAGAGGGTTTGGGTGGAAGCGAAGGGGGGTGAGAGAGAGACGGAGCAGCTGGAGCGGCCGGGGTAGTGACAGGAGCGGCTTGCGCTGGCGCATGAGGAGGCGAGGTGGTAGCGTTTGCCCTAGCAGTGATGTCGTCTACCAGCTTCTGGATGTCAATATCGCCGTCACTCTCAGGCGTCGATTCAGCGGCCTGACCAGCAACGGCAGACGGGACTGCTTCAGGGGCGGGCGTGGCTTGGTTTGGCTCTTCGGGGGCCGCGATGGCAATGTCTGTGGCAGGCGCCGCGGAGGGAGGTGGGCTGGCGTCTGGTGCAGCAGCAGATAGAGGCTCCGGGAGGAGGCTTTCGAGAGCCTCGGGCAGCTCCGACGGAGCGGAAGTGGCTGGGGCTTCGGCCGAGCCGTTGGTCTGGGGCAAGTCCGGCGGAGAGGCAGGCGACGGGTGGTCAGGCGGGAGGGCAGCGGCAGCTGGCGACTGGCTGGTCAAGGGGTCTTGCGCAGATGGGCTATTCATGGGTTCTGAGGCCATTGATACATCTGGCTGAGCGTCCCCAGCATCACTGTGATCCTCATTGGCTGCGGGTGAATCAAAGGTTCTGGCATAGTCATCGTTGGCAGCATCTGGTTCGACTTCCTCTCGACCATGCCCTGTTTCGCCCTCGCCATAGTCAATGCTCTCGTCGCTCTCGTCGTGAAATTCATCCGAGTAATCCCCACCAACTACAATGGTGTCGGAGACCTCGGCCGGCTCCGGGTTCGGGCCCATCTCGAGAGGGTGAGAGGCCAGAGGTGGCGGGGGCACGGCGGGAATCGGAGCTGCCTTGTCAGCAGCGACTGCCGCTTCGTCTTGGAGCTTGGGAACCACGGTGTTCTGGATGGTGTTCTGGAGGGGGACTGGGATCGGAGAAAGCGGGCTGAGGTCGGCGGCAGCCACAATTTGGGGTGACCGCTCTGCCTCTGAGTCCGGCATCAAGCGATTTGGGCTGTGGTTGCGCTGGCACGAAGAAAGGCTGCGGGTTCGTGAAATGCGACGACGGTGCGCAAGCTGAGCCCGCTCCGAGCTATGATTAGTACCTAGCCGATGTCAAATGATGACGTGCGGACTGTCACTCTGGACCCGGGTCGAGCGAGCGATATCCGTTTTTTGTGCTTTGGAACCGCCAGGTCGCGTCCTGCAGCAGTTGGCTCGGGGAGGGGCAAATGAGCCTGCAGCGTCGCGGGTAACTGTGACAAATACTCCGCAGATGGAAAAGAAGAGGAAACAGGGTGGAAATCTCCTTGAGCACGGCGGTCCTGGGCCCAGTTTTGAAGCAGGCGACAGTGACATGTGCTAGCTGTTACCTGCGAGCATCAACGGAACATGACAAAATCGTCGGTGATGAAATGGGAAAGAGGATTGGTCTCTGTCTGTCTCTTGTGATGGAAAGTGCCGACATGGATATGCGCAGCGGTGGAGGCCAGTGCGGTGCTGCGAGCTACAAAACCGAAGAAAATTCTCGATAGGTCAGGGTGCCCCACAGCTGAGCCAAGCCAAAGTGGACATCGGTTAATGTCCAATAGGCTTAGCGTCAGATAACTACTGTAATTATACTGTTGGCTGATCGTGCCTTTCCCACATGTGCAACGATGAACTACGTACTTAGTATGTAGGCATTTGCCCACCCTGTTTTCTGGATTATACGTGCAATATGTGGGTTTCTCATACTCTCCGGCCGCTGGCTACACGGGACATTCCCTCCTGCCTGAGGTTTGTGCGGCACCAAGCGTTTGATGCCACCTTTGATCCGGAGCAGTTGGCCGAGGCGAGGAAATGGCGCCAGTCGTTCCAGGTCAGCAGCCTGCCGCATGGGAGCACCTCTTTCTCACGGTCCAGCGGTCCTGGAGGGCAGCATGTGAACAAGTGTGTGCCATCATTGTCTCCACGTCCGGATGCTGTCGTGAAGGAAGCAGCCCATATTGACCGACATGACCAGAACAGAAACCAAGGCAACGACCACATGGCCTGTGTCGGAGCTCTTGAGTGCTCTACCCAAGCTGTTGCACGCTGGGGTGCGCCAGTCCAAGTACTACTCCAAGCGCCATGACTGCCTCACCATCCAAGCCCAGACCGAGCGGAGCCGCAGTGCGAATGTTGACGAGAACCACCAAAAGCTCTTCGAGGAGCTTCAAGACCTGTACCGCATAGCGGTGCCGGGGGAAAGCAGCCCAGACAAAGCCAAGAAATACGAAGCGCTGTAAGTCAGTCAAGGCACCCATCGCAAGGCGCATACCCACCACTATTTGAGAGCGCCGCAGATCTGATGGCCCATTGCATCTCCAGGAAGAAGAGCGCCAACCAGACGCGCGTCACGTCCAAGAAGCTACACAGCTCCAAAAAGGCTTCTCGGAGGAGCTCAGACGATTGAGTCGCGAGGCGAGCATTCATCGAGGGATGATTTGACAATCCAGACAGCGGGCGAATTACCGCCATTGTTGGATTCTGGAAATGAAGCATATACCTCCCATCAACATTGAAGCATAACCAGTAGGTGGTAGTGACGAGTGTAAAACACCTTTACTGAGTGAGTGCTCTTAATAGCATAGCCCATGGCTGTAACATAGATGTTCTGGCGGCGTTGAGAGTGGATGAGTTGGGGAACCCTGCGCCTGCGGGCGGTGAAGCTGAGCGTGGGGTCATGCAGGCGACACCGCCCGGCAATAAAAATAATTCCAGAGCTTCTATCAGTTTGCAGCCATTTGCAGGCCCCTCCGATGCCGACGTGAGCAGCCCTTCAGCCTGCATGCAGATCTGCCCGTCGCCGCGACCATGACGACGCAAAAGACAGTGTATGTTCATGCTGATGCCAAATATTGCTCGTCCTCAACTTGAGCATCTCTAACGCTGCATTTTCAGAGACTCGCGCATCCCGACGCTCATCCGCAATGGCCTGCAGGAGAAGAAGCGCAGCTTCTTCGTCGTGGTCGGCGACCGCTCCAAGGATGCCATTGTGCATCTCTACTACATCATGTCCAGCATGGACGTGAGGCAGAACAAGTCGGTGCTCTGGGCCTACAAGAACAAGCTCCTCGGCTTCACCAGCCACCGGAAAAAGCGCGAAACCAAGATCAAGAAGGAGATCAAGCGCGGCGTGCGCGAGGCCAATTCCGAGGACCCGTTCGAGCTCTTCATCTCGCTGCACGACATCCGATATGTCTACTACAAGGAGACCGACAAGATCTTGGGTAACACATACGGCATGGTCAGTCTGGGTCGAAATGTGGTTGCATTACGGAAGGGGAAGCTGACAACCGGGGGCAGTGTATCCTGCAAGATTTCGAGGCCATGACGCCGAACATCCTTGCGCGAACCATTGAAACAGTGGAGGGCGGCGGTCTCGTTGTGCTCTTGCTGAAGGGCATGAACAGCCTGAAGCAGCTGTACACCATGTCGATGGACGTCCACTCTCGCTACCGTACCGAGGCCCACGACGACGTTGTTGCGCGGTTCAACGAGCGGTTTATCCTCTCGCTTGGCAGTTGCGAGTCATGTCTCGTCATTGACGATGAGCTCAACGTTCTGCCCATATCCGGCGGAAAGGGGGTCAAGCCGCTCCCGCCACCAGACGAGGACGAGCCAGTCAGCACGGCGACGCAAGAGCTGGAGAAGATCAAGGACTCGCTTCAGGACACCCAGCCCATTGGCTCACTCGTCAAATTGGCGCGCACAACAGATCAAGCCAAGGCCTTGCTCACGTTTGTGGATGCCATTGCCGAGAAGACCCTCCGGAACACGGTCACATTGACCGCAGCCCGTGGTCGCGGCAAGTCGGCGGCCATGGGCGTTGCCATTGCGGCTGCTGTCGCATACGGGTACAGCAACATATTCATCACGTCGCCGTCGCCAGAGAACTTGAAGACGCTTTTTGAGTTTGTGTTCAAGGGCTTCGATGCGCTCGACTACAAGGACCATGCCGACTACTCCATCATCCAATCCACCAACCCCGACTTCAACAAGGCCATCGTGCGTGTAAACATCCACAGGAATCACCGGCAAACGATTCAGTACATCCGACCGCAGGATAGCCATGTCTTGGGCCAGGCTGAGCTGGTGGTGATTGATGAAGCGGCCGCCATCCCCTTGCCTCTGGTGCAGAAGCTCATGGGCCCCTATTTGGTCTTCATGGCGTCCACCATCAGCGGCTACGAAGGCACGGGCCGCTCGCTGTCGTTGAAGCTGATCAAGCAACTCCGAGACCAATCGAGGGCCGGCTCCAATCCCACCAGCACCGGTGCGATTGAAGTGGACCGGTCGAGCGGCAGGGCGACGAAGGAGACCAGCGCGGTTGGAGGGCGGTCGCTGAAGGAGATCACCCTGTCCGAGCCCATCCGTTACGCCCAAGGAGACAGGGTGGAGAAGTGGCTGAACACGCTGCTCTGCCTGGATGCGACGCTGCCCAAGTCCAAGCTCAGCACCCAGGGCTGTCCGGATCCCTCGCAGTGCGAGCTGCTGCACGTGAACCGCGACACGCTCTTCTCGTTCCATCCGGTTTCGGAGAAGTTCCTCCAGCAAATGGTCGCGCTCTACGTGGCCAGCCACTACAAGAATTCCCCCAACGACCTGCAGCTCATGAGCGATGCGCCAGCGCACGAGCTCTTCGTGCTGACCGGCCCGATCGTCGAGGGCCGCTTGCCCGAGCCGCTATGTGTGATCCAGGTCTCTCTGGAGGGCAAGATCAGCAAGCAGAGCATCCTCAACAGCTTGAGCCGGGGACAGCAACCGGCCGGTGACCTGATTCCCTGGCTTGTGAGCCAGCAGTTCCAGGACGACGAGTTTGCGTCGCTCTCGGGCGCGCGCGTCGTCCGGATTGCCACAAACCCGGACTACATGTCCATGGGCTACGGGTCGAGGGCGCTCCAGCTCCTAGTCGAGTACTACGAGGGCAAGTTCGCAGACCTCTCAGAGGACGGAGGCCGCAGCGCGTTGCAGCTGTCCATTCCCCGCGTGACGGACGCCGAGCTGGCCAAGGCTAGCCTGTTCGACGACATCAAGGTGCGGGACATGACCGAGCTACCGCCGTTGTTTGCCAAGCTGGCGGAGCGGCGCCCGGAGAGGCTGGACTACGTGGGTGTCAGCTATGGCTTGACGCAGCCGTTGCACAAGTTCTGGAAGCGGGCGTTGTTTGCTCCCGTCTATTTGGTATGAGCCCCCAGAACTTATCTCTCAACTTGGTAAAGCTCGTGCTGACCGTGGGACAGAGACAAACTGCGAACGACCTAACGGGCGAGCATACGTGCGTGATGGTACGGCCGCTGCAGGATGGGAACGACCCGAGCTGGCTGGGCGCATTCGCCAACGACTTCCACCGCCGCTTCCTGTCGCTCCTCTCGTACAAGTTCCGCGACTTCGCGCCCGTGCTCGCGCTAACCATCGAGGAGTCGGCCAGCTCGGGCGCCCAGCTCGATCCGTCCATCGAGCCGGCTGAGCTCCGGAAGGCGGACCTGGACGCACTGCTGACGCCCTTCGACCACAAGCGACTCGAGTCGTACGCCAACGGAATGCTTGACTACCATGTCGTCCTGGATCTCATCCCGACCATCGCACAGTTGTACTTCACGGGCCGGCTGCGGGCGAACTTCAAGCTGAGCGGGCTGCAGCAGGCGATCCTGCTGGCCGTCGGCCTGCAGCGCAAGGAGATGGACACGGTGGCGGGCGAGCTGTCGCTGCAGACGTCGCAGCTGCTGGCCATTTTCATCAAGATCATGCGCAAGATTGCGTCGCACCTCAGTGCGCTCGTCACGGGCGCGCTTGCGGCCGAGATGCCAGACCCGGGGCGCACGGTTGGGGTAAGCCGCGAGAATGCGGCGGGCATGCACGACGACGAGGTTGTCGACGACAGGTACGCGCCGTTGGCGACGCGACTGGAGGACGAGCTCGAGGAGGGCGGCGACGAGGCGCTCGGCGAGCTGCGCGCCAAGCAGCGCGAGCTGATTGACTCGCTGCCGCTTGACCAGTAAGAGATTTTCTATCCCCTACCTACGCATCTTACCCGCGCATACTACCAATCATCTGCCGGGGCATCACACTGACTTCCACTCCTCAACATTAGGTACGAGGTCGACGGTGACGATGCGGCGTGGGAGGACGCGGAGAAGCGGGTCAGGCAGGCGGCCAAGAGCGGGAAGGGGAACCCGCTCGTGAGCGTCAAGTCGAAGGCGAAGCGCAAGGCGGAGGACGCGGACGGGCACGACGAGGGGGCGGCGGCCGAAAAGGGGCATTCGTCGAAATCGTCAAAGAAGGCGAAGCGCGACAAGCGGAGGTGAGAGAATGGATCTGTGGAGTAGATAGCGTTGGGTGCATGTCTGATAGGATGATGCATTTTCGAGGGAGGCTTTCGCTGTACATCAAATCACTATTATCAACGATGGAAGATACCCAAGCCCCCTTTCTCATTTGCAGCATGCATGGGAAGTTCCATCTGTCCATGGCTTGCATCATGTATCGTGTACCGTGTAAGTGAACGAGAAAGACGCATGCTTCGCTGGCTTCCACGGACCTACGCCAAGCGACGATCCCGTGCTTGGGATGATGCGGGCTGGACCGTGGGAAGGCGGGGCATCGGGCGGCGATTGGCTGCAGAAACGAGGGGCAGCTGGACTACTGGACCTTTCGAGGCCAGCGTCCAGAGGTCGGTGTACGGCTGAGGAACGACATCGCACCGCAAAAGTCGAGATTAGGCCTTTTCCTTAGCCGACCCTCTCGTGCTGTTCCGAGCAGAGAATTGTTTTTTCCCTCAGGTATTTTCCACGTCGTTACCCCGAGAATTCTCGTCCTATCACCCCCGCGCCGTCCGTATCACGAACTGCCCCCAGTGCCACTGCAGTCAGCGTCCCAGACCAGACGGATTATCACCCCACTACGAACCGTTGTCGATTAATAAGGTGCCCAACCTCACCTACTCAGGTACCAGCACTCTTCTTGTCCGGCGCGCCACAGCAGAGAGCAGCCTAGCCACGAGAGAGCTGGTTCACATCACGATTGGGTATACAAACCGTTGCCAGCATTCCGAGGCGGCACCGCGCAGCGAGCGTGCACTTGGCTGTGCAACTGCGCTGCATCGAGACCGGGCGGAACCAGCGCCTGCCTCCATATTCAAACCCGGCGGGGACGCCATTCTCAACACCATGAGCGCACCCCCAGCAGGCGGCAACGCGCCGCAACCCCAGATCCAGCCCTGTAGGTACAAGGTCGGTAAGGTGCTCGGCGCGGGATCGTACTCGGTCGTGAAGGAGTGCATCCACATCGACACGGGGCGCTACTATGCCGCCAAGGTGATCAACAAGCGCCTGATGGCCGGCCGTGAGCATATGGTAGGGAGTCCCTCCTATTGTTCCCTATTGTCGGGAAGCCGTAGCTAATTCAGGCTGCTTCGGCTGTGCACAGGTGCGAAACGAGATTGCGGTTCTGAAGAAGGTGTCTATGGGCCACCAGAACATCCTGACCCTAGTCGACTACTTCGAGACCATGAACAATCTGTACCTGGTTACCGACCTCGCCCTCGGCGGCGAGCTGTTTGATCGTATCTGCCGCAAGGGCTCGTACTACGAGTCCGACGCCGCCGACCTGATCCGCGCCGTCCTCTCCGCCGTCGCCTATCTGCACGACCACGGCATCGTGCACCGCGACCTCAAGCCCGAGAACCTGCTGTTCCGCACGCCAGAGGACAACGCGGACCTGCTGATCGCCGACTTCGGCCTCAGCCGCATCATGGACGAGGAGCAGTTCCACGTGCTGACGACGACCTGCGGCACGCCGGGCTACATGGCGCCCGAGATCTTTAAGAAGACGGGCCACGGCAAGCCCGTCGACCTGTGGGCGCTCGGCGTCATCACCTACTTTCTGCTGTGCGGCTACACGCCCTTCGACCGCGACTCGGACTTTGAGGAGATGCAGGCGATCCTTAACGCGGACTACAGCTTCACCCCGCTCGAGTACTGGCGCGCCGTGTCCGACAGCGGCAAGGACTTCATCCGGCGGTGCCTGACCATCGACCCGGCCAAGCGCATGACGGCGCACGAGGCGCTGCAGCACCCCTTCGTGGCCGGCTGGGCGCGCGCCGCGGCCGCCGGCGCCGACGGCGTCGCCGACAAGGGCCAGAACCTGCTGCCGACCGTCAAGAAGAACTTCAACGCCCGCCGCACCCTGCACGCCGCCATCGACACCGTCCGCGCCATCAACAAGCTGCGCGAGGGCCAGGCGGGGGGGTTCATGAATGGCGGCCGCAGCCGCGAGCCCGTGCGGAACAACCCGCCACCGCCGCCGGCCCCGGCCTCCACCAACAACAACAACAACAACAACAACAACAACAACAACAACAACAACAACAACAACAACAACAACAACGAGCACGCGCCGCAGCCGCGCAAAGACGACAGCGGCGTCTCGGTCGGCATCGGCCACAACAAACCGGACCACCAGCAGGGCCAGAACACGCAGGACTCGGGCTACGGCACGCAGCAGACGACGGGAGACGGCGACGTCAGCATGGACGACGCCCCGGCCCCGCTGCCCCCATCACTGCAGGATCCACAAACCCTGGCATCACAACAAGGACAGCAACAAGAACAGCAACAACAACAACAACAACAACAACAACAACAACAACAACAACAACAACAACAATTAGCTCGGGGGCAGGCAGCAGCGGGCGAAGGGCACCACCTGCCGCCGGCGCACGCGGTGCCGGCTAGCCTGCGGCCGGGCAGCGAGGCGAACCGGGTGGTTGAGACGAGCAAGGGGCTGTGGAGCGGGGCGGGGAGTCGGCGGTGATGGAGTGTAGTTATGGGTGTGTGTGTGTGTGTCTGCGTGTGTGTCTGCGTGTGTGTCTGTGTCTGTGTCTGTGTGTGTGAGTGAGAGCACGGTGCCCGAAGTGGCGTGTCGGCGTGGGGTTTGGGTCTGGGGTCGGTGCATTGTTGGCTGATCTGACAGAGCCCACCCCCCTGGCCTTCCCTCTTTTCGTATGTGCTGGGTTTTCGTTTGCAAGATCGGGCTGGCTATAGCATGACGCTCAGGGGACTGAGAGCAGTGGGACACATGGGACGATGGACCGGCAGAACGAGGGTCTGGGGTGGGCTGGCGGCGGGCACGCGGACGCGGCGCACCGTGTGGTGGCGTTCCATCTCTCTGTGTGTAGTAGGTGAGGATTTGGGCGCGTGTTGGTTTACTCGGGATTGTGAAGGGCACCGCGACAAGGAGACGAGACGAGCCGGTGTAGAAAGAGGGTTCCTTGCAACTAGCAGCAGGTGCTTGTCTCTCTCTGTTATGAAGGGATAAAGATTCGGGCTTTTCTAATAGCTGGAGTGTTTTTCCTTTCTGTCTTCCTGCCTTGTGCACTGGAGATTGCTTTGTCGCCATGCTAGGTTACGTTGGGACACACTGAAAGGGGTTATTTCCTTTGCTTTGCCATACAGATATACCAGCGCGCTCAAAATGGGGAAGGACACCGAAACGATGCGGTTCTCTTCTCAGAATGTTTCATCCTACCTCACTTAGCTGCCTCCTGCGCTATGGGAGTACCTTGTTGACCGCCTATAAGCTAGCGATGGGCGGGTCGTTTTGTCTGAGTCGAGGTCGGTTGGCGTCGCGATCGGGGACAGAGGACTGGCACTGCATGGTGGAAAGACGGATGGACAAGGACGGAAGTGTCTTTCCCGTCATTTTGTCTCTTTATACCTTCCCATGGCAGATAAAGTACCAGCCATATCTACCCAGGCTCTATTTTTTTCGTTGGTTCCCAAAGACTTCAGACACCGAGCATCGTGCAGGCTCGGCAGGGTAGGTAGATAATATCAGAAACCGTGTGCAGTTATTTTCAGATCAAGCAATCAGGAGTTTGACATCCCACTTGGTTGGTGCTGTAAGTGTAGGTAGGTATGTCCTCGCGATCCATACTTGGTCCTCTGGAGTTACTGCGTATTCCTCTCAACCACTCTCGAATGCTCTGAGATGATGGAGACGACGACTGCCGCGTTTGTGGATCTCGGTTCGAAGGCCTCTTCTGCTTTCCTGGAATGGACATTTTGGTAATCAAATCTAGGGGTCGAGGGCTAGCCCGATGCAGGATAGCGACGCTCGGCCGGCCGGGGTTTGACAAGTGCCCGTGTCGCCCAGCAGAAAAAAAACCCCCAGCAATGGAACCCCGAGGCCCGACCCTCGCCCGGTGTGGACCCTTCCCGGGTAGGGCGGCAGCCAGCTCGAGCCAGTCAGCCGGCGTTGTTCGGAGATGAAGTCGGGAAGCGATCAAATCGCGAGCGAGTGCCCGCGGCACCGCAGCTGCTGCGACAGTTGACCACGGGCAGACCCGGTGCGCGGCATTTGGTACGACGCTGCTTCCGGGCCCTTGGCTACAGTACCGCAGGACAAGTACGGATACCAAAAATGGAAGTGTAAAGTACATGTAGGTACACAGTAACGTCAGACTTGAATGGACAGAGAGCCTTGCCAGGGCTGATAAGATTGGATGGGCAACCTACCACACAAAATATTTGAAGGGTCGCCGGGGGACTTTGCCGAGCCGAGACAAACTAAACGCTGGCCCTGTCGCTTGGCTTGGAGCCCAAAAACTGTGTCCCAGGCCCAGGCTGACTCCCTGACATTCGTCCCAGTTCGCCTAACTTCGCGCTCACGTAGGTTGCTGATGAACGGCATGAGCCACGAGAGCGGGCTATGCGTGCTGCTGACGCAATGTTGTTGCATTGACTGCGGATGGCTTACTGGGACTTGGCCGCGACTAGTGTACCACTAACACGTCTGCTCAAAGCCTGACGACATTTACCGGTTGGTTTTCAGGTAATTCTGTCAGTTTTAGTGTAGACACGCATGCAGCGGACGATCACGCGCCAGCAGGGTCGAGAGCTCAAGCTGCTTCGACGAGCCGGAGCCCGAGCAGCTGCTCCCTGTGGTGTGGGGACCCCTGGGGATCACTCAAGTTTCTGTGATCAGCAGGCGATCACTGGAGGCTCTGGTTGGTCTGGACACTGGCGTGACCAAGCTACTAGATACAAGCACGAACGACTACGGAATACATGTACCAAGCCACCTCCCTATCAAAGTGCAATGTATGGTATCTGTAAGTGTATGTCCGTACCATACCGCACCCAATGTGCAAGCGAGCTCGGCGTGCGGCACGCGGAATGCAGGCAAGGGGTCGGTATCACCTCATCGAGGAGATTTGGTTTCGTGGGGTGACACTGAGGAGCCTGAGGCACATAGCACAGTTAGAGCTGGGCAACGAAGGAGGAGAGTGTCAGTCGAAAGAAAAATATACTGAAAGTGCTAGTATAGAAGAAGAAAATGAGGTGAAAGACAAAATCGATATCAAGTCGAACTGGAGGTTGAACAGGGGCCAGTTGTAGACACAAAGAAACTGCCCCGCGGGGTTATCAACGAGGCTTGATACTCGGATTAATACACACACAAGTGAATGCCAGCCGAGCTCCGTTGGCAAGACGGAGTGCAGATTCGCAATCCTTCGACGAATGCCTTCTCCGTTCCAGATAAGCTCATCGAGACCATCGCCGGTGGCATGCAGCGAACGCTTCCTTCCCCGACACAACACAGATCTCGACCCCTGCGCCGAACTAAATTTGGTGTGCCGGCCGCCGACAGAGCCCTTTCCCCAGATCCCGGCCGGCGAGTTAATCTCGAAGGACCGTCCGTTGGCGCTGGCGCGTCTGAGAATGGCGGAGCAAACGGCGCAGCGCGAGGCGACGTCGCACCAAGAACCTAGTACCTAAGTTACCAAGTACAGAAATATTTATCGCGCTGTCGATGGCAGTGAAAGCACGGTTACTGTGTACAGACCGAAAAACGCGTTGCACAGGTGCTCCTCTCATCATCCCTGGAGTCACGGTACACAGCATGGCACGGCATGGCAATGGGCAATGTCGCATGCGCAACGGTGGTTGGGCGCCTCGAGGAGGCGCCAATTGACGCCAGCCCGCGACGCGGTGGGCTGCAGGCTGCAGGCTGACCACTGACAGGGCGATGCGAGTGATGCGAGCACAGGCCTCCCCGGATGGCACGGATCGGTTAGATGAAACCCAACAATAGAATTGGGCGTTCGTTCGTTGCGGCCACTCCTGCGCACCGTTTTTGAGCCACAGCCCATTCCGGTAACTCCGTTGACAACGCAGTATGTAGACAGAACCGAGACAGACGGCGAGAGACCTTACTCAGCGGATCGCAGATACTGCGTACATGCGGAGTGAGCCTGGCAGCAGGGCTTTCGACGCCTGGCTGTCGCGATAGCATCGCGAGATTCCACGGCCTTGCATCCCTGGGCGACGAAAATCTCTGCGGTGCTTCCAGGTTGTAATGTACACACACAGCTAGGAACCATCACGCGACTGCAGGGGCTGGCGCGCCCATACCGAGGGAGCGAGGGTCCGCGATGTGGAGTTGTTTCCGCCTCCCCCAGTTTGTCAGGAGATCTCAATTTCTGGTGCAAACGCTGCCCAGAGCCCAAGCCAGCAGGGGGTAAAGGTCTCGTGCGGCCGTTTCCTTTTCGTGCATATCCCCCGCCATCGCTCAATGATGGGCATTGAGAAGGTTAGGTAGTATAGTGCGTGGCACCGAGTCAAAACAGCTGCGTCACCTCGTCATCAGCGGCTGCGCAAGCGTCGGGCGTGCCGCAACCAGCAAGCAGTCCATCCGTCATGGGCTCATGGCCAAAATTAAAGAAGCGATGCGAATTCTTTGTCGGGCTGGTGTATCCACTCACAGGCCGTCCAACTGCGCGTTTCCGCGTATCCACCGGCTTACCCAAGGCCCTTGCCCTCAAACGGACAGTCAGCCACCAATTGCGGGTCTCGCGCTCGTGTGCTCGCCCAGTCGGTCACTTTTCTCTGCCCGTTAGCGCCTGCACATGAAAGCCGGCACCCGCCTGTGCCGTACACTACGCTTCTTGTATGTAATGACGGGCCACAGGCCAGCACCGTTAAGTGAGCAACGCCCCCCTTTGGCCACACCCTCTCTCGCCCACGGGCTTTGCCAATCCCGCCGTCTGCCGCCAATCCCCGTCGACCGCCAACCGCCAACCGCCATCATCCCATCTCTCTCCCTCCCAACCCATCCCGGCACACCCGCGCTCGTCCAGCTTCGCCAGGACCAGACTCGACCCGTGTTTTCAGCGGCAGCAACTACCTTGTCTTTCTCCCTTTCGCGACCCGGCACCTCCTCAACGGTACTCTCTCTGCACCTAAGACCTCGAAATTCCAGTATGCATATGCTGCGACGATAGCGACCGACCTGCGAGCTTCCCGATCCGTCCGCGTCCGCCGCCGCCGCCGCCTTCTCCTCCCGCTTCACCTCCGCTGCGGAACCAAAGCTCTTTTGTGTTCTGTCGGAGAGTGCTCGGGATAGCGGCTACCATCAGACGACCTTTAATTGACGCGCCCTCCATTCTTTTTCCTCCAACCGTTACCGCCCACCATGGACGTCGTCCAAGAATTCCCGGCGATCCTCGCCCAAGCGACGGCGATGAAGCCAAAGCTACTGCCGCTCAGGTGGCCCGGCACGCTGGCCCAGCTCAACCCGATACCGCACAAGTTCCGGCCCGCCCGGAAACTGCGCCTGCGCCTGCGGCCGCAAGGCGGCTCGCGGAGCCAGGACCAGGCCGACGATGTGACGAGCCTGCAGACTTCCTTCGACGTACGCAGGTCGTTGCGCACGCTGCGCACGAGGAGATGGTCCCTCTGGGACCTGCAATACCTCGTCACCTTCGGCTACATCCTCTTCTCGCTGGCCATCCTGCCGCCAGCGCCGCTCATCAAGACCGGCGTGCTGGCCGTGATCGGGCTGGTCCTCCTCATGCCTATCACACAGCAGTTTTTCCTGCCGTCCTTGCCAATATGGACGTATCTTCTCTATTTCTTTGCAAGCAGGTATGTGTTTTTCAGCTTCCCTGAGATCTGAAAATAGGTGCCGGATGGCCCGGGCGTTCCAGAGCAGCTTCCGTGGGGAGAGGGTGGATGGTTCTTTGCTGACCAACGAAAACTCGGCGCAGATTCATCGCCCCTGAGTACCGGCCACACATTTGGGTCAAGGTGCTGCCCGCGCTGGAAAACGTTATGTACGGCGCAAACCTGTCCAACATCCTCTCCGCCCACACCCACGCGATCCTCGACATCCTCGCCTGGGTGCCCTACGGCCTCGGCCACTTCGGGCTGCCCGCCATCTGCAGCGCCTTCATGTTCCTCTTTGCCGCGCCCGGCACCACGCCCGTGTTCGCCCGCGCCTTCGGCTACATGTCGATGCTGGGCGTCACCATCCAGCTCATCTTCCCGTGCACGCCGCCGTGGTACGAGAAGCTGCACGGTCTGGAGCCGGCGCACTACGGCATGGAGGGCTCGCCCGCCGGCCTGCGCCGCGTCGACGAGCTCTTCGGCGTCGACATGTACACCACGAGCTTCACCAACGCGCCGCTGCCCTTCGGCGCCTTCCCCAGCCTGCACGCCGCCGACGCCATCCTCGAGGCGCTCTTCATGCAGTACTGCTTCCCCCGCTTCCGCCCCTTCTTCATCTTCTACGCCGTATGGATCTCGTGGTCCACCATGTACCTCAACCACCACTACGCCATCGACCTTGTCGGCGGTGCCCTCTTCGCCGCTATCGCCTACTACATCGCCCGCACCAAGTTCCTGCCCCGCCCGCAGCTCGACAAGACCACCCGGTGGGAGTACGAGTACGTCGAGCTCGGCGACCGCGCGCGGCCTGCCGACGAGGAGTACGCTGGCTTCGGCGGCGTCGGCAACGACTATGGCCTCGGCCTGATGCGCCGCCCGGGCTCCAGCGACTCGGACGAGTGGACGCTCGGCAGCAGCTCCAGCTTCGACTCCATCAGCCGCGGCGACACCCTCTGCGGCAGCAGCACCAACAGCACCCCCGGGTTGCTGAGCCCGACCACGCCCAACGACGATCATTATGACGTCTGGAGCAAGGTCCGCTTCCCCAAAGAGGGCGAGACCACTGAGGTCTATGTCGCGCGATGATGGTATCGTTGTCGGGTGGCGGAAATGCGCCTGCGGCTGCTACCTTGTGATGCGATGCGATGTCTGGGATGGGGTTGAGTTAATATTTGGCCTGCCACACCTCACTCACTCACCCGGATTGCTCGTCTCAGTTTTTTTCTGTTGACGGGTTGTTCCCAGACATTCGGGCCAGCCAACCAACTAGCAGGGTGAGCAAAGATGCTCCTCGCCGGTTTGTTCGGTCCGGTCGCAAGGCAAGGCGGGTTGCGGCGATAATCCGGTTGGAGGAAGTTGGGACGGGACATGCATCCCCCCTTCCGCTTCTTTTTCCTCCGAAATCTCCCTTTTGTTCTTCGCTTCTCGAAAGACGGGTTTTGGTGTGGGCTTCTTTTTTTCCTCTTTCCGGAATATACCCCCTCTCGCTTATTAGAACATGGCGCGCTACACGGTCGTTACACATGGAAGCATACAACGCTTTTGACTTACCTTCTCACACACCCACATCCGTTACTTTCTCCGATGTTCCCCCTACTTTGTGTTGGGCATGAGGTGTGGGGGTGCGTCGTCTTCTTGTGCATGGTTTGGCTTGGCTTGGGACGGCATGGCATGGCGGGCGGAGAGGGCACTGGGGATTGACGGTGTGTGTATCGGTGGCTCGGTTGTTGGTGGGGAGGTGCGCGGTTTGTGGGGGGTTCTCTGTCGTGTCGTGTTCTGGCGAGGTGTCAGCCTTGTCACGGTTCACCTTTAATATTCGGTTTGGTTTCTTCCCCCATCCCTCTCTCTTCCGCCCTGTCTCTTCCTTCCTTTCATTTCTGCTTTCCCTTCGTGCTCAACTGAACCTGCTCTGGGTTTGAAGAATGAGACGAATGGGAAAGAGGCATGGGGGGGTGTGGGAAGAGACAGTATGCGGGGGTCAGAGAGGGAGGGCCGAGACGAACGAAGGAGATGGGTAATGATAATGTGATGTGCCGGAGGGCGGCGGGCTTGGGATGTGGGTAATACAGCAGTGCCCTGGCGGCGGGCGAGGAAGACAAGGGATAACAGGAGAGGAGAGGCCCCGACGGGGGGTTCCGGACTGGCTGGATAGGGAAAGTAGGATTGGAAAGGGATGGGAACCACACCTGGGCTTGTCGTGCCATGGGCTGCCAGTGTGTGTGGTTGTGGCGGACGGCGAAGGGATTCATCACCCTTGGCCCGGCTTTGGGATCTGTGATCGCGGTCCGTTCCAGAGCGCGGGAGGTCCGCGCACGAGAACAGTACATAAATGCTTAATAATAGATTCTGCACAGACGCATGATTCTCGTCGTTTCTTGTCTGCTCGTATCTGGGTGAAAATGGACCGCGATGGCGGGTCGTCGAACACACTCGACTCGTATTTGAACTGCTGCGTCACGTTTGCTTGTGAGTTGTAGCTTAGAGATTAATAGAAGGAAAATAGTAGCGAAAAAAACCTAATGAAGAGAGAGGAAAAGGAAGGGGATAGGGAACGAGTATATGTGTAAGAGAAGTGAGAGCAGTGATTGGGAAATGATTTAAGGGAAGAAGGTTTTAGCTGAAGATCAAGCCAGGGATCTAACTAATTGGTCGCAGTTGTTAATGGACCCCCCGCCAGCCCGTAACAATCTATTATGGTGCCTTTCGCACTACAGTATAGTCACGTTGAAGATGTTAATATCAGAGCCGCCATCGGCATTTCACGAGGATCGACGGCAAGTGTGGTGGGTTTCGTCCAATCCGTCGAGACACGTGGGAGACGGAGTGGACGGCGGCGGTGAGGTGGTAGCCGCCAATGTTCGCTTGGGGGGAGAGGGGCGGCAGACGGCCAGGTGATGAGAAACCACGACCACATGGCCTTTACTGAATATGGTTAGGGAGTGAGGATCGATGGCTGGGTGCTAAGTCGCGACAACCGACGGGAAGATGCCATGGCTTCATGACGGTAGCGGCGTAGGTTCGTCGAGGACGACATCCAGGCACGACAGGAGGCGAAAGTAGGAACGGCGAGTCTCAGAAATCAGTGTCAATTATTTGTCGCCATAAGCTGGCTAGCAAGACCTTAATTTAACGGTCTCAAGCCAGATACGACCAGTAATAAACGGACTTCATACATTCCCTTCCAGTTTCCCAATCGTCCAAGTCATTAGAGCCTGCCGAGGCGAACGCTCTGCCTCCAAGGTCCGTTAACCAGAACTCGAAAGTGCCCATCCAGACCGGTCGATCCCTCCCTCAAGGGTGAAAAGCTCTTGCCGCCGAAGACAATCGTACACGACCCAGCTAAAAGCGTACATTCGCAAACGCTCCCTGGTGATCCTGCGCTGCGCCCGCGATCAAATTGACCGGATGGGCTGCGCATATCCGCCGTATGACGGATCCCTAATGTCGTCTTTGCGCAAGAGGGAAGCAGAGAAACAAGATGGCTAAAACATGTGTTGGGCCGGTGGGCTGATCTCGTCGGAATCGCTTAGATAGAGGTGGTGCGTCAGTAGTGGAAACTGCCCGGTCCACGCTTCGTGCCCTCCGCGAACGCAATCCTGGGGGATCGATTCTTCTTCTTTTTGTCAGTCATGTCGCGGAAGTCCGCATGGGTCGTCTTCTTGTCGCTGGGTCTCCCGCGCTCCGGAGTCTTCAAGATACCCTTGCGAGGCAGGGACGAAACCGAGGGAGAGCGCATGACCGAAGGGGAGGAGCTGACCAGAGGGGTGCGGTTGACCAAAGGGTGGCGACTGACCAAGGGCGTAGAGAGGGCCGGAGCGGCGCTGTGCTGAGTAACAGCACCCGGAAGAGACCAAGGCCGCGAGGGAGTCACTTGGCGCGGCCTCGACACGCCCGGGATTGGAACCGGCGTCAAGGACGGGATCCTGGTCTTGGTGGGAGTAGAGGGCGTCGAGGCCCGGAGGGAGTCCCTCACCTTGCGTTTCTCCGACATGGACTGGTATCCGTCAACGCGGTTCGACGCGTGGATGCCCTGCTGCACTGCACTCGCGGGTGACGAGCCTGCCTAAGGGGTCTTCACGCCCGGGACAGCAGGAGGCAGAACGGGCGTCACCTTTGCGGGCTTCTTCGAGTCGCTGGCCTTCTCCAGGGACGCGGAGTCTTTCTTCCTGGACTTGTCCTTGTTCTTAGATCTCTTGGTAGAGGTAGACTGAGATAGTTCAACCTGGACCGGCTTCGCGCTGCCCAGAGCGGGGACAGGAGGGGGCGCGATGGGCGTCTGGTGGACAGTTTTGGCGGGTGACGCCTCAGCCGCCTTGTTACTGGAGTCCTCGACACGAGGTTTCTTGGACTTCTTGCTGGGCGTTGAGGCAGCTCCGTCCTGACCAGTGGATCCTTTCTCAACATCGCCATGCTTACGCTTCTTTGCCGCCTTCTGTGGCGAGTCGGCTTTGGCATCCGCTGCGCTAGTTAACAGCGGAGGCGCTGAGGTCATCTCGACATCCTCGTCATCGTCCAAGGGCGCATTCGTCCCGGGTTTGCCCTTGCCGCCGTTGGGGACACCAAACGCTTGATAACGAGCCTTCAGACCCTTCGGTTGCGGACGAGGAGCTTTGGTGACAACGGCGGCGGAAGGTTCAGTCGATGCGGGCTGGGCCTCGCCGTCGCCGCCTAGACGCGTCACACGAGTGATATGCATGACTCGATCAACCGACTGGTTCACTATTCGGCTGTCAGCGAGGAAAACTAGGGTTGAACACAATCGGTACATACGCGTCTCGTAGGTGGATCCGGCCTTGCCGGGAATCAAGACTTTGATGGCATGGCTCACTGGCTCCTCAAAGCTGCCAGTGTACTCGGCTCCGTCGTGGGCAAAGATGGGTTTTCCGGCGTGAACCTTGTCCAAGGAAATGGCGTGCTTCTGAATGACCTCGATGGGGACGGACTTGGGTGTGGTGAAGTACCAGATCTGCTTGCCTTCGGCCTTTGCCTGCTTGAAGACCTGTGCAACCGCAGCGGCATCGACATTCTCCTCAGCCTTGCGTAGTTGGAAGTTCTGGGAGATAATCTCACGGGGCACCCCACTGAAGGCGTGTTAGTGCGGCCAGAAGTCTCACCGGGTATACTCGTAACTTACGCTGCCAGCTTGCCGTTCCGCTTCTCAACGGCCAAAGATTGCGTCGAAATTCCATCCTCAACATCCGAGTCCGATTCGGCATCGCTGGAATCACTGACAAACTCCTTGCTCTTGGCGGTCTCATTGACCACGGCTGCAGACTTGGGCGGTTGGGCAGAAGCAGCCTTGGCCTTTGTGGTCGTGGTAGTGTTGTTGGAGCTCTTGACTGGAGCTCTGTCCTTGGCCTTGCGCGCAGGTTCCGGTTCGTCCGCGCTCTCGCTCTCACTCTCGCTTCCGCTCTCGCTCTCCGACACCGATTTCGTCACGGAGGTGGCGCTTTTCTTGGACAAGTTTGCCTTCAACGCGGCTTGGGTGCCTGGAACAGACTCTTCGTCACTAGACTCGCTCTCGCTTGCGCTACTGGCCTCTGAGGGCGATGTGGACGGAGACTTTCTGATGTTTTTCGAGCTCAGGCTCGCCTTTGCCTGCGATGCAACCACCTCTTCGTCACTGGACTCGCTATCGGAGTCGGAGTCAGACTTGGGTTCCTGTTTGACCACTTTCTTTGCAACGGAGCCGCTGTTATGCGTGGCATTGCTCTCCGTTTCCGAGTCTGACTCTCGCTTGAGGGCCGCCGTCGCTCCTTGGTCGTCGCTGTCACTGTCGCTCTCACTCTCGCCGGAGGAGGATTCCGTAGTGTCCTCCTTCTTAAAGTGGTTCTTGGCAGGAGAGCTCTCTGCCTTCGCCTTGGGGGACGTGAGCGCCTCCGCCTTGATCGACTTGGCTGTGGCGGCCGAGGTTGGCACGGCCTTCTTGGCCCTCATTTGATCCGCCCAATGCTTCGTATCGGCTTTCTGGGCCTCGTCGCTCTCAGAGATCTCGCTGCTGCTGTCGCTCTCGCTATCACTGTCGCTATCGCTCTCGACGGGCTCGTCGGTCTTGCGGGCCCTCTTCGGGTCGGCGCGTGAAAACATCTTGGGAACCATGCCGCGCACGAGGCCAGCTGCAGCAGCGGCGTGCTGGGAAAGGCTGCCGATGGGCGCGCGCGGCCCTGCCATGAGGAATGATTAGCGGTCGGTCGCCAAGTGAGAAATGTGGCAAAAGGTGCACAAGGTAATAGAGGGAGGAAAGGCGATGAGCAGCGGTTCGCGTCAAGCTGAGAAAGATAGTTCAGAGAGGCAGTTCCGCCGTGGTTTTCTCGTTTGTGATTTCCCGACCTCCAGAAAAAAAATCACGATAAGCTTTCAAGGCGCCCGCTGCAGCTGCGTGATCCCTGCATCATTTAGCGCGAAGCTGGTGGGCTAAGGTGGGGTCGACCCGCTGACCCGTTTGACGAGGCTCGTGTGAACCATGACCCAACAGTGAGTGCTTGATTGGCCAATGGAGAGAGTAGCGAAAAAAGGGTAGATGTTGTCTTCAAACGAACCTTTCAGAGACCACAGGGTCCGACCGAATCGGTCGAAAGAGAACCGGGGACCCGAATCTTGAGTGGTAGGTAAGTTAGACGAAACTTGCCGAGGGAAATCCGAGGTGCTGCGGTTCTTCGCTCTGATGCGAGGGGCTGCTACGTAGGAGGGCCGGGGCTGATTTTATTTTGTCTTAGCACAGGATGGTCAAATCAACAGGTACACTGAAGCACGTCCTTTCACTTTTCTTGGGGTTTTACGCGTATATTTATTCATTTTCACACTTACTCCCGTCTGACCACTTTCGTCATTCTGTTACGAACTAGTAGCTTGCAGTGGTCCCTGTTACTCCATCAGTACCTAAGGTAGGTGCTTGCTTGGCAAGTCAGGGTGGACTTGTTCCTGCCTTTTTGGGTGACAGACTCAGAACCCTAAACCTTTCAGAACGAAGACCAGCTTGTTGCCTAACCTGGAAGGAGGCAACTTGAGATGACTGCCACCATGAAGAGGAAGCTGGACGGCGGTGGCAGTAACACCGGCAGCGGCAGCGGCAGCGGCAGTGGCTGTTCAACACCGACCAGTATGGCTCCTCGAACCCTAGCGAAAGGCTCTCTCGAAAAGGCATATATGCTGACTCCTGATCGACCGAGTGACAGCGATGAGTGCGTTTGCGGCAAGACAGCAGCTCTGGAGAGCTGCAACGAACAGAGTCAATGCGGATGCCGAGCCAGCAGCCGAGAATGCTCCGCGGGCGGGCAGCAGCAAGCGCCCGTCCACCGAGCAGTCAGAGGAAAGGAAGACCCCGAGAGCTGCTGAGAGCGAGCAGGGCGGCTCAGGGTATGTCGTTGTCCAACAGCTTACCGATTTTCTCACCAAGCTGATGCTGATTCGAGGGCAGCACCACCACACCGCGGCCTGAGCCGACCGCCACGCCGGCCCGGCAGCACTCCTCGTTCAGGCCGAGCAAGAAGAACTTCCACCGAAAGGCGGGAGGCCGGGTGGTGCTGTCCACTCCCGAAGCAGAGGTGCGCTCGTCAACTCTCTGTCTAGTGTCTTGCTCCCTTCCTTCCGCGCTAACTGACGTAGCGGCTTGTGCTTCTCGGGAGCTACGGCGTCAAGGTGAGCGAAGGCGAGGCCACCATCGCTAGTGCTATCATCTCGCCCTCGGACGGCGTGCAATGGGTTCATGCTCCGCAGTGCCACGCCGTGCCAGTTCTTCGCACTGCAGACAGCACAGTCCTTGAGCTCCAGCCACATCCGGCTTCGAAAGGGTTGCGGCAACTTGCCAAGCTAAACCCATTCTTTGCCAACATCTGGAGCGAGACCGACTCGCAAACTTCAGCGACTGGCAGCTCCAACAAGTCACCCGCGACGTTTCAGATGGTACGTGGACACCGTTCTGTCCTATGTGAATCCACCGACTGACTGCAGCAGATCTATACTTCCGATGATGTCCCCAAAAAGGCCGTCTTGCAGGAGCTGGTTTCGCCGGCGGAGTGGAACAAGAAACTATCCGCGCTGGCGACGACAGCGCGCAAGGGCACTCCCATCATTTTCCTCTGCGGGCCAAAGTCGTCTGGGAAGTCCACCTTTGGAAGGCTTGTCGCAAACCGCTTCGTGACTGACCGAGGCGGTTTAAAAAACAAGCCCTGGTCGAGCGTCATGATCCTCGACCTAGACCCCGGACAGCCCGAGTACTCGCCGCCCGGAGTAGTTTCGCTCTCCAAGATCACCGCGCCCAACCTTGCCCCTTCCTTCTGCCATCCCGCGCTACCGCCAGCCGGCGGCCAAGTACGAGCGCACGCTATCGCCTCCGTCACTCCGGCCCTAGATCCAACTCACTTCGTCGAGTGCGCTGTGAACCTCTACGGTCAATACAAACGAAGCGTCGACGCCAAATATCCACTGATCGTCAACACGCCCGGCTGGATTCAAGGCACCGGGCTTGACATCCTTTGCGAACTGATCACAGCCATCCGTCCGACCGAAACAATCTACATGTCGCGAGACGGCCCCGACGACACCATCAGCACGCTCCAGTCCGCCTGCAACGCCACCGCCGCTAATCAAATACCAGTCACCACTCTCCCCTCACAAACCAGCGACATCTGCTCACGTACGTCGCTCCACCTTCGTACAATGCAGACAATGTCCTACTTCCACCTGCGCCAGTCCGAGCAGCTCTCTCCAACTCCAAGCTGGGACCCAACGCCGCTCACCGATCTTCGGCCCTGGCGAGTCCGCTACTCCGGTCCGCTCAATAGACGCGGCTTCCTCGGCATCCTGTGCTACGACCACGAACCGGCGCCCTCACTTCTTGCCGAAGCCATCAACGGCACTCTTCTAGCACTAGTGAAATTGGAGAGCCGCGCCGCACTGAGGGGTCTTACCGTTCCCGCTTCACCTCACGCCGTCTCCCTATCCTCGTCCACCACCACCACCACCGAACCCGACACCGACACGACCAACAACAACCCAACAGCCGGTGACGGCAACACGCAAAGGCAGCAGGATCCAAAGCGACAATCCCGCCCCACCGAAACCACCTCCCTCCCCCTGATCTCCAACCCTCACGGCCTGACCCTGGACCCGCGCCATTCCCACTTCCTCAGCATCGTCCTCGTCCGCGGGGTCGACACGGCTCGCCACGAGCTGCAGCTGCTGACGCCGCTCCCGCAGTCGGCCGTCGCAGGCCTGAAGGGTGAAGAATTGGTGCTGGTGGCGGGCAAGTTTGACACGCCCACCTGGGCGTACAGCGAGGGGCTGTACCTGCAGCAAAGCCGCCAGGGGTCTGGGAGCGGAGTGATGCGGGATTCGGATGATGCTACGTCGGAAGACTCGAACTTGGCTTCAGCTTCGGATGTGGGGCGGTGGACGACGGAGACGGGGACGCCGTGGGTGGAGGTCCTGCATGGAAGCCAAAAGCGGGATGTGGGGAGCGAGGTATGGAGGGTCAGGAGGGATTTGGGGAAGAGGAGTGAATGAATGGAAAGGATGGGCGGAGAACGGGGTTGCTGAGTTATGGTTAAACGGTAAAGGAGATGGGAAAGGAACAAAGTGATGGGTAAAAGAGAGGAGAAAGCAAAGATGTATGCAGTAGCCAGTGAACGAAGCAAGGTAGTAGTATACTGCAATCAAAGCATGCCCTTTTCGCAATGTTCATGAAGAGGTGTGGGAGAGAAAGAAGAGAAGGGATGAAGATGAAAAAAGACCGGGACGGTGCCCAGGGAAAGTGATATTTACGGTTGAAAAGAAAATATGTACAGAATATGCCAATAAGCGCTAACATGCGCTTTGCTAATGCTGCCTGCCATGTTCCCTCACAAGCCAGCCTTCCCAAGAGACATAACCTCTTGTCGAAGGCTCTTACTCCTCAGCCTCTCGATTACTGGCACTGGGAGTAGTACGCGTTCTGAGCCTTGCAGGTCAGGCCGGACGCGCACGTGGTGCAGCCGGTGAAGGACGTGCCACCGCACTGCCCCCACTGGGCAACGGTGCAGCCGCCGCTGCCGCCGGTCGCCTGGGTCGTGGTGGGCTTCGACGCCACCGAGGTGGTGAGGGTCGTGGCGGGCTTGGTCGTGGTGGGCTGCGAGGTGGTCTGTGGCGGGGACGGGTTGCTGCCGCCGCCGTTGTTGCTGCCGCCGCAGGTGAACTTGGGCGGGCCTGGGATGGTGTAGGAGCTCGCCGGGGTCATGCTGTAGATGTTGATGAGGATACCCGGGTCGGTGGCCTTGTAGATGCCGGGGATGCTGTACGTCTGCGGGCTGGCGCTGCCGCTGCCACCGACGATGTTGATCTGGGCGCATTCCATCTGGTCGGGGGTTAGATAGGGGTTGAGGTGAAACGACCTCTATGGGACTGGCTTACGTAGAGCTGAGCACCGGCCTGCGAGCTGGCAGAGTGCAGAGCGATCATCTCGGCGCGGAGGAGGTACTGGCCGTTGGGAATGCAGGCCGGGATATCGCTATGGGCGGATCAGCATAACGATCAAGGACATCCGACGTACCCTTCGTGAGTGAGCTTACATGTAGTGGAAGCCACCGTTCGAGATCACAGTGCTTGTCCCCCACTGACCGTTGTTGTAGCCATCTTCTTGGATCTTGAACCACCCGTTGCCCACACCAGAGTCGGTCAGGGCGTTGTCGACCTGAAGACTAGTTAGCACACCCATCACACGATCTGAAGAAAAATGCCCTTTTTCTTACCTTCTTCAAGTAAGCCAGAGTCGGCCCCTTGTGGCTGGCGTCCATCACATCATCGGCGCCGGAGGTAAGAGTGTGCCTCCAGATCGCCTTGACGGTCGTACCAGCAGTGACGGTGATGATGTCCGACGACGGCGTCGTTGGGTTCGGGCTCCCGTTGCAAGCCAGCGAGTTGGAGGTGACATCAGTGATGGGGCCGTCGTAGGATGGGTCGCGAATGGCGTGGGAGACTGGGTAGGTCGTGCCCCCTGACTCGAGCTGGACGAAGATGGTGTGCGCGGTCGCCGCCGACGCAGCAGCAAGGAGGCTGAGGCCCTTCATGGTGTTGGAGTTGCAGGGAAAGAAGTCGGTTGAGAGGCTGTCACAACGCGGTACAAACCAGAGCTTTGGATCTGCGCCATGGGAGAGCGGCGGGATAATATAGGGAAGTCTGCGCGCTTGGGCGGCGGTCCTCCCGAAATCCGGGTTGGCATCTTCTCGCTCCTCCAATCCTACCATGCACCCATGTGCTTGGACGGTGTGATGAAGCCATCTCGATGGCCGAGACCCCACGTCTGCGGCTTGGCTGCCGGCCGACGCGCCCCAGGCTCGGGAGGGCGGAACGAGACCGTCCGAACCTGGGGGTTTAATCTATTTAGATGAGCATCCCGTCTCGTGCCACGCGCACTGCTGCGGGCTATCGTCATGCTTGTCCATGAACCAACAACCTGGAGGAACACAACAGTCCTCTCAATGAAAAATCGCGAACATCGTTCGCGAAGCTCGCTGTTGCTGTGCTGCTTTCGAACTGACAAAAATGCTTTGTTTCACGATGATCGCCGGCTGTTTCCCTGGGTAAAATCGAGGGAGCATCGGCGGTGGTTCTTGTGGAACAGACGGGACTCGCTTCCGTGGATCGCGGAGGAAGGGTGCCGTGGGCCACGGTACCAAGCCTGGGCTTCCCCGTAGCGGTGCTCGCATTGCCAGGCACGCCAGGAGAAGCGGATCCCGAAAATGAGAAAGGAGGTTGCATTCAGTCCCACATTCGGCGGGATTCAGGGTTGAGGCGCGCTTGCTCAGCAAGCCCAGGAGCCTAGGCAGGCGAGCCACCCACTCACCCCAGACAACCCCCCGTGACCCGGTTTGGCCGTCGCCAATGCGCCGGTTCTGGAAGGCACTCCTCAGCAACAAGCGGCATCGCATGACGTGGATTGGTTCTGCGGCGAGGTAAGGCTGCCCAACTCGAGCCGCAACTGGAAGGAAAGACGGGACGGCCAGGCGACGTCGGGTGCCTAGCGTGCAGCAGCTTCCATCAAGGTTCGAACTGCGGGGCTGCGATGCAATGAACACCTCCATTACACTAACATCAGACGAGGACTTCATGCGTCACGGTTCTTGCGATACACAGTACATTCTTTGTCGCTCCGCATTTCGCTGCATCATGCCTTGGCCATTCGCCAAGCATTCAGGTTGACTCCGGCCTCCGACACCAAAGCCTACATGCAGGAGAGCGAAGCGCACAAGACTGCGGATTTCGATCCCGCAACTCCGCGATCTCAAGACGGCAACCAGACGACGACCAACCTGGGCGTAGGAGATGTTGGATGGCGATGGGAACGCTGAGTCTCACCTTACAATGAGACAAACTCTGAGGGAATTCAGATTCGGTGCTGCACCTGTCTGTCTGGAAACTAGGACACCTACCTACCGACACAACAACTTCCTGGAGGACGCACTCAGATTTTGCTGATGGAATCGTCTCGCAGACTTTCTTGCTGCAATTGGACAGGCACCTTGAACAAGCGCCGGTCATTGGAGTGATCTAGAGCCCTAATCGCAGTGTTGGCTCGACGCGCCATCCAAGCAAACTGTTTTCAACCGGTATGGATGTGGGCAGCCTGAGGGATGCCAGAAGTCACTGATGGCTTGTTCGACACGACCCGAAGGCACAGGAACTGCCTGGTTGTGTGTGGTCCTGACACAATGCTTTCTTTCGCCATACAGTCCCTTTGTCCGCGGTCCGCTTGTACAGACCGTGCATAGCGGAAGACAAAAGGCAATCAGAAGGTAACAATCGCTGTGTCTTGTCAGTGCAGTCATTCCGCAGGGCATTTAAACCTGACGCCGCCGTCTCGATCTCGCGCATCAGGCGCCCTCCAAGCCAGCTTCTGGAGCTGCATCCTCTGCCGCCAACTCTGCGCCACTGGAACAAACAAATGGTATTTACCATATCGCCGATTGCACATAGCAGAGATGCTGCTTCCTTCAGCATTCAGGGAGCAACAAGCTGGACCGCCGTGCAAATCGCCGTGGTGACCATGCTCGCGGTGCTGACTGTAGGAGCTTTGATCGTCAGTGTCATCGGCGCGTCCAGAACGCGCAGGACAACCCGGGCAATAGAAGCCGAGCTTGGCGTTCAGCGAGGTCGTGCCGCGTCACTCGAGAGAGAGCTGGGCCGACGGGAGGCTTTCATTGAGCGGAACATTCTCAGCGGCCCAGAAGCGTTTTCAGCTGCAACCCCGGAGAATTCCGAGGTTTACCAGAAGAAGTCAACGCGGGACGCAGGCCATCACGATGTATTTGTCGTAGGAAGCGACGAGGAGAGTGACGACGACAAGGCGCTACGCGCCATTCGGGTCATACTGGACGGATCCCCGCCAGCATTTGCGCCTACACCGATGTCAGTAGTTCGAGTGCGGCCTAGCGAGATCAAGACGATTACGGTGCGGCCGAGATCAGTTCAGAGCTCGAAGATTAACCCTTTGGACGACGACACAGCCAAATTGGACTCGCCGCTCCCCTCAGAGGGGCATGACTTCCAGGAGGGCCACAAAGGTCGCCCGGGGGAGAACCTGCAGGACCAGCTCGACCGTTACTGGAAGAACAACACGCCTGGGATGTCTCTGGCTGACGAGCTAATGCTGGTTGATGAGGGTAACTTGTCCGAGGTTGACATGTCTGATGCCGAGGCTGACCAAGAGGTGAACAAGAAGGCTGTTGACAAGGGTCCGGGGGTTCTGCCGGTCTCGACCGGCGGCTAGTTGACAGGCAGCTGCATCACCCACCACTGAGAGCAACGCCTTCATTGACAGCTCTCAGGGCTTGCTACCCCTACCCTGGGGGTTGAATGTCCATATGCGCTGGACCACGCTGTCGGGACAAAGTAACGTTTTCTATCCGTCTGGGCGGCAACATGCCGCAGATCGTATGAACCGGGCCTGCCCATCATCCCATCCCAGGGCAAGGGCCGTTCTGACACAGATTGCTAGAGTTTCCTAATACAACTAACTAGGTGTGTGAAAACCAAACATCGACCGAACATGACTTGACCATTGTGCTGATGTGACCATCATGTGATGCGGTTATTGCCAGGTGACTGTTGTCTCAACCCGAGTCGCCCAATCCCATTCGCAATTTTGCCCCAAACTTTGAGCAAAATGGACCCCTCGCTTCAACACCCTTGCCTTCGGCTGCCTGTCCATGTTGTGTTGCTGGAAGGGTGCTACCAAGTCGGGGGTCACCTTGCACCCTCACCAGCCACGACAGGGTCAGAAAGGAACCTCATCACGCGTATCACGACGATGTCGCTACGTACCTATCTCACTCTAGCTTTCTGTAGCATTTGTTTTTCTCACCAACGTCTCTGTTATTCTACTTTTCTTCCCTTCCTCTCTTTCCTCTGTTGTGTTTTCTCTTTGACTTTGGCTTTGTAGGGCATGCTCCCTCCCGTCTTTTCCCTTACCCCGTTATTTTCCTTTTCCTCATGGTTTCCCGGCCCTCCTTCTCCTTACTTTCTGAGAATGAACGAGTAACCAGGTTGGCACATCTTTGTTTGCGCAGTAGGAGCTGAGGGCGCTTCGGCTGTGACTTCGATTGTACCGAGGTCCGTTCGAAGCTGGCCCGAGCTGGAGTCATTCTTGCGACTGCCAAGTGCTTGGAAGGAATGACTTCTGTCACTCCGTCGAATGGCGGACCCCTGAATGCGCCCACGCCAACGATCTGATGCATGAGATCGGACGGAATGACCAAGTTTAACGTTTACTAGCAGCTGAGACGCATCGGGGAAGCACTCAAGGCAGACAGTAACCCTGGGCCAAGAACCAATCGCAAGCCGAGCCATAAATCGGCACCCGTTCGGCTGCCGAGAGGTTAACCAAGCACGGCAGCCATCCCCTGATGAGCCAGAGATAAGTGTGCACTAAGCACTGTGTACCGCCCAACGGCGGAGAAAAGGACGATCTGTGGTTCGCTTAGCGTAGTGCGCCAGCCACTTCTTTCTCTCCACATCCCCGCCCCAAAAACGCGGGGAAACGTCCGCGGCAGTTGGCACGCTACGGGAGGATGACCCCTGTCGGGCCTAGCTCCGCACGCCGCCAAGGGGCGTCTCGAACACTTGCGCAGCGAAGCGCAACTGTTTCTCCAACTTCCAAGCAACACAATCCCAGGGCTGTCCTCCGCGCCTAGCCACGGCGACCGCACCGGATGTGGCGAATGGTCCAGATCGCCGCTCAAAACAAACTTGCTGCGGCCGGTCCACCCACCCCCGGATGCAAGATGCGGGGAAAAGACTTGGCTAGGTCTCAGCTGGGATGGAGTCGTGTTCATTGCACCGGGGGGGTGGCGAGCTAGACAGAGAGAGAAGGAGAGGGAGAGGGAGAGAGAGTACTGTGTATCGGGGAGATAATGGATGGTGTCGGTTTCACTTACAAGAGTACAGGACGGGAGGAGGGAATAGATTGAAAGGACTGCCGGGCTCGGATGTCGGCTGTTCTGCAGGACTGTTGCGTGGTATTCACCGGGACAGGGAACTGCGATTATTGGATGCCTTGATGCTCTCTCTCTGGATTTTTGGTCGTCGAGTGGTCGGGTGTTTGGGGAAGGGCCCTCGGATCCTTCCATCCATCCATACACCCATCCAATTCTCTTCACTAAAATACCAAGCCGTTCGTTTAGTGCTACTCCGCCAGATAGGGTCCAGTCAAGTAACGTTGGACGCATTTATACCGGTGTACCCTCTCGCTTCCTCCTTACCCTTTCGTCCATCCTGTCTGTCTCCGTCGCCACTCGTCCCTTCACCTCCCCCCCCCCGTCTCGTCCTTTTCTTCTCCACATACACCCAGCCAACCGACCCTCATCAGCAACCAGCAACCAGCAACTCTCCAGGACCAGGGCCAGCCGAGGGCAGACGCCATGGACCCCTCATACGAAGAGAAGCCCGGCTTCGAGAACATCGAGGCCGCCGACTCGACGGCCGCAACAACCAACAATGGCATCGAAAAGGAAGGGTTCTCCGCCGTTGCGATCGACCCCGACTCGCTCGGCTTCACCCCGGAGGAGCAGCGCCGCATCACTCGCCAGGTCGACCGCCGGCTCGTGTTGACCGTCGGTGCCATGTATTGTGTCAGTCTTATGGACCGGACGAACCTGGGAGCCGCGAATATCGCCGGCATGGGGAAGGAGCTGGTGTTGATTGGGGACCGATATGTACGTTGCCCACCCTTGTTCCCGACCATTCTCCTGCTTATGTTCTCGTCAACTCCTTGAACCCCTGAGAATGATGAACGGGGGGAGTTGGAAACAAAGGAGGTCAAAAAGAGGGACATGAGCTCACCGCAACAGCCGCTGCTGCTGCTGCCCTCGGTGATGTGTCTCCGTGTGTGCACTGCGTTCTGGGCTGACAGTGAATGTGACAGAGCATCATCTCGCTCGTCTTCTTCGTGACGTACGTCGTCTTCCAGCCGCCGTCGACCATCATCGTGCGCAAGATCGGCCCGCGCATCCACCTGGCCGCCATCACCCTGCTCTGGGGCGCCTGCATGATCGGCATGGGCTTCGTCGCGACGTGGGACCAGATGGCGGGTCTGAGGGTGCTATTGGGTGTGCTGGAGGCTGGTACGTTGTCGTCTAAGGACCTTCCTGGATATTGTTATCTCCTCTGTCCCACTTTCACCCTGAGGTGTGGAAGGGTTTAAGTGGAAGGCTGGAGAAAGAGATTGATTGCTGACAGCCGCGGCCAGGCTTCTTCCCCAGCTGTGTGTACCTGTTGAGTACATGGTATACGCGATGTGAGTTTGTCTCGGCTTCTTACGATGCCTGAACGGAGGGTTGCTGACAGTCACAGACGAGGTTGGCAAACGAAACTCGGTGTTCTATCTGGTTGGATGTGTTGCGTCGGCTTTTGCAGGTATTCTGGCATACGGTGTAAGTGCCCCCCTACAGCCTTCCGAGTGTTCGGTGTTGACTTCTTGTTTTAGATCATGCAAATGGGCGGGCTGTCCGGGCTCAACGGCTGGCGCTGGATCTTCATCATCGAGGGCATCCTGACCATGCTGCTCGGCATTGTCGGCTACTGGCTGGTGGTGGACTTTCCTGATGCGAAGCGCCAGAACTGGAGCTTTCTCGGTGCGAAGGAGCGCGAGTGGTGAGTTAGTTGACATGGTTACCCTCTCTTCAGCTGGTTCCTAACGCAGGGCACTCAGGATCTGCGCCCGTGTGGACGCGGACCGCGGCGACGTCAAGCCGCAGCCCTTCTCCCTGGCCAAGTACCTCCGGGCAGGCCTCGATATCAAGGTGTGGGCGTATGCGATGATCTTCTTCAACACCACGACCGTGACGTACGCTCTGGCCTACTTCTTACCTATCATTTTGACCGAGAACATGGGGTTCAGCGTGGGCGCGTCGCAGTGCCTCGTCGCGCCGCCGTATGTCTTTGCGGGCATTGTGATGTTCGTCACTGGCTGGCTCGGCGACAAGTACCGCGTGCGCGGGCCCATCATCATCTTCAACATGCTGCTGTGCATCATTGGCCTGCCCATCATGGGCTTCCACTCGAGCGCCGGCGTGCGCTACTTTGGGGTGGTATGTCGAACTCGCGCTCATATTCGCCGAGGGGGGAGGGGGGGGGGGGTGGGGTTTGGGAAGCTCTTCGTGGCTCCCGATACACCACATCTGCTCCCCTCCCGAGCGGCCCCCGATGCCCCAAACCAGGAAATAAATGGCTAACTTTGTTTTGTTCAGTTTTTGGTGACTGCTGGAGCAAACAGCAACGTTCCTGCTGCCATGTCGTACCAGGCGAACAACATTCGCGGGCAGTGGAAACGCGCTTTCTGCAGCGCCACCTTCGTGTCGTTCGGCGGTATCGGCGGCATCGCGGGCAGCTTGGTCTTCCGGAGCCAGGACGCGCCCGGGTACCGGCCGGGCCTGTACGCCTGCGTCGCCACGACGCTGCTGAACATCATCCTCGTCGGCTGCCTCACGCTCTATTTTCACCGGCTCAACAAGCAGGCCGACCGGGGTGAGCGGGAGCTGGAATGTGATGCGGTGAGTTAATCCCTACTTGTACGGTCAGGAATATTCCGCTGACGTCGTCACAGGACGATACCTACGAGCCGGGCTTCCGGTATACGTACTAGGCCGACATTGGGAGTGCCTCGGTTGTATCCGTTGGATTATGAGCGGGACTGTTCCTACGGAGCATAGCAGTGGGTGTTGAGCCAGCCGTATCATGTTGCCCTGGGGGCAAGGATGGATGAATGATGATACCAATACCAAGCAGCCTCTCACGATGCTTTCCGAGTGCTAGCCAATGTGCCCCTGCCGTTTCAGGGCGCTCCGACGCGGGCAACGAGACATCCAGGCGGATGCTGAGTATGTTTGGCTCATAGTGGAAATGGGCGGAATGGGCAGAATGAGGAACCGGCTGATGGTTGCGCATGTGCCTCGGTCACTGACTCCTGAGGTCTAAGGTTAGAAATCGTGGTAGGTTCAAGCTAGGTAGTTACCTACGTTTCTGAGCATGAGCACGACGGACACATGGTTTGGCGCAATCACTCAGCGCCAAAAGAAGGCACGTCATCGTTACCATCATGCAAGACTGAAAGCTAATGGAATCAAGGTGTGTCGTCGTCGGTCGTCAGCCCCTTGTCAGGGGTACAATGAGAAGAGTGCGCAGCGGGCCGGCGGCCGCGTCCGTCCATCTGAGCAAGACACACACATTTGTCTGGACAAATAGCCAGGACGCCCAACAGCCGCTGAGATAACTCGCGTCGTACACTACTACACTACAGCCCGCTTGGTGGTGTTGGTCGGGCGAAGAGAACACCCCCGCTTTCCGGAAATGGCAGGTGAGTCGGGACTTGCAGACGCGTAGAATCACGACTCCACGCACTAACACGCGGCCTCGTTCGTCAGCACCGACCGCGATGTTGGGTGACACATGCTGTTGAGCAGGACATTTATAACTACCAAATCTGCCGCCTTTTCCCTCTTCTTTCTAGCGTAGGGCTCAGGTTTCAGACGCGGTTCAAGGGTGCAACTCAGCAGCGGTTGCACACCGCTTCATCCAGTGACTGACAGATTGTTGGCATGACATGAAAATGACCAGCCGGATCCTGTTTGGCAGTGCTGTCTGCAGAAGCCTCATTTTCGGCGCCTTCGCTCAGTTCCCGCCTCCGAGAGAAGGCATCACGGTGATTCAATCCAAGATACACGAGAATGTCAGCATCTCGTATAAGGAGGTGCGTTAAGACAAGTGACTGGTGTGTTGCTATCGCGACGAGAACGCCACTGACTCGTGGACAGCCCGGCATCTGCGAGACGACGCCTGGTGTCAGATCGTACTCCGGATACGTCCATCTGCCGCCTCGCTTCGTTGGCGGCGCAGACCAGGACTACCCCATCAACACGTTCTTCTGGTTCTTTGAGTCCCGTAAGGACCCAGCCAACGCGCCGCTGGCCATCTGGATGAATGGCGGCCCCGGGGGCTCGTCGATGATGGGGCTGCTGGAGGAGAACGGGCCGTGCTTCATCACGCCTGACTCCAAGACGACGTATCTCAACCCGTGGAGCTGGAACAACGAGGTCAACATGCTGTACATCGACCAGCCCGTGCAGACGGGCTTCTCGTACGACGTGCCGACCAACGTCACCATGGACATCACCCTGGGCGCGATGGGCGATTGGGGCTCGGGCACGCCCACCAACTTCACCGACGGTGAGATCCCGCAGACCAACCACACGTTCCTGATCGGCACCACAGGCAGCCAGAAGTTGTCGCAGACGGCCAACACAACCGAGCGAGCAGCCCACGCGCTGTGGCACTTCTTGCAGACGTGGACTGCCGAGTTCCCGCACTACCATCCGGCCGACGACCGCATCAATCTTTGGACGGAGAGTTACGGGGGCCACTACGGTCCGGCCTTCTTCCGCTTTTTCCACGAGCAGAACGAGAAGATGGCCAACGGGAGCTTGGGGCTCGAGGGGGCGCACCGGCTGCATCTCGACACGCTGGGCATCGTTAATGGCGACATCGACTGGTCGATCAACCTGGAGTCGTGTTATGACTTTCCCTACAAGAACGTGCGTCTGCCTGCTTTGCAACTCTAGTCCTGAATCCCTGCTTTGTGAGGGTTACACCTCCTCAAGCTGGACCCAGCTTACACTTCTCTCAGACGTACAACGGCGCCCAGTTCTACAACGACTCGCTCCACGACGAGCTGATACACAACTGGACCAAGACCGACGGCTGGCGCGACCGCATGGCCGCCTGCGGCGCCGCCCTCTCCTCCTCCCCGCCACTCCCCTCCAAAAACATCTCCGCCATCTGCGCCCCTGTCGAGGCCGAAGCCAACGAGGGCGGCTGCACCAACCTCTTTACCAACCTCACCAACCGCTCACTCTACGACATCGCCTCGCCGCTATACAGCCCCTTCCCGCCGCCCTACCTGTACGGCTACCTCTCGCAGTCCTCCGTGCTTGCCGCGCTCGGCGTGCCCGTCAACTACAGCTACATTTCGCACGCGGTCAACACGGCGTTCGACCAGGCGTTCGACCCGCAGCGCACGGGTTTCCTCGCCGACGCGGCGCAGCTGCTCGACGACGCCGGCGTGAAGGTGCACCTCGTGTACGGCGACCGCGACCTGATCTGCAACTGGGTCGGCGGCGAGCGCAGCGCCCTGGCCATCCCCCACGCGCGGCAGGCCGAGTTTGCGCAGACCGGGTACGTGCCGCTGCTGGTCGGGGACGAGAGCGAGGAGAAGGGCTGGACGCGGCAGCTGGGCAACTTCAGCTTCACGCGCGTGTACCAGGCGGGCCACGAGGTGCCCGCGTACCAGCCCGAGGCGGCGTACGCCGTGTTCCGGCGCGCGACGTTCGGGTGGGATATCCCGACGGGGAAGGTGAAGGTGACGGATGGGTTTCGGACGGAGGGGCCGCGCGATGTGTCCGGGGTGAGGGACGACCTGCCCGAAATGCCGCGGCCGCGGTGCTACGTGCGCAAGCCCGAGTCGTGCGCGCCCGAGGTGTGGAAGACCGTGGTGGATGGTACGGCCGTGGTTGAGGATTGGTTTGTGGTGGAAGAGACAGAGGCAAGGGGCGGCCTCGAGGGCGATGACCTGTGAGAAGTGGTGATGCCGATCATATGGAGGGACGCGGTTGATGAATGTTGGGTGGGAAAGTCGGGTTTCCGGTTTAATTAAGCATCCCGGTCTATCTCTAGCCAGTTGTAAAGTTGCGATGCGTCTCTCCCGTGGGGGCGTCTAAGGGTGCCCGAACGGACGTACACACAAATTGTACACATAATGTCACACTCACACCTCCCAATCCTTTTCCTCCGCCAGCAACAGCCGCGCAACGGCCTTCTCCCTCCCCCGTTCCCCGAGCGTCTCCGCATCCGTCAAGCGCAGCCACCTCGCCAGCGCCGCGCGCAGCTCCTCCTCGCTGCGCCCAAGCACATCAATTCCTCGGTCCGCGCAAGCCAGCCGCACCTCGTCGCCCACCAACGCCTTCGCCCCACCGCCGCGCACCAGCAGCGTATCATCCTCATCCAAGAACCGCAACCTGCTCCGCAACCGTGGCGCCAGCATCCACGCCGGCGTCCACGACCGCACAGGCAAGCCCAGCACCATAGCCATCACCACCCTCTGATCCACCTCCTTCACCTCCACCACCTCCCCTCCCTCCTTCTCACTCCCACCACCCCGACTTACACCAGCACCAGCCCCGCCCGCCATCCGCACCCGCCGCCTCCCCTCCCTCCTGCGGCCCTCCTCCCCGCGCAACAGCCCCTCCACCTGCCCCGGCACGCGACACGTCAGCGGCACGGCGCGCGGCAGCGCCAGCACGACCAGCGGCGTGAACTCACCGCAGACCAGCAGGATCAGCGCAAACAGCGGCAGGCGGCGGATGTCGTGGCGCCAGCGGTGGTGGAGGAGCAGGTGCGCGCGGGAGCCTGCAGTCGGCGGTACTGGTTGCGCATTGTCGCTGCTGCTGCTGGAGGAGGTTGGGGAGGAGCGGCGAGGATAGAGCAGGCGGGTGTTGGTGTAGACCTGCTTGAGGCCGGTTTTGTAGAAGGAGAGGTAGGCGAGGCCGCGGGCGAGAAGGTAGCGGAAGCCGGGCGGGGTGAAGACGGTTTTGAGGGTGAGGGAGGGGGAAAGCTCGGGGGGCCGCGCGGGGAGGTTGAGGGGGGGTGGGCGGGTTGTTGAAGGTGGGTTGACGGCGGCGGCGGCTGTCACTGGGGGGGAATTCGTCGGTGTGGAGGAGGCGGAGGAAGAGGAGGGTGATTGGCGAGGTTGTGGTCGGGTTGCATGACGTTTGGCAGCGACGGACGAGGAGGAGCTGTTTCGCTTGTTGAGGGGGAGGTGTGTTTGGGCCAAGCGGGCCGAGGCGCAGGCGAGGACGGTGGAACACGGCGGTTGGCGTGGTCGGAAGGGCCGCGGATGGGCGCACAGCGCGCTGCGCAGGAGGGGGCTGGGCCGCATGGCGGAAGATGCGTTTGACCTGAGGTGCGATGCGTCAATGCCAGGTGCTGACTTCCGAGACGGGCCAGCAAGTGAAGGGTTGACTGTTGCAGCGCCAAGCCGGCCGCTAGCGGCTTGGCGCACTTGAAATTCCCAGGGTTATAGGTACGATTATACCCACGCTCTCAACCCTGAACCCCCACCCCCGTCTCCTGTGTTCAACATCATCGCGAGTTTGAGAGGCTCGACCTCGGCGCCATCCGACGCTCTGTCAAGTTCCATCTCACAGAGCAAAGCACGACATCGTGAGATCCTCGATCAGGACTTTCAGATATCTCGCCTGTTTCAGCCAGATGCCGGGATCAGGGGCGTGGCAGACGCCCTTTTCCGCGGACGAGAGATTATCTCGGGCCAGCGCCGATAGCTCTGATAGCACAGCAACTGCGTGGGGGTGTCGCTGTCTGTCGGCTTCATGCACCTCCAAGCCTTCAGACTCGGAGATTCCCTCTATCGATGAAGCCACAATACCTTGATTGTCAGGATGATGCTCGGCCAGTTCATCCAGGTGTTCATCTACTATGGGAATTCAAAATGACGGATACTCCGCGGTCCTCCCGCCATCGACCAGTGGCCTGACAATGAACCGTTCGTTGTGTATCGAACCCGGAAGCCTCGCCTTCAGCTTGCGTTCACCCACCTTGTCCTGTGTTTCCTCGGGACGAAGGGTGATAAGAGCCGTCGACAGCAATGCTTCATTCACCCCAAAAACAAGCGCACCCCTGCGACTGATAGCTGCAGCTGGCCGCCCACTCGCCGCCCTGTACGGGCTGTACCTTAACCCCCGGGGAGCGACCCCTTTCAGTTGCCTTCCTGAGGTTGTGTTGTGTTCCTCGGAAGCCATGAAACTTCCGATAAGACCCAGGGCTGGTGCATAGCGACCGAATTCTGAATTATTGGACGCCGTATACCCCCCTGGGCTCAACAAGCACTGCAACACCAGAGCTCCAAGTTCAATAAAATACTCCGGGCGAGCTCCCATGTTGTCTACGATGGAGTCCCTGTGTGCCCTCTTGTGATCTGCGGTTCGATTTCCCCCATGCATCTCGAGAATCATGGCCGGTAGCTTCGAAATCGCGCCTCGGACGGCGCTGGCGGCGCCGACGGACCCTGCCGTCGTCCGGGTCCAGAGCGCCGTCATCCTGGTGGCATCCCTTCTGTCGCTGCTCGGGGCCGCCTGGATCATGGCCAGCTTTCTGGTACGCGCCTGCTATCGTGATGGGACAGGACGGGATGCTGTCAAGTCGACCTTGCTAACGGCGCCGTACCCCAGGTGTTCCCGACCCTCCGCACTTTCCGCCATTACCTCATCTTCGGCCTGGCGATCAGCGACTGCGTCATGGCTCTCAACTTCCTCCTGTCGTCCTCCCTGAACGTCAGTGGGCGGTGGATCGGGGCGCCCGAGCAGGCTCAGTTCTGCACCTTCAACGGCTTCATGACCCAGGTCTTCGTCATCCAGACCGACTACTGGGTGCTGATCATTGCCGTCTGCACATACTTTGTGCTCGCGGACCATAAACAGAGCTCATCGTGGGTGCAGACACATTCCGCCGTTCTGTGGACGCTGCCCTGGCTGTTTTCGATCGCGTGGGCTTCCGTCGGATTGGGCGTGACCGGCTACGGCGATGTGGGCGCCTGGTGTTGGTTCACCTCGGACCAGGTCCGGCTGCTGGTGCGTGCTCCTTCTTCGCTTGTCCCCGCTGCCTATAGCCCTAGATCATCAGCTCTAACTGGCGATCTCACAGGTCAATTTCGTCCCGCGCTGTACGTGCACCTTGCCAATCAATCATTATCTGCGGTGACAGAACCCGCCACTGACAAACGTGCCGTCCAGGGGCCATCATCGTTGCCATGTTCGTCATGTACGCGCGGCTCTACTTCATCCTCTTCCGCGCCCACCGCCACATGGCCTCGCTCGATGCCTCCGGCAGCATGAGTGGTTCCGGGTCGCGCCAGCTCGAAACTGGCGGCACCACCAGCCAGCACGACACCTCCGGCACCCCGTCGCGGCACACCCGCCGGCTGAAGAAGGTGAGCAAAAGCAGACCACTCGAAACCCCAATCACCCCCATCCTCTCAAGATTGCCACGCTGACACCCCGCATCACGTCACCACCACCAGCTCGCGCGCCTCATGCTGCTCTACCCGCTCGCCTACGCCGTGGTCTGGTCGCTGCCGACGACGATCCGCATCTACCAGACCATCAGCGGCGAGCCGGCGCCCTGGCAGGTGCAGACGCTGGACAAGGCCTGCGTGGTCGTGCAGGGGTTCGTCGACGCCGTCATCTACGGCGCGACCGAGAGCTCGCTGTCCAACTGGCGCAACCTGCTCTTCCCGCGCAAGCTGCCCGACGCGGCGACGGCGACAGCGACAACGACAGCATTCGGGGCAGACGGGTCGCGGCCCGCTACGTACGGCGATGTGAGCAGAAAGCCATCCCGCAGACTGTCGTCCTTTGGTGGTGGGCGTCATGGTGGTGGTGGTGGTGGTCGTGTTGCTGATGATAGGCAGCTGGTGTCACGGGTCTCGACGAGAGAGGATGAGGCGACGTTGGCGAGGAGCAGCTCGAGCGTGGACTCGCTGGGGTTGCCGAGAGGGGAGCAGGTCGAGATGGGACGGCTGCATGGTGACGCGCCGATGGCGGGGATACGCAAGACGGTGGAGGTGCAGGTCAGGCGCAGCAGCACCGACGATGACCGGATACGAGTGCCAGGCCCTATCCCGAGGCCGCCGAAGCCGTATTTTCCGGGGGGCGGGCATAGTGGTCGGTCTTGAAGGAAAGGGCATCGAGTGGGAAGAGGGACTGTTCGGAATGGTGCAATGTAGCCTTTGTATGTCCAAAGTAATGAGTGATAGAGACACATCCATTTGGTCCAACTGCCTCTTGGCAGATGTCCTAATCAAGGATATCTGGCTTCTTGCCAAGGAACAGTGAAGTGTACACGAGTAGGCTCCTCAATTTTGCAGCGGGTTGTCGAGTTGACGAATCTGACACGGGCATGGCGCAATCCGCACCAATTTTCCACAGACCTCCACGACGTTAGTACTGTGTACTGCAGTAGTCCGTTGCAGAACATCGAGTGCGAGGAGGATACGAAGTTCATGTACGGAGGAGTACATACGGATCATTGTGCTGGAATCGTCCGATCTTGATGCCCGTCTAACGCGTGCCCTGCCTGGCAGTGGAGCAAACGGTTCAGCTGCACGATCGCGAACAAAACGGGGTCCTGTACCAGGAACCGGGCCTATAGCCAATCAATAGCGCGCCTCGTTTAATCTCCGCAGCCGCAGCGTCGCACTGGTTCTCGAATGCAGTTCGCGCGCGGGCGAACTAAAGAGGGTGGGGAAGCGCGTGGGAATGGAATGGCCCGCTCGGGACCTGCATTGGGTGGGCGCCACGATTTCGTATACGGTATACTACAGTATGCTCCGGACATGGCGGCCCAGAGCGCGCGGTAACTCTGCGACCGAACACCTGTCGGGACTGGCGGCTCGGACGGACATCCATCGTAAATTCGAGCCCAGCTTCTTGATCCTTCCCTCGTTGAGTCCGTCCGTCCCGAACCTTCAACCCTCCTCGACTTTGCCCTCTGCTTCGTTCAGGCCAGCAAGCTACCCCGCCACTGCCACCACAAAACCAGCGGGTAGAGGAACCCTCGGTTACGGCGCCGGAAATAACCAAAAATAACAGCAACAATGGCCTGGCCGCCCTGGCGCATCATCACCACCCTGAGCGAAGCCGACAAGCAGGCGCGGCGCCATGTCCTCGACCGGTACGCGCTGTACGCGCAGCTGTCGGCGCTCGTGCCCGTCGCCGCCCTCCTGCTGTTTCGGCTTGTCCGCTGGTGGGCGACGCGCAGCAGCAGGGCTGGCGGCTACGACGCCGTGCCGAGCTCGCCCGTGCTGAAGGAGCGCCGGAACAGCGGTGGTGTTTTCGCGGCGGCTGCGTGGGGCGCGAGAGGCAGGAGGAGGGTGGGCTGGTGGCTGGGCGAGGATGTCAAGGCGATGGGGATGTTGCTGGGGCAGAGGGATCGTAGGTTTGCTCTTTGGGTTCCTCGAGGCGAGGCGAGGCTAACCGGCGAGCAGAATGGGTTGTTGGTATTTCGTGGGCGGCTTGGCTTTTGCTGCTTTGTGTGTTGGAGACCGGCGAAGGTGAGCCTGAGCCCCTCATGCACATCTCGCATTAACAGCAATCTAACTCTGGCAGACTACATGCACTTGACAAAACGGTTCGGAAGCATTGCCATTTCACAATGGCCCATGCAGTACCTCCTGGCCCTCAAGTCCTTGAACCCCGTCGCCTATCTTCTCGGGTCGTCCCACGAACAGGTTAACCGGTGGCACCGCGTCCTGGCCCGCATCACGACCACGTTGCTCTGCCTGCATGCGGCCTTTTACCTGAACTTTTTCATACGGGTGGGCCGCCTCGACCTGCTGGGTCGGCCGGTCGTCGTCGCGGGCATCATGGCTTTCCTCGGCCTGAACCTCCTCGTCACGACAGCGCTGCGGCCAGTCCGGCGCTACTCATATCGGCTCTTCTTCATGATCCACGTTGTGGCGGGCGTCGTCATCCCTCTGCAGCTTCTCTTCCACGCCGCCCCGGCGAGAGTCTATCTGCTTGAGTGTCTCGGCGTCTTCGTCCTCGACCTGGTGTCCCGCAAAATCGACACAGTCACGGGGCAGGCGACGGTGGAATCCATCCCCGGCACGAACCTCGTCAGGATCTCCGCCAGCATCCCGCACACTAAGGTGAACCGGTTTCGCGCGCAGCCCGGCTCCCACATCTACCTCAGCCTGCCGGCTGCGGCGCGCAAGTCCATGAGCGCCGCGTCTGCGTCGCACCTCCTCTTCGAGTTCCTCTTCAACCCCTTCACGGTGGCATCGGTGGACGAGCGGAGCGGAGACTTAACGTTGGTCGCCCGTCACTGTGGCGGGCCAATGACTGCTGCGCTGGGGCGGTTGGCGGCTGCGGCAAGGTCCACTGCGGCGAACAGGGCGGACGAAGAGAAGATTCCATTGTTCATTGAAGGCCCGTATGGAGCGGCGAGTCGCCTCTCGCGGTTATGCAGCGATTTTGACCGGATCCTCCTGGTTGCCGGTGGTGTCGGCGCTACCTTCACGGTCCCACTGTACCGCGCCATCACAAGCGAGAACCCCGGGGCAAAGGTCGAGATGGTGTGGGCCATCCGCGGTGCCGGCGATGCGACCTGGGCCGTGACAGGGGCGGACGCCCAATCTCTCCTGAAGGACGACAACATCCACATCTTCATCACCGGGGCAGTGGTCGATCCGGAAGGGCCAGACCACCTGAGGAAAAAAACAGCAACGCAGCGCCGCGCAGAGAGCAGCGGCGGCGGCGATGGCGAAGTTGAGATGAGCGCCATGTATCGGGACCGCCGGCGCGGCCGCTACACCTCGCAGCACAACCGCAAGCGGCCGGATCTCAAAGAGATCGTTGACGACTTGTTCAAGCACGGCCAAGAGGAGCGGGTGGCCGTGTTGGTGTGCGGTCCGAACGAGATGGCACGAGAGCTGCGAGAGCACGTTGGCTTCTGGGTCAGGAAGGGCAGGACGGTCTGGTTCCATAAAGAGGGCTTTGGGTTTTAGAGAGCACCAAAAGATATGATGATCGTACATTGATTGCTCCGTGGTAAAACGTCCCAGTCAAGCCTTCGTCCCAGGTATCAGTGTGAGTTCGTTCCTATACCGCCATAACTCGTTGTCCCGTATAATCATGCCATGTAACCAATCCCGCTTGCCATCCCCAGCCCATCTAAAAGCCCACAAAGTGATCGCAGAAACGCCCTAGACACATCGCAAGCAAGCTGTAATCCATACACATTCTGCGCCGCCCTAGCAGAGTCAAGATCCCTCGCTTGGCGTCGTCAGTCTGCGCGCTTCTTGGGGTCCCCATGGTCGCCCGTGTTCTTGTTCACCGCCGGCGCTGAAACCCCCATGTCGCCGGTTTCGTCCTCAGCCCACGGATCGACCGCATTCTCGTCCCAGTTATCGACCTCTTCCTCCAGTGTCGTGGATCGCTGCGCACCATTGCTGCTGACTGTAACGCCCTCCTCGTGTTCCCCGGCGCCCGCACCACCGCCACCAGCAATGCCCGGCCCCTCACCCAGCTCCAAATCGTGCTCGCCCTCCCCCACCTCCTCCCCCGTCGGCACGGCGGTGTACTTCCGCAGCCGCTTCCTCTCCAGCATGCGCTTGTGGTACCAGGCGCACAGGCCGAGCGCGGCGAGCGAGCCGACCAAGTTGGCGATGATGTCGAGCACGTCGAAGGAGCGGCCGTTGGGCAGCACGGCCTGCAGGACCTCGGAGCCGACGCCCAGGCCGAGCGTGCAGACGATGAGTGTGAGGTGCAGGGTGCGCCGGCGAGTGGTGTCGACGACCCAGTAGAAGGCGACGGTCAGCGCGAAGAAGGTCAAGAGGTGCAGCACCTTGTCGTTGATCGGCAGGCCCGTGTCGGCGAGCTGCAGAGAGGAGAGGCCGACATAGCCGGCCAGGAGGACCAGCACGGCGAAGACGCCTGTGCGAGAAATTGGTGGCAAAGGTCAGCGTTGAGGGACATGTGTGTGTGTGTGCATGCGACAGATGCGCAATGTAGCGACGCACCTGCAAACGGCAGTCGTATCCTCATGACGTGATGTGCGTATTCAACAAGCTTGCCTCGAGCTTTCAGGAAAGCTTGTCAAAGACGAAGGAAGAAGATGAGAATGCTTTGTGTGCAAATCGCTAAACCGGTCGTCACAGGTCATTCGCCGTCGGGTGCCATGGTTTTGCAATGGGCTGCCCTCGTATTGAGTCGGACAATTCGGTTCATGCGGGAGAGGTCAGCTTCACAACCATGGGTGCCTGCCCGAGCTTCCCAACAGTTCCCCAGTGCTGCAGCTCCAGCCTCACCAGCGGGGCCCTGGGGGGGGATCGCCAGGCTGTGGCGCACCATGACGCGGGGGCCCGGGCTTTGGGGAAAAGAGTGGGGCATGATTTCCAACTCTCAGGCTTGAGTCGATCCCTGGTCCAGCCATCTCATGAATCCAGCACGAACCGTGCATGAATCCGACAAGTCATATATAAATTCACAACACCTGTGCGGATTTTGCAGAGTACTTGATCATATGCATATTCTGGACAAAGACACACACAACCAGTCACGCATACTGATTTTAATTCTCTTGTTTGTTAGCAGCTGTTGAATCCCTAACCGGCCGAAAGCTCCCACCACACGAAGCGTATCACGTGATTGTCGTGATTCCCCAGATCGCGCTGGGTACAAGTCGCCGTTGCTAGCTGCACCGCTCAGACTTCCAATTGGAACGTACAGGTTATGAAAACGCATCAGTTGGTTCGCATTATAAGCTAGTCACTGCGAGCTGGTTTTTGAACTTTTGGCTTCTTGGGCTGCCAGCTGGCGACCAACAGACACCGGCCGCGACAAGTACCGCTGACAGCGCAAGGCGAGCAAAAGCAGCGTCCCCTTGTCCAGAAACGGCAGAAGCCTGCTTCCAATCTCGACTTCACGTCGCGAGCGCCCCTAAATCGCATGCCGCGGAAACCATCGCCACGCCACCACCGCATCGCCGATTGCCTCCAAATCTGACCGGCCATCTCTGCCGACGCCGCTCGTTCCGCCCATGTGACCTTGACGCTCTGGACTGCCCCGGCGCTGGCTGAACACGAGCGCATTTCCGGCGCATGGCGCGCGAGCGACCACCCGCCGTCTAGCCACTCCGGAATCCGGAAGAAAATGTCCACGACCAACGGCCAGTCGTCCTGGCGCCTGCCGACTGCCGGGCATGTCGGCAGCACCAGCAGCAGAGCGCATCTGGTTGGCGCCGACGATGGCCCGGCGCGGACGCTGACGCCAGGCGCGCTGATGCCTGAGGCATCCGATCTCGACGACGACCATCGACGCGCCCATTTCGCCGAGCTGTTTCGTCGCTCCGAGACGAGGCTGGCGGCGCTATTTGGCGAGAACGGCGACTATGATCGGGCGGCGATCGCGGCTCTGAAGCGCCCTCCGACTCCGCCCGCCCCCCTATTCCCCCCTGCGACCGACCACACGCCCATCCAGGAACCTCCTCGCAAGCGGGCGAAACGTGTCATCGACGAGGACGACTACGGTGACGATGACGACGATGACGAAGATGACGACGACGACGACGCGCCACAGACCTTGCAGTCCAAGCATGCCAACGACGCTGCTGCCCGGACCCTGCTGTCGCCGTCCAAGTCCGGAAGCTCGCCGGTCCACTCGATTCCATCGCCCGGAAAACAAGCGGACAAGTCGCGAGATGACGGACTGCAGGCGCAGGCCAAGTCTTCCGAAGATGCGCGCAAGGAGCTGGAGGAGGCGCGCAATGCGACCGAGGAGGCGGCCAAGCGGAGCTTTCACACGCTCTTTCACACGCTCGAGAACGACCGCACGGCTATGCTCGAGCAGCAACAGCTCGACGAGTCCGAGAAGCAGTTACAGGCGGAGATGGACAAGACGAGCCACGGCCACACGAGCCAGCCCGGCCAGAACCACGGCTCGCTGAGCAACGCGAACCTCGGCGCGTCGAGCCTTACCCTGAAGCACCTCATCGCGCGGATTGACATGAAGCGGGATCAGGTGCGCGCGTCAGATGCCGAGCTCCGCTCGCTGATGAACGAGGTGCGCAAGAATCGAAGCAAGTGGGCGAGCGAAGAGAACGTCGGGCAGGAGGAGCTCTACGAGGCGCTTGAGAAGGTGCTCAGCGAGCTGAAGGCGCACACCGAGTACTCAACTCCCTTCCTCAACAGAGTCAACAAGAGGGATGCGCCCGACTACTACAACTGTAAGTTACCATTCTACGTTGCCCGCTCGCACCGAGTTCGACTCTGACTCAACCACTCTCTAGTCATCAAGCAGCCTATGGATCTCGGCACAATGACCAAAAAGCTCAAGAACCTCCAGTACAAGTCCAAGGCCGATTTCGTTCACGACCTGAACCTCATCTGGGACAACTGCCTCAAGTACAATCAGGACATGGGCCACCCGCTCCGCCGCATGGCCAACGGCATGCGCAAGGAGGCGGAGAAGCTCATTCCGCTCATCCCGGACCTGGTCATCCGGCCGAGAGCAGAGGTCGAAGCTGAGGAACGCCGGAAACAGAACGGTGGCGAAGATGATGCTGGCGAAGACAGCGACGACGAGCCGATCATGTCGTCACGGGGCCGCAAGGCGGGCACCAAGGGCACCAACAAGTCCAGGAAGGCGCCGTCAGATCAGGGTCAGGGAAAGGCAGGCACCCCGACCGTGGAGCAGAAGCCGTTGCTGCAAGTTAACGGTCTGCTCAAGTCTCACCGAGAAGGGTCGGAAGTGGACGGCAGCAACGGCTTTGCTACCCCTCCGATCGGCGGGTCCCTTACCCCCGGCGGCCTGAACGGGCAGTCCGGTGTCAGTAACGCGGACGCCATGGACATCGACGGGCCGTCACTGAACGGCATGGCCCTCGGCCAAGCCCTCGGTGAGGCGGCAGAGCAGGCCTACGAGGACGAGGCCTACAAGATCTGGAAGCAGGTCACCAAGAAGGACCGCGCGCTCATCGCCAAGGAGCGTTACCAGCTGTTTGCGGGCAACAAGCTCAACGCAGAAGAGCCGGCTCTCCTAAGGAGCAGGGCTGGGATGCGCCGCTTTCTGAAATCTCGGAGAGAGGCCGAAGCCCTTGGTCTCGTGCACCACAACGCGCACCTCGACGCCTCGGCAGCCGGCTCCAAGTACGGGGCCAAGGCGCCCGAGACCTTGGCCGAGGGCATGGAGGACGAGGTCGACCGGTCGGTCCCTTCGTACTACGAGCCTCAGACGATCATCCCCGATGTCGACCCCAAGCTTCAATGGATCGAGGACGGCGAAGGGCAGGTCATCAACCAGCATGAAGACATGCTCCGGCTGGTACCGCCAGGGCATTTCCTCACGCCGCCGAGCCGCTTCACAAAAAGGATGGATGCGAACATACGGCAGATGCAGGAAACCCGCAAGTTGTGCTCGAAAATCAGCGTCATCAAGCAGATGCAGATCCAGACTCACGTAAGTCCTTTTCTTCAACCTTATCTACAACACATCCCTAATCCGGTATACAGGTGTACTCGAACCAGTTCCCCAAATACAACCCGGAACCGTTTGTAGAAGCGGATATTGAGCCGCACTTCCTCGCCGGGGAGGGCCCCGTCATGGCGGGCGAGACCTGCCGGTCGGCGATGCAGCGCTCAGTGGCCAAGATCTTCTACCACGCCGGCTTCGAGGAGCTGCAGCCGTCGGCGCTCGACGCCATCACCGACATCGCGGGCGACTACTTCCAGAAGCTGGTGCGCACCTTCAACGTCTACCGCGAGGCCGAGAAAAAGCCGGCGGCGGGGGCCTTCGCCGAGCGCGGCGCACGCTTCCAGCCGCGCTTCACGCCCGAGGAGGTGATTCTGCACACGCTCAGCGAGAACGGCCACGACGCCGACTCGCTCGAGAGCTACGCGCGCGACGAGGTCGACCGCCTCGGCACCAAGCTCGGCCAGATCCACGAGCGCATGAAGGCCCACCTCGCCGATCTGCTCCGCCCGGCCCTCGCCGACGGCGGCGCCGACGGCTCGGGCGCCTTCAACGACGGCAGCGACCAGTTCATCGGCGGCGACTTTGCCGAGGAGCTCGGCGAGGACTTCTTCGGCTTCAAGGCCCTCGGCCTTGACAAGGACCTCGGCCTCGAGATGCTCTCGGTGCCGCTGCACCTGCTGCAGTCGCGCGTCCGCAGCCAGTACCAGATGCAGACGCAGAACGCGACGGGCGGCACGGGCACGGGCGCTGCCGACCTGTTCGAGCCCCTGCCGCCTGCGGAACCGGTCACGCGCGAGACGATCCAGGCGCAGATCGGCCTCGTGCGCAACTTCTTCCTGGCCAAGCTGCACGCCTCGGGCGACGCGCCGCTCGTCGAGGACGAGGACCTGCCCGTCAAGCAGCGCCGCGCCCGGCCGCGCCTCGGCGCCACGGGCAAGATTGTCTCGCCCCAGAAGCGCAGCCCCAAGGAGCAGATCGCGCTGGCCAAGAAGAGGAAGAAGATGGAGAACGGCGCCACTGCGGTGGCTGGTGCGGAGGGATCTGGTGCTGCGGGTGCGGGTCCTGGTGCGAACGGCAGGGTGGGTGGCGGTGGTGGTAGCGTGTCGCCTGAGAAGAAGAAGCTTGCGCTCGGGTTGAAGGGTGGGCTCGGTGGCGCGCCGGTGCTCAACCCGCCGCTGCCGTCTGCGCCTGCGCCTGCGCCTGCGCCGCTGGAGAGGGTGAATACGGGCGACAGCCAGGGGGTGGTGGAGGAGAAGGATGAGGAGGCGGCTACGGGCATGATGAGTCCCGAGAGCTTGGAGCAGCCGTGAGAGGTTTCGTTCTGTTGGTGTGGTTGGATGGGGGTGGACTTGATACGATTGAACTGGAGGAGGATGGGTTTTTGTATTAGGGTTTTCTTTTTGTTTCTCTATCTCGCTCCCGCTTCTCTTTCGTTACGTCTTATCCCTTTTTCTTCTACGTCTTTCTTGGTGAGGCATGCATGCATGGCTTGGTGGCGACGAGGCGAGTGAACAGCCTGCTGCTGCTGCTAGTGCTGTTCACCCCTTTCTCTTTTGGCTCACTTGTGCATGGTGAAGTTTTTATTTACGCTTACACTACTCGAGTTGCTCAGCATTATTAGGATCGGAATTGGGATTGGCTCTGGGATGGATATCGCACCCGTTCTCCTTTTTTTCTTCTTTTTTTTACCGCACCTCCTTGCTGCATGTGGATAGTTCGCTCTTGAGTACCGGTCTTATTCTTGTCTCGCCCGGGTCTCTCGTATCGAGGGGGATGCGGTGGCATGGAGTCCTTTTTACCGACCTACCTACCTTCTGAGCTGAAGCCGCTGCGCGGGAGATGGGGACGTACATACACGCATTACACATACTCAGTTACTTATCCGTTTGCTGTTTTTGATGTTGCTGTTGATGGTGCTTTTGTTGCAGGCTTTTGCATATACCCATCCTGCTTCTTCGCCTGGTTCCCACTGGCTGTGACGTCTTCTGTTCTCGTGTGTGAGGGCGTGTCATCCAGTTCGATTGTGTCTTGTGCAAGGCAAGAAAAGGTCTTTGGAGATGGGTGCGGGCTGGTTTGGGTCACAGGGGATAACGGTTAAACGCTTGGTGGTTCTGGCAAAGCCTACAAACGCGTGTCTACCTAGGGATGAGTTGTGTGTGATGTCAGGATGGCCTGCCGGCTGCTCTGTGGTGGCCGAACTGCCAGCTGAGCGTCGTCGACTCTCGCGGCCTCAGCCTGATCCATTTATCCCCGGACGCAAGGAGCCGTAGGCTGTCTCAAACCAGAGCATTTACCCTACCCACCTAGTCAAGCACTGTTTGGTACTCGGTCACCCGACGCTTTGGAACTTGCAGAACCACCTCCTCCACTGGGTAGGGCCTCGGTGATAGGTGGGTGTGATGCTGTGAGACTACCTAAGCTCAGTGTGCACACCCACATGCGTGTTTTACAGGGGCGACCTGGTCATGCAGTAAGCAATGGAAAACACCGTAGCCGAAATGGACCGAGCCTGCATCGACGCCGTGACTCGGGGTATGTCTGCAGGCCGAAGTAGGGCATCCTCGGGAGGTTGCATAGCAGCCCCGGACCGACAAACAGTCTGAGACACGGGGATGTGCATGCCGGGTCCGCACCAGAGGAAGGTCACTGGTAATCGTTTGCTGGCGAGAGTAACCCCCCCTCGGTCTAGTCTACTGATCCGGTTCATATGCCGTCGCCGAGTGTCCACTTCAACAGCTCCTAGAATCTACGGACATGCCGCGCGGTCACGTACAGAAGCAGCAGGCAACGGATGCACCGATCCGAGCACAAGCAACATGTTCCTACTAAGCTGATGCGATCCGGCATTGGAGAATGATAAATGAGGGACAGCCCGTCCCGACCCTCCAGCCTCGACAGCAGGAGACTCGGCGTGCCCAACTTGAACCAACCTCGTCAAGAAACTCTTACCAAGTTCAACAACAGCAACTCACTGCCCCCCCACAATGAAATCCTCCACCATCGTAACCGTCATGGCGTCGCTCTGGACCGGCACGGCTCTATCCGCCCCTACGGTAAGGCGGGCACTGAAACAGATGATCCTGATTGACCACAGCTCACATCCCATGTACAATGGCTCTAGCTTGCTGCCCGCGACACCGCGGCCGCCATCCCCGCCCCAGACACGGTCAGGCGTTCTCCCGACCACTTCCCCCCCGCCAGTCCGGCGGCTGGTGCAGACCATGCGGGAGAGAGGGCCGTTGTTGGATCCAGGCGCCGGGGCCTGGCTGAGGACGTGGCCCGGCTCGTGACCGTTGTTACCTCGCCGGGAAATGGGTTTCCGCCGGCCTGAAGCGGGCGAGGTGGCTGCTTATCGCGTGCAGGCAGTTGCTGGTGCTGGACGTCCATCTCGGGCAGTGGTTTGTTTTGGAATTCGGGGGTGGACTGGAGCGCGAGAGGCTTGAAGAGCGGTTGGTTGACGTGGCTACCTACCTAGATACCTTATCTACGCAAGAAATTCAGTCCAAGTCAGGTATTCCGCCCGGGTCTTGTTTGTGCTTGAGCGTACAGCTGTGCGTGTCCATCGTACACTACCTTACCTTTGGCTGCGAGCGACTCTGCCGCAGTGCTGTTAGTTATTGTTGTTGTTGTTCAAAGGTGTTGTAGATATAAGCCTAAATTAGTGACTGTAACAGCAGGTTGGGGACGTGCCGGCCCGATGGTTTCCGTTTCTCTCTCTTCAGCCACTGCAGACACAAGACATGATGACGATGCGAGACGCTGAGAACCGTTAAGTGAAGGCTTGGCTTCGGGGCGCACTTATAGGGGTGTTCGGTTTACCGATCCGCCGCCGTCTGCTGTCTAGGTGGCTAAGTATTTCTATCGGCTGATGCCGTCGACGACATTCTCTACCCCCTGGCTGTACGATCTCGGGGTGAACTCGGCGGGTTGTATGGCTCAAGACTATCCGACCGCTGGCTAGGTAGTTGACCGGCAGCACTGTCAGATTGTGAGGCTTCAAGACTTACTACCGCCATGCTTGGGGGGACCGTTTCCAGCCCGAGCCTGGGAGCTGGACGTGACGAAAATGGCTGGTTAAGAACACGGCGATATTACACAGAAGGAAACCTCCATTACCCAGCTGCGTCAGTAGGCCGCCACTTGTAGTCCTGGTCGGTGATATTGAAGGCTGAGAGATCCGGCAAATGGAGAACTAGAGAAACTTGTCAACTTGAGACACGCTCTTGCATAGCCCAGTGTCTTGAGGCACACTCTCGGATGACGCAGCCGACAGCGAGTCGGGCACTAGGTGTCTCGGGAAGTGCCGGTTGTTTCTGACAGCCGGACGAGCGAACACGCCATGCGCCGAGACCGTGTGACCCGGCAGCACGTGGGGAAGAGGTTGGCTCGTTAGGTAGACATTGAATGATTGACTAAGTTGAGAAGGGGGAGGGTGGTGTAAGAAGGAGCATCAAATGTTGACCGAGCCCGTTGAGAGGTCCGATGCGGGTGTCTCACAACTCGCCATCTTCCCCTGATTACCTACATACTGCTTACACATTACCTTACTTGTTCGGTAGATCCCCCCGACACCCATATCTGCAGATCCAATGGATTGCTGAGCCGCGGCTACGGTGAATATTGTGAGCACCAGATGTATCAACAGAGCCGGTCAAGCGAACCAACTGGTTCCCGCAGCGTGTTACCCAGTAACTATGCTGTTGTTGCTGAGCTTGCAGTCATGGTACTGTCTGTGCTGATCGGTGAATGCCTGTCTGAACCAGATTGATCAACTGCAGTCGGGAGGTGGGGGCATTTAAGCGGACAAAGACAAGACGAACGTGTCCAGATCCCTTGACACCCAACTCAGGAGCGTTTACTTGTCTCCTTTCGTGCCAGGTTCAGGTCCAGAGCTGCTTCTCTGGCTGACCCAGGATGACACCAGCCCGACGCGGCGTCAACCGGCAAGTCCATGAGCCAGCAAGACCCCGCGGCTCGGAGTTTTGTGGCTGAAGAACAGTCTGTCCACGCGGGCGCTGATCTGCACGCCAACCCGCCAGAACGTTGCTGGATCAGAGCAGATCGATCAAGTAGTCGGTGGCCTAATTCCCTCCCTCGCGTGTTTTGTAACGTCCTTCAGTTAGACCATCAGACATGCTGTACTGCGTAGGGCATATGAGAGGAGGCATGAGTGCCCGTGTACTGTGTAAGCGTCGCTGTCCAGACCCTCTCCCCGTCCACCCAAGCTCAACACCCCTTGTTCGCGTCACTCGCTCTGCAACGCGACGGGAAGGAAAATGATCACGAAGATTGCACAGAATATAGCTCCCTTGAGGATCATTCTTCAGCCCGAAGCTGATGTACTGTATGATCCGAGATGCACTGAAGCCTGGAGTCTGCGGAAGCCCGTCCGACATTTTCTTCTCTGGGCCAGCCGCGCTGAGACACGGCCGGGGGTCAGCCGGAGTGCCGCCGCGGTGTACCATTGGATGCCGACCACTCCGATCGGACCGGCCGACCCGCCACCCCCTATGCCTGAACATCGACAAAATCGACTCAAGACTCCCTATCATATCCTGACTTGGTTCAAGCGAGCCGCGCCTAGTCAATGATGATCTCTTCTCCTAATCGTGTCCATCGGATGGTTCCGTCCACGGCGCAGGCTCAGGGATGCAGCTGGCGCGGTTATAAGTCAAGGGGGAAGGAGGCAAGTCATCACCCGGACGCCTTCACGTTCATGTTGTCGACATAGCACGGAGGCCTTTTGCCGTTCCTTCGCTTTGACGATCCGTGTCAGCGAGATACCCGTCTCTCCTCTCACTAACACGCCGTATCCTCAAGTCGAACTGTCGGCAGTTACTCGCCCATCATGAGGCACGCCGTCGTCATCGCCTTGGCGGCGCTTTACCGCGGTGTCCTGTCTGCCCCTGTGGCAAGTGCACGCTTCTAGAGCTGCAACGGAGCTTAAGTGAAATGTGGCGGAGATATGCCTCACCGACCGTGACTCCAGCACCGCTGGCTAACCGCATGGCAGCCCCCGACCGACGTCAACCTGCCTGACGCCGCCGAACACGGCGCGCTGGACGGGGCTCTTCTGAATATCCTGGGCTCACAGGGTGCGGACACTGGCGCGGATGGGCCGGGGTGGCGGGCCGACAGGAGCAAGCGCCAGGGCGACATCTTCGTGCCGATCGACGCGGATGTCCCTGTCAACGTGAACCTCAAGACAGGCGCCAGAGTGGCCAGTGCGACATCGACGTCGACCTCAAGGACAAGCGCCAGGAAGAGGAGGAGCCAATGACCGGCCCGCCCAGCTTCAGAACCCGACGCTCCTGAGCGACGGGACAGCCGAGGTCACCCCGGGCCAGGAGGGCGCAGGGCAGGACGAGACGGGAGAAGCGCTGGGGACCAAGACCAAGCTGGCGCTTGGTCCCAGCTTCGACTTCAGTGCCCCCGAAGCCACTCTCCAGGAGGTCGCTGTGACCCCAGTCTTGGGAGGATTCGTTGGCGACGAGGTTGACTCCCTCACCGGCAACGTGCTTCCAGATGCGTAATCTAGGGGCGAGAGCACGTCAAGTATACGGCCCAGTTAACGCCCGCTCATATTCTGGCAGCCATCTCTAGGCTTGGGGAGTTCAGTGGGCGATGGACAAGGGAGGAAGGGACTGGGTAACGGGGTATGGCGGGCGTATGGGGGTTATACACTCTTCTTCCACAGCAGCAGTATTTGATGAGCCGATATACCTCAGTAATGCAATCGTTTTCACAATCATCCTCCCGCGGTTGCCGGGTCGCCGTGCCCGAGTGGGGGTGGACTGTTGGTGCATCTGCATCGTTGTCTTATCGTCGGGCCCAGAACACGGCAAAACACCAAGCAGCACGCACGGTGGGAAGATGGGTTGCAAGCCAAGGCCTCGAAGAAAAGTGGTATACCCGATCCGCGTTGAAGCAGCTGTCTACCGTGTTTGTGCATATAGAAAATCAACCTCGAAAGTATAAAAGAGAAAGCCAAACTCCCGCCCCCCGTCCCTCCCTCCCTCCCCGGTTACCGAAAAAGATTTTGGTAAGTTGATGACCAAAGAACACCACCCACTGATGCAAACGCCTGATGAAATGATTTGCAACGACCATGAGTGATTTTTCCGATTCCCGTTTTTGGCTTTTCCCAAGTTACCCCATCCCTCCGCTCCCATCATCCTTTGCCTCGTTGAGTTTCCCAATTCACAAACTACCCACCCCCTTTTCTAGATGCATGGGTAGGTGCGTATTTACCTCGACGTCGACAAGATAGAAACAAACACCAAATAACCGACAAACCAAAACTGCCAAACTCAACCTGTCAACACAGTTGTTGAACCTCGTATGTATGTACATACCCGCCGGCAGCCCCCGAAAAAAGCTTTTAGAGGCCGGCATCCATGCGCCAGCCCTCGACGGGCAGCGGGAAGGTGTGGCACCAGCCCGAGATCTCCTTCTTGAGCTCGTTGATGCGCGCCACCTCGCCGCTGCCCACCTTGAACTTGAAGTCCTTGAGCTTGTTGGCCTCCTTGGGCAGCGCCGCCTGCACCTCCTTGCAGATGCGGATACTCTCGTCGATGTAGGTGGCCACGCGCTCAAAGTCGGCCTCGCCGAAGCCGCGGCTGGTCATCGCCGGGGTGCCGATGCGCAGGCCACCCGGGGTGAGGGCGCTCTTGTCGCCGGGCACCGCGTTCTTGTTGCACGCGATGTTGATCTGCTCCAGCACGGCCTCGACGCGAGCGCCGTCGAGCGAAAGCGGCCGCAGGTCGACCAGCACCATGTGCGAGTCGGTGCCGTTCGACACGAGCTTGTGGCCGAGCTCGCGGAACTTGTTCTCGAGCGCCTTGGCGTTGGACACCACCTTCTGCTGGTACTCCTTGAACTCCGGGCTCGCGGCCTGCTTGAGCGCGACGGCGAGCGCCGTGATGGTGTGGTTGTGGGGGCCGCCCTGGTGGCCGGGGAAGACGGAGAAGTTGATCTTGTCCTCCAGGTCGTAGAGCGTCTCCTTGCCCGTCTTGGCGTCGACCGACCGGACGCCCTTGCGGAAGAAGATCATGGCACCGCGCGGGCCGCGCAGCGACTTGTGGGTGGTGGTGGTGACCACGTCGGCGTAGTGGAACGGCGACGGGATGACCTCGGCGGCAACGAGGCCCGAAATGTGCGCAATGTCGACGACCAGGTAGGCGCCAACCGAGTCGGCGATCTTGCGCATGCGCTCGTAGTCAATGAGGCGGCAGTAGGCCGAGGTGCCGGCAACCAGGATCTTGGGGCGGTAGAGCTGGGCATTCTTCTCGAGCTGGTCGTAGTCGATGATGCCCGTCTCGAGGTCGACGCGGTACGGCATGGTCTCGAAGTAGGTCGAGACGGCCGAGATCCTGTCGGGGGCTAGTCAGCAGCTGAGGTCGCAAGACAACGATCTGTGTTGAAAGGTCCCAATGCAATGCTTACTTCCGCTGGGGAGTCTGGTAGCCGTGGCTCAGATGGCCGCCGTGCGGCAGGTCAAGACCCATGAGCCGGCCGTGGGGCGGCATGATGGCCTGGTAGACCTGCAGATTGGCCGGGCTGCCACTCAGGCACTGCACGTTGACGCCCCACTTGGCCGAGTCGAGGTGGAAGGCCTCGAGGGCGCGCCTCTGGCAGAGGAGCTCAATCTGGTCGATGTGCTGGTTGCCGCCGTAGTACCGCGCACCGGGGTAGCCCTCCGAGTACTTGTTGGACATGGGCGAGCCGAGGGCATCGAAGACGGCACGGGACGTGACATTTTCCGAGGCAATGAGAATGATGGACTCCCGTTGCCGCTGGATTTCATTTTTCTGAGGCATTGGCCTGTCAGCGAGAGAGCCGTGCACGGGTGGGATGGGCGGAAGCCAGAACTCACCATAATCTCGGCGACCTCGGGGTCCGAGTCGAGCAGCGACTTTTCAAGCATCTACAGGCGGTGAGTCAGAAACAAGGTCATGTAGGGGAGAGGGGAGAGCGACGAACCTGCTTGTGCGTCTCGGGCAGCGAGTAGGTCGCCATTGTGTTTGAGGTTCGATTCGAGTTTGGGTGTCTGGGCGGAAAACGACGAGCTGATCTGTTGGGGGAAAGGATGACTCTGAAAGGAGGATGGGGGAATTCTGACGGAGGGGACGGGACGTGGGAGGGGCAGGATGAGATAAGAAAGAGAGAGCAGCTTTTTTTGTGGAGGGGTCGGGCATGGAGGGGAATCGGAGCTCGAGTGAAAAAGTCAGGACCCCGCCGTTCGCTGTCGGAGCACCACCACTTGCCAATTGCGGGGCGACCCAGCATCAACGAGGGGCACGAACGGGCCCAGAATCCCTGGCCAAGCTCGCTTGCCAAGGCGGGCTATGCAGTTAATGGGGAGCTAGGGTCCCAGATTGCTGCGATCTCGGTGTCACCTCCATAGTACGGAGTAGTGTACGCCTGATCGTCACAGCTGCTGGCTTAGTGTACTATGTACAGAACATCTCCGTCAAGCTAAAAAAGAATCACACATGGCAGAGGCTACCACGGGCCGTAGCCTCCCTCTACACACGTCTGAGATGTACGTCTGAAATCGTGTGAGTATTCCAGGGCATCGTAGCTCTCGAATAGTAGGAGCTGACTCGGAGGTGAACCCGAGAACGCAAGGACTCAGGAGCAGAAAGATACTGCTCTGTATGTACCTTGGAAGGCTCGGCAGTCTGATTGTTGTGACTCGGAGAAAACGAGAGGCGATCTATTATCTTCGTCTGCAAGCTGCGCCAGCCTCGGCCTCCGAGTAACAGTAAGTAACGTAGGTACCTAAGAGGATAGTTTCAGAGGACCTGATTTAAACGAGGTGGCGCCGGGCGTTGGGAGCTGTCTTCAAAAAGGGAACAACTTTTCCAACCCAACTTTGCTGTGATGCCTACCTGTTCATCGTCATCCATTCCCCGTTGAAAGTTGAACAGGGGTGCAGCCAGCCTTATTATGTAAGGTAGGCATGCGCACGGCAACGGGAGAAGTCACGTGAAGAGACGAGCCCCACTAATTTCCACAAGCGCCGCTAGCGCAAAACGAGCCTCGCGCTGGCTTTTTGGAGAGCCAACTTGGGGAACGACAGCCTCCGACCGACTCCCTTCTCTTGCTGTGCTGCTCGAGAGAGAAATTCCCATCGAATGCCGCATGCTCTGAGCTGGGCCCCGGCTGTATGTAATCGACCCTTGGCCTTGTTTGGCCATTGCGTGCAGCTGTTTTGGATGAGACCCGTCTGCCCAGCGTGCCAGCCAACCGACGTCCCAGGGTGAAGAAGAAGGGTTTTGGGGAGCCTGTAGTAGCAGCAGCTCCCTCCCTTTTTGCGCGCCCGCTTGCGACACGCGCATCGCGCGACAAGACCACGCCAGACCCGGTCCCTCCCAAAAACCCTCCCACGCCGATAAACCCATCCACGCCGATTCCCACCTCCCACCCTCCGCGCTGCCCCGCCCGCCATGGCCGCGCCCGCCGTCGTCACGCCCCACGTCAACGGCGTCGCGGCACCGTCGCGTCCAGACTCGCCCGCCTCGTCAATCAATTCCTCCTCCACCAAGCGGAAGCGCGAAGCGAGCGAAACCAATGATCCCGATCCCAACGGCGCCGCATCGCCCAAGCTGCCCGCCAATGGCCTGCACCCGTCGCAGGACCAGAAAGCCCTTGTCCGCGACTTTTTTGCCGTTTTGGAAAGGTACGCACCGCGTCTCTCCCGGCACCCTTCTGTCCCTTCCACTGCGTCCGCCGTTTCATTGCACTGCAACACCCTCTTTCCCCTCTGCCTGCAATCTGGTCTTCTCTCACTCCCTTCCACGCTTCTGTCTTAACTCGCTGCTGACCCTCGCGCGGTAGCCACGACACCGGAAACCCCTCAGTCCTCAAGCGCCCTCTTCCAGACCTTCCTCTCGATGGCGAGCCGTCCCCGAAGCGTGCGAAGTCGGAGGAGAGTACCAAGGCGGATACTATTACCGACAAGGTGATGCGAAGCGCGTACAATGTGCTGGACGACTTGATCTCGGATGTCGTTCGGGCAACGAATGCACAGATCAAAGAGCTGGAGGTTGCGGGGACATCGGGCCTGGACAACATTATCGCCAAAACCCGTTCATTCAAGTGTAGAGCGTTGGAACTCTACCGACAAGAGTTGGCATATCCCAGTGTGCCGCGGGTGGCTGCCAGGAAGTCTACGCCCGGACTAGCGCACCCTTCGAATGCGGACAGTCTGGTTCTGACAGCCGTGGGTGCTGCTCCAACGTTGAGACCCTTGTTCACCAGCCTGCAACGGGATGCGGCTGCCAAAATCGCTCTCGACGCTGCCTTGCCGAGAGGGGTTTCTATCACCAGGCTCCTTCCCGAAGGTTCCGCGTTGGGTGAGAAGCCCAGTCGACCCCTGACGCTGGGCGAGCTGTTTCCCTCGCCCCGCAACCTGCCACCTCTGCAGCCGCCCAAGGCTCCCAAAACGACCACCAAAAGCAACGTTTTGACGTTCTACCATCCCGAGCTGACGGAGAAGTCCAAATACCGCTCTGGCAGCTACTACTCGCAGAATGTCTCGGCAGGCCACTGGCTGGACTACAGTAACGCCTCTCCCACCATCCATGCCAAGACGAAACAGCGGGAACGGGCTCAGAGTTTGGCAGGCCTCAAACCGTCTGCCACAGAACTCGAGATGTCCGAGATGGAGGCCCTCTTCCGCGGCGCTTTCTCGTCTTTTGCCCCCTGCAAAGATAACTCGGCCGCCATTGTTCCCTCAGGCCAGGTTAGCCGTATCTGGTGGCAACGCGTTGGCCGGCGAAATCTTGCCAAGATGGCCGACGTGGAGGAACCTGACGACGAACATGAGGATGGCACTGCCGCGGATTCGGCGGTGGCCATGGAGATTGACGAGGACCGCGTGAAGGACGCCATCGAGAACTGGGATGAGACCGCCATCGATCCAAGTCTGGACCACGCGCTGGGCAAGAAATCCGACCACGACAAAGAGGTAGACGACCTCCTCGAAGAGGTCTCTGACCTAATTGAGACGCTGGCATCTTACCAGCGCAATCGCAACCTCACGCTGCCAACCAGCCAGGACCGTTACTCGGCGGACCCGGTGAATGGGGACATGCTGCGGAATGGCAACCTCTCACATCAGCCGAGCGAGGAGGAGATGATGACGTACGAGGCACTGAAGGCCCAGCTGGCACTCATCATCCAGACGCTGCCCCCTTATGCGGTAGCACGCCTCAACTCCGATAAGCTTGCGGACCTGGCCGTGAGCACCAAGATTGAGATCCGCTCGGACGAGTACCGGGGCATCATGGAAGAGGATGAGCCGGCGAGGCTTGCGCGGTTGGCCGCACAGGCCGCGACGACGTCGAATCAGCGTCAAGCACACAGAACGCCCAGCGTCTCCGGCCCGTACGCTAACCATCAGTATCAGCCGCAGTTCACGCCGTCGGCTCGTCCCGTCAGTACTGCGCAGCACTTCCCGCAGACTCCTGTCCGGGCGCAGGCACCCAACATGTATCCGCGGGCACCGTCTAGTGTACCGATCCCGCAACCCCATCACCAGGTCCAGGCCCGTCCAGCGCCGCAGACTCAATTCCGGCCGCAGATGTACACGCCCCAGCTGGTCAAAGCTCAGGGTCCGTACGGCCACTCCAACATGCCACAGCAATTCGTGCCGAGCCCTTCGCAGCCACGGATGCCACAACATCCGAACTACAACCACGTGCAGGCTGGCACGCCCACGCCACGGTACCAGCAAGGCTATCCTGCTGGCTACCAACAACCGCATCAACAGATCCTCCCGCAACACGGGCAGCCGTCCCCAATTCCGCAACATTCCCCACACCAACCGCCCATGGTGCAACACCAACCCCAGCACCCCCAGCAGCCGCCCTACACGTCCTACACGAACGGCGGCCAGATGCCGCGCACCATGTCGCCGCAGATCCCGCAGGCAGTGCAGCACGCCTACAGCCCGTCGCCGACGCCCCCGCAACCGCACCAACAACATCAAATGGCCGGCCGGCCGCCCCCGCCGTACGGCAGCCCCGGACCTGGTGGCATGCCGCCCAACGCGGCGGGCGTGCCCCGCCAGTACAGCGGCTCGCCGGCGCCCGGCATGATGCCCGGCGCAGCAGGCAATCGCCCTCCCCAGCAGCAGCAGCAGCAGCAGCAGCAGCAGCAGCAGCAGCCGCCGCCGCCGGCCAACCTGACCGGGTTCGCCACCGTCATGCCCGAGGTGCAGCAGCGCCAGGTCATGGAGCAGGCGCGCGCCCGCGCCGACGCCGAGCAGCGCGCCAGCGGCCACATGGGCAAGGTCACGCAGGGCGAGGTTGTGGGGCTGGCAGGCATTGGGCTGGCCGGGACGATGGACGTGCATAAAGTCGTGGCGGCCAAGATGCAGATGGGCGGCGGCGGTAGCAATAACAATGGGGGGAACAGTCATAGCGTGTCGCCTGCGCCTGGTGGTGGCGGTGGTGGTGGGGCGAAGGCTGCTGCTGGTGCTGGTGGAGGCCCGAGTCCGAGCCCCATCAATGGTGCGGCTGGGGGGCCGCCGCAGTCACCGGCTGCGACGAATAGTCCTCGGCCGGTGCAGGCTGTGCCGGCGCCGGCGGGGCAGGTGCAGACGTGATGGGGGAGAGAGGTGGAAAGGGGTCTGAGGGAAACCGGGGTGATTGGCTCGTTGATGGATTGACGGGCTGCGCGGGAGTCCATGGTGTGGGCATTTTTCTTTATCTCTTGTCTTTGTACTACTATTACTACTACTTGTCCGTGCCAACAGACCGGACGGACAGACTGGAGGGACAGGAGCGGAGGAGGGCGGAGGGCTTGAGCTTATGGAGGGGCAGACAGGATTATGCAATACCTTTTTTTTTTTTCTCAAAAGGTATCTCATTTCCCGTGGGGCTCATGGTATGGCCGTCGGTCAATTCTGGTTTGCTATCTAGAGAAAGAAGGAGGACAAAAAGGAAGGGTGATGGTGGAGAGGGAGGGGGAAGGGAGCATGCGTGTGGAAGGCGAAGCGTATCGAAACGGGCTACCTAGCAGTGTGGTTGATGGTGGCGGCAATGACGAAGGTGGGAGGCGCTTGGAGTGTGTTCGTCGGCGCCCGAGAGGATGCGGATTCGATCAGGGATGAACTTTACTAATGGGGCGTGCGGCCGTGGTGTTCTGGTGTTAGGTCCAATGCGAGGTGTGTGAGGCGAGGAGGAGGCTCGACGTTCCGGACAGGATGGACATTTGTGTGTTTTGTTTAGTCCTTCCTCTCGTACCACAGCAGGGCTTCGGCCGGCGTTTTCTGGGTCGAGTTGAGTTGCCGGGAGTATAATTGTACAGATGGTTCCGTTCCGTAAGGCATGATATCGTTTCGTGGCCATATTATGCTTTGATGTCAATCTGCAATGTCTGCATCGGCACAAACGCTTTAGGCTTGGTCGGCAGACGATTCTCATCATGCGCCAGGTTCATTTCTCTATGTATCTCGAGGTTTACTGGGGTGGATAGATCATCGGCTGCGGTACCCGGGTTGCTGCGCCGTGACCACCTGCTGAGCAACAGTCAGGAGTTCTGGCACCAAGGGCCTTTAGCCAGGGGCAGAACGGAGGGGCTAGACTTTTTGGCCGACGTGGCTGTTAGAACTAAGCGAAAGCTTCGTTGTTGAATATATTCGTGTGCCAGCAATGCTGGCCTCTACAGTAGGGAGTTGGGTATCATATCACCGGCCATTCATTACACACAGTACAAGTAAACTTCCCACCACGCCCCGCGTAATCAGCGAGCCGCGTCTGTCTTGCCGTCTTTTCGCATGTCAGTCCTCAGGGCGCGCAGCTCGGCGAGCAGCTCGTGCTCAAACACGTCGTAGCGCTCCATGTACAGGCGGCGTAATTCGAAAGCGACCTCGATGGCGATCAGGATAATGATGATCCACTCGAGGCGGGTGCTGTGCTTCTCGCTCGACAGCTTCTCGCTGATGTCGAGCACACCCTGGGCGACGTTAACGACCTCCTGGGCGTACGTCATCTTGTCGTTGAGCGTCTTGATGCGCACGCCGACGTCGAGGGCCTTGCCGATCTTGGCGTAGTACGTTTCGAGTTTCTCTTCGGTGTCCCAAAAGATGTCGGGCAGGGCGTCGGTCAGGTCGTTGTAGTGGTTCAGCTGGCTGCGCAGGTTCAGCAGTTCGCCGGCCCACTGCAGGATGAGCTCGCGCGACAGCGGCGCGCGCAAACCCTGCGACAACCGGTCGGGGATGTGCCGCGTGCTCTCGAGGTAGCGCGTCAGTGAGCTCTCGAGCACGGCCAGCTTGGTGCTGCGCGCTAGGCCGGACGAGAAGGCGATCTTGGCCAGCGTCGTGTCGAGCCGGTCGCCGGCCTCGACCTCGCGGCGCGTGCCCAGCACCACCACGTCGCCGTTCACGCGGCTTTGCTCCTGCTCCGAATCGACCTGAAAGTCGAGGTCTTCCACCTCCCTCTCCTCGACGGACAAGGGCATCTCGGCGGCCGGGAGCAGGTGACGGGTGGCCAGAGTGTTGACCACGTCGGGCGGCAGCGCCCAAGTCACGACGGTGCCGGAGGGGAACACGAAGATGTCGCCGTTGTTGAGCCCCCGCGCGTGGACTACCTCATGCGACTCGAAGCCGGAGCTGTCGGGGTCGAGCGAAAAGCCGTGGTTTCTGAGGATATCTTCAACCCTGTCCATGTCGAAGGACTCGGCCACGCAGACGGCGCTGATGGTCGAGCTGCCGTCCAGGCCGGCTGGGGGTTCCGCAGCGGGGTTGAACGGCTTCCCAGGCACGCCTTTCTGGGCCACGATGGCGACGCGGTGCAGCGAGTTCTTGAGCGGCGGCTTGCGCTTCTTTTGCTGCTGAGCGGATTGGTTTGCCCCGGCCTCGGCCGACTTCAGAGCGGGCGGGGTGCTGGAGGCCGGCTCGCTGCCATCCCGCTGCATGAGAACATTAGAAGTGAAAAAGTTGCGGCGGCGCGGGAGAACGGCGGTGGGCGTGGGGTGGAAATGGCGCTGACGGCCGAGGAAGGACCGTGGTGTCGGGCAGACGACGCCCACCGAGGCCGAGGCGCTGGCGCAGCGTGCGGCGGACCCGACGTGGTTCGGCAGAAGCAGCCTCATGATGGCGCCATGGAAATCAGTCGGCGAGTTGACCCTCCTGCTGCCGGGAGGCAGTGTGTGCAGTCATACAGCTCGAGGTCGATTCGCGTGGTGTGGCACGGGAGGTTGAGTGAAGAGAACTTGGATCGATCGTGGGAAATTTTAGTGGAGCAGTGGCCTGCGGCAGGCAAGCGGCAGGCACTTGGGGTTGCAATCTGATGGACTGCAGTGTTACAGTATGTTACACAATAACGTATGTGTACAGATTAAACATCCGTACTCCGGACCTGCGCTTCCTGAGCAGGAGCTACGTGTAAGGTACCGAGCTTCAACATCCATTCAACTCTCATGTGGACTCGAGCTACGCTCCACCACACCACAACAACCGGCGAGGCAGCACCTCCCATGGCCACGGCAGCAGCAACGACGCAACCATGGAGTACGACATCCGCGTCGAGGACTACTTGGACGACAAACTGCAGTCGTCGGCGGACTTCGAGCACCTGGACACGCTGCTGAGCAGCGTCGAGCTGCAGCGCAGCCAGCTGCAAGCCCAGCTCGACGATGCCTCGCGCGAGCTGGACGAGGCCCGCCGCTCCGCCGACGACCGCAGCGCCGCACTCGCCGCCCGCCTCGACGAGTTCCACGCCCTGCAGGCCGACATTGACGCTCGTTTACAGGCCACCGCGGCCTCCGATGCCCCCGACGACGCCATCCGCCGCCTCGAGCCGCCCATGCGCCAGCTGCACAGCGTCGACCTCGCCTACCGCTACCTGCTTCTCCTGCAGGACGTCGACGCGCTGCGCCAGGCCGCCCGCGCCCACCTGCCGCAGGACCCGCGCGCCGCGCTGGAGCCGTACACGCGCCTGAAGCAGCTGTCGATCCGGCTGCGCGAGCTCCAGCGCCAGGCCGACGGCGCGGCGGTGCATCTGGTTGCCCATGTCGAGGCTGCGACAGAGAAGTTGTGGGACGAGATGAAGCAAACCATGTGCAGCGAGCTCGAGGCGGTGCTGGCGAAGCGCGGCTGGCCAAACAACGTCGACCCGGCGTCCGAGGCGGACGAGGAGTGGCTGCAGTGTGTCGAGAAGCTCGTCGACCTGCAGCTGCCCGAGGTGCTCTACTCGCCCGGCACCGTCAGCCTGCTGCCGCTGGACGTAATGGCCCAGATTTTCGTGAAGGAGTTCCGCTTCCACTTCATGAGTGACAAGCCCACGAGCAACCCGCAGGTCATTGGCGCTCACTGCTTCCCGTGGTTCCTGGCGCTGGTCGAGAAGTGGGAGGATTTCCTGCGGGACAACTTTGGGCCTATCCTCGCCTCCCGGTTTGCAGACAGCGTTGTGGCGCACAAGATGGTGTACATGGACCCCGTCTGCGCCTTCGTCACGTCGATGCTGCCCGTCATGAGGGAAAAGATCGCTGCTACAATAGACGAGACGGCCGGCGACACGGTCTTCTTGAGCAGTCTCTTGTCGCAACTCATGACATTTGACGAGCGGCTCAGGGCCGGATTTGCCTATGACGACGGCGGTGCCGAGGACGTTTGGGGAGGTCTGACATCCGAAGTGCTGAGTGAGCACTTCAGGACCTGGTTGGAAGCGGAAAAGAAGTTTGCGCTCGAGCGCTACCGGGCCATCATGGCGGCGCCAGATGCGAGGAACATCGATTACGACTATGCCGGCCCCGGAAAGACCAAGCCTACGTATGCCGCCGTCCGGGTCACCGATCTGCTCCGGTCTGTCACAACACAATATGAGCGCGTCGGACGCTTCTCTCACAAGCTGCGCTTTCTGATCGACATCCAGCTCGCCATCTTGGACGAGTATCACGACTTCCTGCGGGGCACGCTCGAGGCGTACCTGAGCATCACGTCGACCGTCGGCCGGGCTTTTGGCGTCAGCAAAGAGCAGCTCGCTGCGCTGGAGGGCACGGGGGCGCTCGAGACGCTATGTAAGGTGTATGGCAGCGCTGACCATGTCGTCAACACGCTGAAGGATTGGAGCAACGAGGAGGTAATTGTGGCCCTCTTTCCCATACCATGGCTTGTGTACTGACCCGCCCAGTTCTTCGTGACACTATGGGAACAGTTACAAACCCGAGCGAAGGCCACCGACGACCAGAGCAACCTTGCCGGTGGCATGAGCTACGATCATGTCAGGGAGCGGACCTCGGCAGCTGTGGGGAAGGAGGAGGACGGCGGCGTCCTGTTCGACGAGACGATCGGGGCATACAGCCAGCGGAGAAAGCGTGCCGAAGAGTTTCTTTCCGATGCGCTTGTCGAGTCGCACCGCAAGGCTTTCAAGGCGTATCTGCACCGGCCGCACTGGAGCACGGTTGCCGACGACGCAGCGACAGGTGACATGGCCGTAACCGCCGAGCTGGACGAGCCATTAAGGGTAAGCTGCCGCCTGCCATCTTCCCACTGTCATTGACGCACGACCGTCTAACGCAAGCCACTAGATCCTCAAACGCGACCTCGACTTCCTCTCGCGTGCCCTCGGCACGGCCGTATTCCGCCGTGTCTGGCGCGCAGCGCTGGAGAAGCTCAACAACACGCTGTGGAGCGAGGTGCTGATGAGCCACCGGTTCACGGCGGCCGGGGCAGCCCAGTTCGCGCGCGACGTAAGCGCCGTCTCCGCCCTGGTCGAGCGTTTCATTCCGGACGGCTCAGGTGCACTCGGCAGCCTGACCGACGCCCTTCGGCTGCTGAACCTCCCCGCCGCGGCCGAAGAAGATGGAGCGCCGGGTGACTCCGCAATGACGCTTCGGCGGGCCACCGACATGGTGTTCACGGATAATACCGAGGCGAAGAAGGTGCTCGACGAGCTGGCCATCGACATGCTGACGCCGGCGAACGCCAGGCAGATCCTGCAGCGCCGGGTGGAGAACGCCGAGTGATTGCGCGCTGCTGTGTGTATGTAGTCTATGAATATGTAATCTGTACAATGCAACTGACCTCGTCCCTGACGGGCGGGTATCGCAAAATGGTCCTTCGTCATATGGCCTCGTCCTCTCAATCCAACATCGCGGCACCCGTTGAAGGGTTCCCTATCGTCTTGTCTATCCTGAGCTTCTTTCGGCCTTTTCTCAACTTCGCCCACTGTCATGCTACCCCCTGTCCCGGCCTCAGTTGATCGCGCGCATGGTCATTTCGACCACCGCGAACGTGCCCGCACTCACGGGCATGGCCCTGAGCAGCGTCGGCCCAATGCCCTTCCAGAACCCCCTGGCGCCCTCGGCGCGCCATGTCTGCGCGAAGCAGTCCCGCATTGTCTTGTACTTCTGCCCGCTGGCACCGAACCCGTCCGTCTGCATCTTGCTCTTGACCACGTCCAGCGGGTAGCTGGCCAGCCATAGCGCCTCGCCCGCCAGCCCACCATAAAACGCCACCTTGTAGCTGGCAATCTCCTTCCGCTCCACCTTGTTCCGCGCCGCGTCCGCGTTCATCAGCCATTCGAAGGCCAGGAACCACACGCCGTACGCCTGCGCCTCCCGCAGCAGCGTCACCGCCTGCCCGCGGTACAGCCCGCCGCCCACGCCGCCCTGCGCACACAGCTTGCGCACGCAGTCCCAGGGGCCAGAGTACAGCCGCTGGCCGGCGCCGTGCGGCTGCGTCTGCAGCCGGATGCGCACGTGCTCGATCGGCCCGGACAGCGCGCTGTTGGCCAAGCCCGCGAACGCGCCCGCCGCGTAGTACTCGCCGTAACTCAACGTCGTGCCGGCCGGGTGCCGCTGCTCGAGCCAGCGGCGGGCCGAGTGGAAGGCGCCGAACTGGATGGACACGCACGCGCCGATGCCGAGCAGCGGGGTCAGCGTGCCCTTGTAGAAGGCGAGGGCTCCTTCGTTCTTGTAGATGGAGGTCGCCGCGGAGAGGGCGGACGGGTAGGCGGTGCTGGTCTGTAGGCGGACTTTGACGATGTCGAAGGGCTGGCCTGTAGTAGCAGAGGTGGGGAGGGTTAGAGAGGGCTGTGACGATGGGGAAGTGAGTAAGGAGAAACGCACCGATCAGCACCTGCGCTATGCCGCCCGCCGCGCCCGAGAACAGGTCCTTGGCGGTCTGCGCGGCCGAGCCGCCCGCGTGCGCGTCAACGTCGGCAGCCGAGTCGGCCATGGCTGTTGTCGTCGTCGTCGTCGTCGTTGGCGTCGGGATGCTTCGGGTTGCGCCTGGCAAACGCCTAGTGGAAGTACGGTGAGATTCCCGCTTGGTGAAGTTCTTAGGCGCGCCAGGTCGCAATCGAGCAGCCGCAATCCGCCTTCCCAGTAGGGTGTCGACCAGAAATCGGCGTCGAAAACGGTGTGTGCCCGGTCTCGGCTTCCGAAATCTGGGGACGGGGAATCTTATCGCGAATCAGCGGGGTGGAGAACAGGGGTCTTTGAGAGGGATGGTGGGGCGGCCGCCGTTGCGTGCTTTGGGTTCAATGCTTTGAGCTTGAGTGCCTGCTTGTTGCATAACGATATCCCATTATCCGGGTCGGAGGCGTGAATGACGTTACTGTGTAGACAATGTCGATGGCAAGGAGCACAAATACAACCACCACAGTTCTTCTAATGTAAGCTTCGGTGTCTGAAGTCAAGAGCAATAGACATGAGGAGATGGCAATGAATCAGAAGCCACTGTATTCCGTATACTTGCCAAGGTACGCAGCAAAAGCTGACGTTTGGTTCCCTCGCCGTTGAAACTCAACATCTTCCGGATTTGAAGTCGGCGACAGAGCGCATAGCGTACAGTGTTATGCTCCAAGGTCTACGCAAGCGCGTATGTGTGGCAATTCAAAGCCCAGTTTGGATCTGTCCACAGTACCCTCAAGAGAGAGATTCAGCCTCAACAAGGAGATGACCATGCCCAACACGCACTGTACGTCAACCATGCAAAAACGCAGCTCCAATTCTTCACCCACAAGCCTCCTATGAAGCCCGCATCTACCCTCAATACCAACCACTACGCCCTCGTAACCTTACTCCCCTTCCCCCCCTGCGCCGCCGCCTGCGCCTGCGCCTGCATTAACCCCTCGGCCTCAATTTGGATCGCCTCCCTCAGCTTCTCCACCACCTCCGGCTGCCCGCCAAACGCCTCCTCCAGCATGTCATCCAGCTCCCTCTCCACCTTCACCAGATTCCTCCCGCCCAGCTTCCCACCCCCACCGCGCGCGTCATGCACGACCGCCGCCCAGCGCCGCGTAAACGCCACAATGCTCTGCCGCAGCAGCCCGTCCAGCTGCTCGCTCGCGTCGTCGTGCGCCGGCTCCGCACCGCCGCCCCCGATCCGGGGCGTGCCGGCCCCGGCCACGGCTAACGAAGACGACGACGACCACAGCGACGAGCCCGGGATGTAGGTTGTCAGGCTGCCCAAGCTGCCCCACAGGCCGCCGAGCAGGTTCTGCGGCCGGATCGTGTCCCAGATGTGCGCAAAGTGCTGCAGCTGCGGCATGCTGCCTGCCAGCGAGGCCACGGCGGCGTGGGTGGGGTACGCGCGGACGTCGCCGATCTCGAGCGTCACGAGCTGGTTTTTGAGGATCAGCAGGTTCTTGATCATGAAGAGGTCCGGGTCGGTAGCATTCTTTGCGGTGGTGGTGGTGGAGCGGATGCGGGCTTCGGCACGCTGGAGGGAGGCGATGGTTTCTTTAATGATTTTGAAAATCACCGGGCTGTTGCGTTGCTGGGTGTGTGGCGTGAGGTTAGTATGGGCTGGTGGGCGGAAAGGAGCTGAGCTCGACTTACACATCGCTCCTTGGGCATGGATTGGTCAAACATGACGAGGAGCTCGAGCGCCCGCGTGACAGAGGGGAAAGCGTTGGATGCGATGTCCCCGTTTGTGACTGGTCCAATCTTGAGGGACTCGGGGGGCACAGCTGCCTTGGTTATGGATTTGGTGATTTCGGCCTCAAAGAAGGCGTCTGTAAACGTCCAGAGATGCTCGCCCAGCAGCCGGGCTGCTAGTTCTCGGCAGCGGCTGACAAATGGCGTCTCGTCCTCGTCGTACTCGGGGAGCAGGTATTCGTTGGTGATCCATCCGACCAGGGTGCAGATAGTCTGCAGGTCGCTGCCCTGAAGGACTGCCTGCAAGTTCGTGGCGATGGGGACCACATTGGTCCCGGTGAGCATGGTACGCTGCGACTTGAGAGCTACAAAGGCAGATTTTGGATCCGCCGAGTAATGCGCGTCAATTGAGAAGATGCTCCGGAACAAGGAGGCTTCATTGTGAGAGCGCTCAAAGCACTGCTTGACAAAGTTCCTTGCCGCGGTTTCGATTGACTGCTTGGCCTCGGTCCGGAAGCCGTCGACGTCGTGTTGCACAATCGGCCTGAGGTCACGCTCTCGGGCAGTCCAGTACGAGTGGAAAAGACTGCTCGCCGTGTTTGCGTAGATGTCGGAGGTGAGCGAGGAGGGTGGCGGTTGGCCATCCTGATCGTATGCACTGCGTACGACCGCCTGGACGTTCGGTATCAACGAGTACGATTCGAGCACCATCTCCTCGAAGCGGCCGTAGGCGAGCGCATGGCGGGCCGACTCGGACTGCGTCGCGGCCACCTGCTGCGAAATCTCGGTGGACACCTTGTTCAGGTGGTTGACAAAGCCCACCTCGAGCAGATGAAGCGCTTTGGTGAGCAGGGATTGATACCTCGCGAGGTACGACTCTGCGTCCCGGTACGAAGACTACGCACTCGTCAGCTCACGACTCGTAAATAGTATTTGACCGCGAGTACACACATTTCTAGTCATGAACTCGATGCAAGAGTCCAGAGTAGAGAGAATCTCGGCGAAGCTCGCGCCCTCCACGAGCCGGCCGGCGCCGGGGGCGTTGAGCCGGCGGGTGGCTGAGTCCAAGTACGTGTAGTACTGAAGGTCTGAGCCAACGGAGTCGGCAAGCACCTGCAGGCGCTTCTGTTCCGTCAACAGGCCGTCACACTGCGCCTGGAAAGAGCTTGTCTGTTCGTCGACGGCGCGGAAGGACTGGCAGAGCGACTCGAGGACCTTGAGCGCGCTGTTCGCGTCGGCAATGAGGCTGCCAAGGTGACGTTCTGTCATGGCCAGTTCGTCGTGGTATAGCCTTGAACGCAGTCAGCATGCTGTCGACGCTCCAGCTCGCATAGCTTCGGCCACGAACAAAGATTCCTCTTGAGTTGCCCGCAGCAGGTCCTTTGTCAGCGCGTCGTCGTAGCCCTCCTCTTCGACCGGCAGGCTCGCTTCAGCGGACTCAGGGAGAGCCAATGCCTCCCAGGCGTGGTTTCTCCGTCTCCTCCTCCCCTCGCCCCGCTTCTTCTTCGGGGCATTGCTTGACAGCTGGGCCGTTACGATGTCGTAGAAATCCGAGTACGACTTCGCCCTGCGAGACAAAGTCGGCTCTGGCGGGGAGTTGGCATGCTCGGGGTACTCGAGAAGAGCGGACAGAGGCTCTGCGGCAATGGTGGGGTCTGCGGTGCCCTGTTTAGCGCGGGGAACAGGTCAGCGCTCCCTTCGAGGGTCGTCGATAGGTCAGATGGTGGTGGGGGCATGTCCAGAGAGCAGAGAGCAGAGAGCAGAGAGCAGAGAGCAGAGAGCAGCCACGCACATTCGGCTGCTGCAGGAGCGACTCTTTCCGCCGGTGCCGGGTGCTCTGCGATCCTGAAGCTGGCTGGCGCTGTTGCAAATCGGGTACAAAGCTGTACCAAGAGTCTTCGTACATTCTGTGGGAGGTTGGGCGGTTTGGACAGACGGCGAGGTGGTCGCTCCGGCCAGGGAATCAAGCTAGACTGTGCACTGTGGACAGTACTTGAAGCTCATGGTGCCCACAGTGTATTTGCAATTGCGCACGCAGAGCTGCTACGTGGAGAAACCAGTGTTACAGTATTCGTACTGTGCTGCTACCTGGCTCACAGAACTTCGTTCAAGCTCCGCGATGAAAGTCAGCTTCCGAGTTCTTGCTTAGAATATGTACCTGAGTTCTCACCCAACATGCTTTCTCTTCAGGGGATGCTCTATTCAATTTTAGAACTCTAGTGAGGCACCTATCCAGTTATCCGTTTGCTTACCTTTGTTATCCCTGGTGCTCAGCACACTGCGTCAACGTGGACTGCTGCTCAGAGAAGGGGTGACTAGCCTGGAAGAACAACAACGGGTGTATCTCTCATGAGCAAGTTACGCCAGCAAAGATACAGGCTTTGGTTTTTCAACGAAATTCTTCTTGCAGATTCAGGATACGAAGCAACTAGCTCGCCACCATCACCAGGAACAATACGCGCTCTGACCCTTACAGCCCAGCTTTGATGATATCAGCCGCCTTCTCAACAATGCCATACACCGCCGCCATGGTGTTGGCGCGCGTGACGAACGGCATGACGCTCGCATCGACCACGCGCAGGTCCGCGTCCACCACGCCGCCCATGTCGCGCGGCATCATGGAGCACGTGCCCGTGTAGTGCATGGCCACGACCGCGTTCTCGCGCACGAAGCGCGGCGCCTTGTCCAGTTCGGCCGAGAAGCCCCGTAGCCACCCCTTCGGCGCCCTCTTGCCGCCGTGCTGCTTGAGCCGCCCGGCCAGCGGCTCCGCGTTGGCCAGCGTCGACTCGAGGAAGCGCACGTGCCGCGCCAGCACCTCGCCGTCGAGCGGGTGCGCCAACATGTTCGGGTCGATGGCCAGCCGTCCGTCCGCGGTGGTGATGTGCGATGAGCCGCGCGAGAGTGGCTGCGTGAGGAGCACGGCGATGGTAAAGTACCGCTCGTGTCCGTATGCGGGGATGGGCACCAGCGCGCCGTTTGGGCCGTAGAGCGCCCAGCCGGGGAAGTGCAGGTAGTAGCCTGATTCGCCAGTGGGGGAGGTGAGAAGTGACCACACGAGGATTTCGTGCGCCTCGGTGAAGTCTGGCGTGGCCTTCACTCCGGGCAGGACAGTGCCGGTCGTGGAGGCCAGGAGCTGCTCCAGGTCCTGCCTGCCGCTGGCGTTGGCGATGCCGGGGAACGGGACGTGCGCCATGACATTGGAGTTGGTTTGCGAAAAGGGGCCTCGCTGCTTCGAGGCGTAGGCCTCCATCGCCGCGCCAAGCGCCGCTGGGTTCTGGCGTGCAATCGGGTTGATCGTCTCGTAGCCCTCGATTCCGTCGTCGACCGTCTCGAACGTCAGGGACGGACATTGGATGGTTCTGTAGGTTCTCCCCGACGAACGGACTGTCGACGACGACGTGGTTGCCGAGCGGTCGCAGTCGCTCGGCGTTGCCTATGCCCGGTTGCTCCAGGATTCTCGGCGAGCCAAATGTGCCCGCGGATAGGATGACCTCTTTACGGGCGGAGACGAACTTGGCTTTACCGTCCTTGTCGGTGAATTGAATGCCGGTGGCGAGCGCGCCGCCTGCCGACGTCTCGTCAAACAGAACCTTGTTGACGGTAATGTCGGTCCAGACGGTCAGATTAGGCCTGGCCTCCGCAGCGGTCAAGTACGCGCCTGCAGAGAAGCTCCGTGTCCTAGTCGCTGGATGGATGGCGTCCGGATACCCAACGACGCCATGAATCTTCGCCGCGAACGGGTCGTTGTCCGCCGGGAAGCCCAACCCAGCAAAGAAGTCTCTGAAGACCTGAAGCCCTACACATTATCGGTAACGTCAGCTGCGTTGTTCACTTTGAAGCAGTGTACGACAAAGTGCCCCTCCTGGCAGCACGACAAACAGCATCCTCCACACTCACATTTGGTCTCTTCCTCCGGTGTGTTGGTCTGGAGCATGCCATCGTTCGTGGTCGAACCGGCACTCGTCAGGGTGTACGTCTTTTTGAAATACAGGGAGAAGCTCTCCCAGTCCCAACCGGGGTTCCCAAGCGCTGCCGAACCATCGAGCACCTCCTTCGCCGGAGGAGCAAAGTCCATGCCATTCAGAGCAGCCGAGCCACCGAGAAGCCGGCCCTGTGGAAATACCAGTACTCGGTCGCCCAGTGCTATCTTAGTTGTCTTTGTTAGGTAATGCAGGGCTTTGAGGCCCTGAGCCCGGAGCAGGAGAATTCAGCATGGACCTCCTACCTAAGGTAGAGTCCTGAGCTGCCAGTCTGCGTCGGTCCCTGGAAGCTGAGGCCACATAGCCGGCACATTGACGCGCGGATCTGCTCGAAGGTCTTTGCCCGCCTCAACGAGGAGGACCTGCACCCCAGTGTCCTCTGAAAGACGGGCCGCGAGTACCGAGCCTGCAGTGCCACCGCCCACGATGATGATGTCGAACTCGGTGGCCATGGCAGTGTGTTTCCATCAAGATGGGTCGGGAAGTGGTATAAAGGGTGCAAGTTGATGCCAACGGGACGAGGAGCAGCCATCGGCGGTCAGGGGACCATTACTACAACTATATACTGCGGTTGGCAAGCCCAGGCGTTCAGCCCGTCCATCGAGCAATCATCCAACCCGGCCACCCGGTGTGCCGTCTTCAGCGGACGAATCCCTGTGGACTGCTTCGGCGTCATCGGAGCACTGGTTTCATGAGCCGTACTTGTACAGCCGCATCCAATTCGACGCATGGAGGCCGATATGCAGATGGAGCTGTCCATGGGAACCAACCGACCGGCTAACGTCACATCTTGCAACTAACAACACGCGATCGTCCCAGAGGAATCGTACGAAGGAAGCGGGGAAACCGTCATCATTCCGCTTGCTCAAGATTATCGCGGCCGCTGCCTTCGCTTTGGACCCCAGAGTCGCTAATGTAATCATGCAGCATCTGGCTCTCAAAACAACCCATGGCACCACATGCATGGGATATCGCTGTTGGGGGCCGCGCACAGCGCCCGCCCGTTCCTTTTCACCTAGACGTGTCCAACCGTCTTGGAAGGCAGCTGAAGCTACTTTGCAGGTATGTGGTGATCGTACATGACCTTGCAACTAATCGCTACAGTGAAAAGGTGCAATGTCGCAGCCCCAGAAGGCCGGGCCGTCGCAGTCCAGATCCGGAGATTGGCCTTGACGTCTATTGCCGTCCTTGCTGGCGCCGTATGGCTGGCGTCGACGCGTCTGGGCTGGACAGTTCGGCCTGGATGGAGCAGATGGACACCGTGGCTCTGGGCTGCAGATAGAGAGCACGGCTGCCGCTGCTTCCCCGGCGACGCCTGCTGGCCGTCGGCGGCTGACTGGGCCGCCTTCAACGCCACGGTCGACGGTCGCTTGATTGCCACGGTGCCCGTCGCCAGCGTGTGCCATGAGGATTTTCCGGGTGTCAGATACGACGCCGACAAATGCGCCGAAGTGCGTGCCGACTGGCCGCGTCCCGAGTTCCACGATGCGACCACGCACTCAGTCATGGCGGCCTCCTTTGCCAACGCCAGCTGCGACCCTTTTACGTCGCCCGACGCTCAGTGCGTTGTCGGTGCATGCGTGCTCTACGCCGTCAACGCCACGAGGGCGGACCATTATCGTCGAACCATCGCCTTTGCCGCCCGCCACAACATCCGCCTGGTCATCCGCAACACGGGCCACGACTACATGGGCGAATCGACAGGGCCCGGCGCCCTGGCTCTGTGGACGCGCCACATCAGAAGCCGGTCCATCCTCGACTACGAGTCGGCCGCCTACACGGGCAAGGCCATGAAGGTGGGTGCTGGCGTGCAGGCGATCGAGGCCCAGAAGACGGCCAACGACGCCGGCTTGGTAGTCGTCGAGGGCGACTGCCCGACCATCGGCCTCGCCGGCGGCCACACGCAGGGCGGCGGCAGCAGCCCGCTCGCGTCCCGCTTCGGGCTCGGCGCCGACCAGGTGTTAGAGTGGGAGTGGTCACGGCCGACGGCGAGCTGCGAACGGCGACGCCGACCAACGAGCACGCCGATTTGTACTGGGCGCTCTCCGGCGGCGGCGGCGGCACGTACGGCGCCGTGCTCTCCATGACGGTCAGGCTGCACCCGAACATGGCGACGGCCGGCGCGACGCTGTCGTTTGTCGACGCCACCGACGCCTACTGGCGCGGCGTGCAGGCCGTGTTAGTCAACCTACCCGCCCTGCTTGGCGCCGGCGCGACGGCCTACTGGCAGGTAATCCCGCCCATGTACTCGGGGCTCCCTGGGAACTTGTTCCTCCTCCCGCAGCTCTACCTGCCGGGCGGCACCGCCGACGACGTCAAGCGGTTGCTGCAGCCGACGTTCCAGGCTCTCAACCAGAGCGGAATCCCATACGGTGAGGAACCTGCGCCTCTATCCCCTATGTGCGGTAGCTTTCTGGCAGGTGAATCTGATTTCGCGAACCCGACACAGCCTTCACCTCCACCAACTACCCGACCTTCCAGGATGCCTTCTACACGCTGAACCCCTGGCAGAACGTCACCGAGGTCAACCTCGGCGGCCGTCTGATCCCGCGCTCGCTGGTGGCGGACGAAGCGTCCGCCGCCGCATTGACCAGCGCTCTGAAACTCATCGCCGACAGCGGCGGCATCACCGCCGGCGTCTCCATGGACGTGAGCCGGTCGCCGCCCATCCCCAATTCGGCCCACCCGGAGTGGCGCAACTCCCTATTCCTGGCCTTCCTCGGCATGTAAGTCCGCCCAGATTGCCATTCCCAAGTCTCGAGCCGAAATCGTGGCTGATTGAATGGCGCCCAGCCCCTACGACCGCGCCAACTCAACAGCCAACCTTGCCGCGCAGGCGGCAGTCACCAACGTGCTGCTGCCGGCGCTGGACGCGGCGGCTGCGTCGCGCCCGCGGCCTACCTGAACGAGGCCGACGTGAATGAGCCAGACTGGCAGCACGTCTTCTACGGCGCGAGCTACGGCCGGGTGCTGCGCGTCAAGCAGAAGTACGATCTGGATGGCGTCTTTTGGGGCCCGACGACCGTGGGGAGCGAGGGGTGGGCGCAGCGGGAGATGGATGGGCGGCTCTGTCGGACGGGGATGTGAGGGAAGAAACAATTGCTTGCTGGATGAACATGGCAACTGCAAATGCCTATCCACTCGGATGGTGGTGCGAATCTTGCTTTGCCCACTGTTGATATTGTTATGCGCGTAGTATGTGCGGAGTATGTGCGGAGTACTGTTGGAAGTGCTTTTGGTCGAGGTCAAGAAGCCAAGGATCCAGGACGGAACTTGGCTCAGCGCTTTCAACTCGGCCCGAGCTTGGCTTGAAATCAACCGACAGACAGCGATAAGTGACGATTGATTGATCGTGCACGGGCCATGAGCAACGCAGCTTGGCGCCAAGCCCATTCAACAGCTCAAAGCTGCCATGAGATCCTCACCAGCCAAAGGCTGACCTCACGAACATACTCAATCTGCACGTCGATGCCCTTCTCCCTCCTGAGCCGCAGAGTAATTTTGTGACTGTCAGCTCATACCATGGTGAGGGCTTGAACGAGTTTGCCGACCATGGCCTCACCTGTGCTGTCCCGGTCTGCTGCCCTGCGGCGGCCGTCGTCGCTCCGTGCAGCAACAGCAAAAGCGACTGGCACTGGTACGCGATTGCAATGGTCCCGCTGCTACTCCAGCGCGCCGCCGCCCAGATCTGACCGCTTCCGCAACCGCACCTTCGCCTTGTTGGCTGTCTTTTCCGCCTCGGCTGCTGTCGCCGTCTGGGCCTATCCGCGCTACTACCTGCCCCAGCGACCGCAGCCGGGGCCGCAAGACGCGGAGCTGGCATCTGCCGAAAAGCCCGAGCTTGTTTACGAGAAGCCCCGGAGGAAAGCAGCTTCGAAGGAAGAGGAGCGCGGCCTCGTGAGCTCGCAGCACCTGCAGGTCAAGAACAGCTGGGAGCACCCCGGCGTCTACGCCTGGGGCTCCAATGCCGGCCGCGTGGTCGCCCCGGACTCGAAGGAGACCGTCGTCAAGACCCCGCGCCGGATTCCTTACTTCGACAATCAGATCCTGCGTGATCTGAAGCTCGACCGCGGGTTTGGTGCTGCCGTCACGGAGAGCGGCGACCTCGTGCAGTGGGGCGCGGCGTTCGACCGGGATGCTGTCGCTCCTACCGTCACGCTGAAGGGCAAGGACCTCGCCAAGATTGCCATCTCCCGCGACCGCATCCTTGCGCTCTCCTCTGGCGGTTCCGTCTACTCCATCCCCGTCGCCAAGGTGGACCAGGCCTCGGGCGAGAAGCCTGTCAGTAAATCCTGGTTCCCGTTGTGGTCGTCCGGGCCGCCACCCATCAGCTACCGGCTGCTCGAGCCCGAGAACCTGGGCTGGGGCGAGAAGGTGGTCGACGTCAAGAGCGGACTGGAGCACTGCCTGCTGCTGACTTCGCACGGCCGCGTGTTCTCGGCTGCGTCGAGCACCCAGGACTTCCCGTCCAAGGGCCAGTTGGGCGTGCCCGGCCTGACGTGGCAGACGCGGCCAGCGGGCTCCTACGACCAGCCGCACGAGGTGGCAGCCCTGCGCGGCTCCAAGATTACCGCAATCGCCACGGGTGACTTCCACTCGCTGACCCTCGACAGCGACGGGCGCGTTTTCTCCTTCGGCGACAACGCGTCTGGCCAGCTGGGCTTTGAGCTAGACTTGGGCGCCACCCACATCGACAGGCCTTCCCCCCTCCCCATCAGCAAGCTCTACAGCGGCACGAGTCTCGTGCCCAAGGTCACTTCAATCGCCGCGGGCGGACAGAACAGCTTCTTCACCGTAGACGCCACAACCACTAGCACGACCCTTCCCCGATCCCAACCGACCAACCAGCCTGCGCGGACCGTAGCCGACACATGGGCCTGCGGCGGCGGCATCTACGGCAGCCTGGGCACCGGGAAATGGACACATATCTCCGCCACCCCGACCAAGATCAAGGCGCTGTCCGGCCTGCACGAGTACGACGAGGCGACCAACGCGCTCGTCCCGATCCGCCTGGCGCGGTTGGCCGTCGGCAGCACGCACGCATGCGCCGTGCTAGGCAACCTGATGCACGCTTCCTCGTCGTCGTCATTGTCGGGCACGGACACCAACTTCGGCGCGGACGCGCTCTGGTGGGGCGGCAACGAGCACTACCAGCTCGGCACGGGCAAGCGCAACAACGCCAACGCGCCCGTGTACATCGGTCCGCTGGACGGTGGGCGGGCCGATGAGGGGGCTGGGAGAGCGGCGGGAGGGGAGATGCAGCGGTTGCAGATCACGCCCCGGACGACGGTGAGGTTGGGCGAGGGGGGGAAGGGCCGGCGGGTGAGTGTTGAGCAGAGAGTGGAGTGCGGGCGGTTTGTTTCGGCTGTGTACTCGGGGGCCTGAGGTTGGGTGTGTTGGCTTGGGGGGCTGTGGGCTGTAGAATGTACGGATAGTCACCAGATGGGGACACACTCTCTTCTTCCTTGTACAGCATCACTTGTCTGGTTGGGACTGGAAGGGTGGGGGTTGTTGGCGTCTGGAATGTCTCGTTTAGCTGTGAGAATGGAAGCACCCAGCTCGGTTTCCCCAAGCTACCAGACAGACTGGTTTAGTCCAGGTGCACTCACATTGTTCACCCAATAACCAAGCCGGTGTGTTTCTCCACGGCCTGGTCGAACACGCCAACACACATAACTGCCCACCAACAGCGAGGGCGGTTAGCTCGAAGCAAGAGGATAATTTTGCAAACGGGGATTCACGACACAGACGCTGCATGATGCATGCATGCATGCATTGTAATAGATTATTCCTGCTTGTGTTTTGCACGACGGCTATGATTCACTGCCTGGATATGTGAATCTAATACACACGTGCGAGGAGTCGTGGTGTTGGTGCAAAGCAACTGTGCAAATTGCCATGAGTGAAGGTGAATCTGGGAGCGCGGAATACTCACTTGGTGGCGCGTGGGGCAACCCCCCTGTGACGGAAAAACGTTCAGAAGCAAAAAGCGGGCCGGACCCTTGGATCTGGGCTGGTGGAGCCCCCACCGCAGAGCCAGTCGGGTTGATCGATCGTGGATCTTCTGCGCTGCGGCGCAATGGGCTCCGCCGTCCCACCCAGCGGGTACACAGTAGCTTCTGATGAAAGTGCATGCAGGACGGGAATTGGCTGGGACGGGCTGGGCTGGCCGACTGCTCTTGATCAGCAACGAAATGGAACGTCATGACCACTCCCCTTCTACACCCCTTTTCTCGACTGCCTCTGTCCGTGTGCCGCTTCCATTTTACTGTCTCTTAGGTGCTTTTTTTCTGTTCCCAGATATCCCTTTGAGTTCCTGTGTGAAATTTCACTTCACTCGTAGCATTGTCAATCTGCCACCGGCCAGACAACCCTGCAAGCAGCCCGGTTCCCGTCTCCTAAAATAAGCGCGCGGGCGCAACTTCTCCAGTCTGACCAACGCGAACGATCGACGATCGAACTTACCACATCCCCGTGCATCTGCAACGCCGCACGTGCCCCCTTCCACCCATCCGCCCGAGTCGGCTTCCAGCGTCGGCGCGACACACGAATACCGACCGACCTTCTTTCCTGACCTACCTAAACCACGCCGAGCAGCTCACCTGACACCTCGCCCCACCGTGGTCGCCCCGTCAGCTTGCTCAATCCTCCCGCCTCCCACCGAACGAACCTCCTCCGAATCAAGATCTCTCCCTCTACCACCTCGCCAACCTGCTCTGATCCTTTCACCGTGCCTCGCTCTGCGGCCGATTACACCGATTTTCCAGCGGCGCCGGCTCGCTGCCTCCGGCATGGCCCACCTCCCCCGGTTCCACCGGCGCAAGAAGGATGTTGCCGCTCCGACGCTGATCACCAGCGACCTGCCGGCCAAGGCGACCCCTCCGTCGAGCAGCGATCCGCAGTCCGCCGCCTCGACACGCTCGCTCCAGCGCCTCAGTCCGTTCCGCGTGTTCCACCGTTCGTCCGGCAAGCGCGCGCGTGATTCACCGCCAGCCTCGCTTCCGCACTCGCCCGCCGCCGCGTCCGCTGCCGCCGGAGACTGCGCCGACGACCGCCCGGTGTCTCCGTTGTCGCTCAAGACAGACCCGGCTGGTGACGAGGGGCAAAAGGCGCCGAGGCCACCGAAGATGCCGGCGTTTCTGGAACAGAGCCCGCAAGGTACATAAATTTTGCGTCCGAGGTTGGGCGCTTGAGAACTCCCACGGCTAACACGACGGATACAGAAATTGATAGTAAGTTCACCGAGCTGGTTTGGCGCGAGCGCAATCGCCTGATGCAGGCCATGGCCAACACGTCGCCCGGCTTCCGCTGGGCCCGCGTGACTGGCCCCCACCTCCGCGCGCTCGACCGCTACCTCAACGTGCAGCCATGGCACAACAACCGAATCAAGCTGCAGGTCCCCGACGGCCACGTCGACTACATTAATGCCTCGCCCATCGTCCTGACCCCGTCGCCCTTGGTAACCACGGCGGATGGCCGCCCGCGCGAACCAGACCGCTACATCGCGATGCAAGGGCCCAAGCAGATCTCGACCGACCACGTGTGGCGCATGGTGGTGGAACAGCTCGCGAGCCCGGCCGTCATCGTCATGCTCACCGAGACGCACGAGGGCCCCATGGAGAAGTGCTTCCCGTATTTTCCGCGGAGCAAGGACGACCCGCCGCTCGAGGTCAACGAGCGCGACGAGTTCGGCGACGGGTTTCGTGCTACGGTTCGGTGCGAGGGCGTCGAGGAGACGCCCGCGGGGGATGCCATTGAGCTGCGGAAGCTGATCATCCGCGTGCACTCGCCGCCGAGGAGGGGGACAAGAATTGAGCCGGCGAGCGCGGGGTCAGCGCCGACGGAAGAGGCTGAGAAGGAGGCCGAAAGGGATGCCGACGCGGACGTCACGATGGCCGACCCATCCCCACCACCACTACAATCACCACCACCATCATCAACCACCAACCCACAACCCTCCCCCGACGACACCAAACCACCATCATTCTCCCGCCCCACACCATCAGCACCGCCGCCACCACCGCCACCACACTCCTCCACAGACACCACCCCCGATGCAGACGCCGACGAGCGCGTGGTGTACCACTTCCTGTACAAGAAGTGGCCCGACTTCGGCGTGCCGGCGCTCGCCGACCTCGGCAGCTTCTTCGCGCTGATGCAGCTCTCGCGCGCGCGCAACGCCAGCCCCGCCAACCCGCGCGTCGTGCACTGCTCCGCCGGCGTCGGCCGCTCCGGCACCTTCATCGCGCTGGAGCATTTGGTCAGGGAGTTGGAGGCCGGCGTGCTGGAGGGGTGGGATGAGCGCTTCGCTGGTGGCGGTGCGGGTCTCGCGGGTGGGGTGGAAGGTGGTGGGAGTGGGAGTGGAAGGAGTTCGAGGGATGGGGTTGGTGGCGGTGGCGAGGAACAGGGGGTTGGGATCGGGGAAGCGAGGTCCGGCGCCGCGACGCCCGTGTCGGTGGCTGCTTCGGCGCGGAGCGGGACCACGGGGACGGGCGGGAGCGGCAGTGGTCGGGCCAGTCCGGCGCCAGGCAAGATACCGGGCCAGGGCCCCGACCTCATCTTCGACACGGTCAACCAGCTGCGCGAGCAGCGCCGCACCATGGTGCAGGCCGAGACGCAGTACCTGTTCATATACCAGGTCATGCGGAAGCTGTGGCTGGATCGGTACGGTGGTGATGGAGGTCAGGGGGGTAAGAAGGAGAGCGGCGGCGGCGGTGGTGGTGGCGGTGACGACGACGGTGAACCGGCGGCTAAGAGGCTCGAGGTTGGGCCGCTTGTCGAGTGAGCGCGCGTGTTGCGGCCGTCTTTGCGGGTTCAACCTCGCCGGCTTTCTTTGCTTTCTTTTTGTTTTCTCTTCAGCGCCGGGCGCAATCATGGCATAGAGGGTAACTGGTTGCTGGGAGCGTGGCATTGTCATGGGCATGAGCGGTTGGGTTACATTGTTGGGCGTGTGTAGGCTGGACGGTCATGGGACGGATAGATGTTGGGCATAGATGGCTTTGGGCTGGTTTCACTTTTCTTGTGGTCTTTTCCGCCTTGATTTTCAGTTTTTGCATTGGAGTGAGCGCAGAGTTGCACCAGCGTCATCGCGGTCCATCCAGGTTACAAGGCATGAACGGTCAAGGAACTTGATGTTAAAGTATTGAGAAGAGTCTTGTGCCGATCCTAGACGCTTCTTCTCACTTACCTCAAATCACTTTCTCCTCCGTTTGAGGGACCCCTTTTCCATTTTCATGCTTGTTGGCTGCCAACTGGAGCGGATTCAACATACCCGGCCACGTCCAGTCTATATCCAGAAAGCAAAAGCGTTGGGTTTGCTGTGTACACAGGGCACATATATCAGCGTAGGACCGGGCACGGCGCGGAAGAGGTTCGTGGAAACGGATGATGGATACAGCGCTTTGGTGCTCGTGGTCTCGGACTCCCACTAGCACGAGCGTTGCCTTGCTCGTTCCTGAGTCGGGTAGCGTGCAACTCAAGCTCGACTGTTAAAAGTGTCCAAAGCGTGTGTTGCTTGTCTCGTGTGTTCCATTGAGCTGATCCTCCCTTCAAGATGCCGCCACCCCTGAGCTTCGCGTGTAAAATTCAATTTCTGTTTCCTTGAACGCTAATTCGTTGCGGAGGCTACTCTCTTCCTTGACTTTGCTTATCCGGAACCGCCTGGCCGAGGTTCCGCGTCTGGTCGGATCAACACGGAGCAAACTACAATCCCAGTACGGCACATCGCTGCATGTTGGCCATTCCAGCCGCTCGCACACTGGGCTGTACATAACCCGCGATGCCACATTGGCGTGGCGGTCAGAGGAATCACCCAGACGGTGGTACCATGGAAGATGGCTCCGGATCGGGCAGCCGCGTGGTCGTATCGTTAGGTATCCGTTGTGGCTGTCTCGCTTGTCATGCTGCCAGAGAGAGAGTCAACGTTACCTACCGTGCTTCACCAGGGGCGGGGAGGGGGTCCAGTCACGAGGCGGGATCCAGCCTCAACCTTTGGGCCAGAGATCGGACGCCTGTCAGTGACGTGGAGGGCGCGGCGCAGAAGTCGACAAGTGGCTATCCGTCGGGACTCAATCCGTGGTTGTCGTCAATACGTGACTATGATAATAACCCTGCCGGTCGCACAAGAACATGGGCACGGGTAAGTGTCTGGCCCCTATGTTTCATCAACCCCAGCTTTTGGCCCTTGGATAAAATCGCCAGGCGGTGCGGGAGGACAGCCTGACAATACCAAGTACCACTCGCTCCGTCATACTGTGTAGATACCACGTCCTACCCCAATCCCACACCTCGTACGCCAACTTGTGCCGCGAACAGACTCGGCAATGGCCCTGCTCGTCCCTGTTTGGCTAGCAGCACTGCGCGACCCGTGGAACAGGTCCGGCAAAAGCTGAGACGAGACCGACATAATAGCAGCGTTAGGGTAGCGTTGATGCGACGGTGCTGGCGGGGGACACGGGAAGCGTTGAGACGTGCGGCCGGCACTGGACCGAGTATGGCAGTGGGGAAGAATGGCTATCGGGCCGCTGCGGCTAAAATTGCTGCGTCCTCATTGGGGACATTGGGGGGTGTTGCAGGTTCGCTTATTGACGATGCCCACAGTACCTTTTTGGAGGCATTTTTGGCGTCGTTTTGGTCCTTGCTGAGCTTGGTGCCTTGCATGTGAGAGCCGCGTCGTTGACACTGTGACGTCCGCCCCCCGGAGATCAACATGACCGACAGTTTGACAGAAACGGGTTTTCAGATCAGTGCCACCTGGGCACGAACGGTCAATCCAAACCCTCGATGCCGACTAGACACGAGATCGGCTGTAATTGTTTGTCAGCCCTCAACTGCCGTTCATTGCCTCCTCAGAAATCAAACAAATCGAACGCCCAAAGTGTGCCAAGCGCTGCGAAGCCGTCGGAGAATCCGGTGTCAAACCCCTGACGGTGAAGTGGGCTCGGACGAGGCAAATTTGGGGAACTCGGTTTGGAAGTTCGGGACGGCAGGGTCTCGGGAGACGGAGCACATGGTATCCGTAGTGGGTCACGACGCGAGGCCATTAGTCAACGTTCAGACGGACATAACCGTACGGAAGTACCTGAGAGAGCGGTTCGTGGGTGGACGGAAGACGGCGCTGGGTGACCAACTCGGCGGGCCAAAAATCATGACCCTAGGTTCCTGTCCACATCGAGACGGTGGATGCCACCACTCCGTGCACGTTAACTGTATGTATTTGAGTTTGACATCCCTCCCTTAAGTTCAACACCCGGGGTGTCTCCGAGTTAACGGGACGATTTGAGTGGAGCAGGCCATGCTTCCACGTGGAGACCCAGGGCAGCGGCCAGGGGTTGTGCTGCAGGCGGTTTCGGGGCGCTGGCGAAGAGGTCGACAGGTCCTCAAAGGAAAGGTCTAGTTACCTCAGTACACGTGTAGTGTAGGCGAGGCAACAGCCCCCCAATCTGATGTGGGAAGCCAGGGCCACTGCACCGCTAGACAGACACCCACCAGTCATTGTGACGGATCCGGCGATCGCGTCTCGACGACGGCCAAGCCGGCGCCAATTCCAGGTTCGCATATCGCGGGTGGTCTGATGTGCAGACGGACGGCGGACGGGAGATGCGGGGTGCAGCCAGCCGAAGAAGGGGGTCTGGGCCTGGACAACTGCAGAGCAAGTCCCCCTTTCGTCCACCTATCGCAGCGCAGGACGGGTACCTGGACCACGAAATCGCTGCCGGAAAGGGGCCGAGAGCAGCAGAGGGGGCCCGAGGATCCTGACAGGCTGCGGAGCCGAGAGGCACGGAAATGGCCCGATTGACTCTGTCCGTCCTGTCTTGAAGACACCAGGGTAAGTAAGGTATGGTGCAGTGCTGTGTACTGTGTACACTAGTGTAGGTACGGAGCACGGCTGTGTCTATCTTTGATCGGATGCGTGCGTGGAAGTCGTACCTGGGAGCCTGGGTTGGAACCGAAACCTTGGAAACTGCCAGCTCCGTCCTGGCTCATCGAGCGCTGAGTTATTAAGGTAAGTGCAGTAGCGTGCAACGGTCGGATGAGCCGGCGCGCCCAGATCAGGCAAAGTGCAGCAGCTGCTAGCGTTGGAACCCGCCGCGCTCGGTGCTTCTGGTTCTTCTGGAAGGATTCCATTCTTGAAAAAGGACCCGATCAGCCCTGCAGCTTCCGCTCCCGCTCAGGCCGTTGGTGGCTGGCCATACTCCGTACTCAACAAGTATAATAAGATTGTGCGTGTGTCCACTTCCATCTCTGCTCCACCGCGATCTACTGTTATTCTCGATTGTCCTCTTCCGCGCGTCGACTGCACCTTCCAGACTACAGGTACTACCTACACAGTAGTACCTCGAGCCTCGCACATCAAGGCGCGGCGCTCCTTCCAGGGTTTCGTCGGTTGGTCCGGATGCGGCAGGCGCTAGGTGTCATGGCTCGCGAGAAGCCGTCCCGACGTTGACGAGCCCTTCCTTCCTTCCCTCCCCGCCTTCACCCGACTTCCAGTCCCGACATTCGCACTTGCGGCTTAGGCTCCCCTCACCGGTCCCCTCCTTCCCAGGTTGGAGCTCCTCTCGGAGGCACGCACGAGCACACACACAACACGCGCGCTCCCTCTACACCTCGCTGGAACACGGGCAGGGCTGACACTCGCACCCTCCGCCACCTTCGTTCTTTTTGCGCCCGACATCGCCGAGGGGAGCGCCGCAGCGCGCTGGCGCACCAATCCGACCAGGCTTGCGATTGTTGCTTGTTCCTGGGAGCCCGACTGTTTCCAGCTAAATTGCGCTGTCTCGGCATCCCGCACAAGTCGGACCACGCGCGATTGCCTCCCTACGCACTCCTTTGGGCCGTGCCCCTCACGACGCAGAACTACCAACCTACTTGTGCTTGCCATCACCCCGACCATTCCCGGCGGCGCAACGAATCCTTGCGACTATCTCGACAGGATAGACGTACGCGGCCTCTGTTTGTGCTACTTGTCCAGCCTCTTGCCAAGTGCCACTCATACACTCACTGTACGCACGCGGTGCAGCGAGACCATGACAGATCGATAAGATAAACCCGGCATCATGACGTCGATTGTGAGTGCCCCTCGTTGCTCCAGACAGCTTCCTCCGTCTCCCGTCATCTGCGCCCC